>OZ038517.1:41745475-41850475 GCA_964036315.1 Acanthosepion esculentum | reverse complement strand
CTGCAGAAGTGGGTTGGGTGTGAAAAAGTGTTTGTTGTTAACATTCTTTTTTCATTCGGTTTTTCCAGTTACGAGTCCTTTTTTAAAGCTGATCGATGTTCATTTTGTTTAGTTCTTTTTTCGTAACAGATTTAATGTTTAGTATAGAGCTTAGAAAAAATTCACAGTGTGAGATAGGCAAGAAGTAAGGCATGTAGCAACATCAGCACGGCAAAGGGCACTTCTTTAAAGGCAAGGAAGGGCAAAAATATTTTAAGTCAAGTGATAGCGATTGCTGAATGAATTGTACGATTTTTGAATCAAGCCCGGGCAACGCCGGGCCATGCTGCTAGTCATCTATAATTGTTGGAATCTGTCATGTTTTTGTTTTACAGTGATATTTACGCTGCCATATCTAACAATTTTTGTACAGCTTCAGGAGTTTTGAATTCAGAATTGTCCTTCTTCTACACTGGTCACCCACCACGGCTAGAGGCGAAGAGATGGATTCATGCCTTTCCCGAGGATACTGGTGCGAAAGTTAATGCGGCGAATTCGAACTCAACATAACCGATATCTTGTTTCATCCCGCTTTCACTCGCTCGTAACACAATTCGCCCGGGCATTGAAGTGGAACGACTACATCGACTCAATAGCTGCATCTACTGCAAGGACAGTTGGGTCACTGTGCCGTGCCAGAAGTCCATCTTGCACATTCACAAATCTACCATTCGTCCGTGCATTGAATACTGTTGCTATATCTGGTCCGGTGCTCCTGTTATTCATCTTAAGGTTCTTGACAAAATCCAAAGAAGGATCTGCAATGCAATCGATCCTGACCGAGTCATCTCGACGTCAGTCACTTTCTCACCGACGTGACGTGGCTTCCCTCTGTCTTTTCTACAAATATTTCCATGGCAACAGCTGTGACGAGCTTTTTTTTCCCCCTGGTGCCCCGAGTACAGGAATTTAAGCGTGCTACTTGTTCGGCATCTGGGTTCCGCCGTTTTACTGTTGAAATAGCTAAATGCAACGTAAATTCTTTTACCCTCACACAAATTAACATGTGGACAAAAAGAAATGTCTACTAAAGGCACACAGACGAATAAACGATATTATCCGAATCCCGCATCGTCAAATTAGAACTATGATACACATACACACATGAATTTTATGCATACTAACTATGCTTGTCAGGACAGATGCACGTGAGGTCTGCTTGACCAATGAAAAGCAAACGAAATAAAAATACCAGATTTTTCTTTTTTTGTCCTCGTTTTCTGATGAAGCCTTGATAAAAGCGAAACATGTTAAATTAATAAACATTTGTTCCTTTTCCTAACATACTGCCGGATTCCAAACCATATTCGATCCCAATTTATCTCCCTATCTCAAACAAGGAGTACTGATAAGAAGCTTACCAAACATAAGAGCGTGAATATCATTTTTGATGATACGGTTTTGGTTTGGTCTGTTTTACGGCATATCAACCTCAATGGGTTATTTAATGCCATCAAAATTTTCAATGTTGGTAATATTTTTTCCCCTTCAAAAAATCTATGGTAACATTTTTCCCTTCAAAAAATCTATTTCTGATAATATTTTTCCCTTCAAAAAGTCGATTTCTGATATTTTTCCTTTGCTTGTAATATTTCTTTCAAAAAAATGTATTGCTGGTAATATTTGTTTCTTTTTACAAAAATGTATTACTGGTAATTTTTGTTTTTCAAAAATTTATTGCTGGTAATATTTTTTTTACAAAGTATTTCTGGTATCAAAACCTGTTTTTACACTTTTATAGTGTTTTGACCCCAGTTTGGAAGTTAACTATTTGCCCATAGCTGGGACCCTAGCAGGTGCTACCACCCCGTCTGTGTGTGTGTATGTGTATTTAGGCAGCAAAATGTACCGTTTAATTAATCAGTTCCTTTACTACTGCATCTTTTAGATTTCAGTCTTATTTGTTCAAGCCTTTCATGTGAGGCACTTAGATACCTTACTTCAATATGGTCTTGAAATAGGCTTTGTCATAGTCGTCTTTGTTGTTTTGTCGCTACACTTTTTCTTCCTAGAGTTTTTTTCCCGCCAATTTTACCGTCATCAAATTTTTAACATGAAAAGATATTGAGGGAAAAGCGCTTTATATTATACCAGGTGTAAATCAATGTATCCCAGATACCATTGGACGTCTGAAAATTACGAAGGGAACGGATTAATTTAGCAGTTCATCGGCGTCTATTTTATTTGCGTATTCTTTATCTACGCCTTCTTTAATCTCAATACATTGTCTGAAGACTTCTTTTTCATTCTATTAAAATGTCATTTCTAACAACTGCTGTCATTTTCGACGACACGGGTACACTAGTGCACGCGCGTGAGCACACACACTATATATATATATATATATATATATATATATATATATATATAACTGCGAGAATTGATAGAGACTTCGAATGTTTTCCATCAGATTCGACCGTCAAAAGCTTTTGTGAACGTTTCCAAGATAATTCGACGGCCGTCAGCTCTTTGTATGAGAAAGCCAAGTAAATATCTACCAGGCAAACACCGGCATTGTGGGAGAAGGGAAACGCATCCAGGAAAAATAGACAATGAAGAGAAAGAAAAGGTTAACGAGGACAATAAAGCGACTTTTTTTCTTTTTTTTTCTTTTCTTTTTTGTTTTGTTTTGTTTCGTTTTTTCTTTTCTTTTTTGTTTTGTTTCGTTTTTTCTTTTCTTTCCTTTTTTCTTTTCTTCTTTTCTTTTCTGTCCTCGTCGAAGATAAAGGACCATGAAGTGAACTTGAATTTTGCACTTCTGAGGAAGGGTAAAAATCAAATTAAAACTGATTAAACGTCTTTAGGGCACACACACACACACACACATATATATATACCGTGTGTAACAGCAAAATTGTCCAAATCGTGTAAAAGCATAATTTTACATCCCGCAAAATCACCACCTCTAGTAAACATGTATCCGCACAAAAGCTGAGTATTATCTACCATGTACTCAACTGTGAAAGTAAAATAACATACATTTTTATTACTTTAAAGTTCCCACGAAAATTGCAATTCGACATTAAATGACCCTTCAGGAGTTGATATGCCGCTACAATTCCAGTCATAGTTGGAGCCATCGGGTTGATTGGAAAGGTTCAGATAGCCACGTTGAATGCATTCCTGGTAGGATACGCCTTAAAGAGATATGAAAAATTGTACTCACAAGTACAAGGCCGGATTTAGATGAAGAGAGGTCCTAGGCTATTCCACTGGTGGACCCTCCCCACTGTAAATCCCCCATTCTCACGAGTAGAGGAAAATGGAAGAGTTCTAAATAAAACAACTTGAGTAACGTCGAGGACGATGACGGGTGTTTAAAATTACTGAATGGTTGTTTAGAGTCTACAATGCGTTATGACAGCATGTTTAACAAAGGCCTATGATGACTGTCAAAAATATTAAAAACTTTGGATGGAACCCCCCCACCCCTAGATTTTGAGGCCCTAGGCTTCGACCTGCTAATCCGATGGGTAAATCCAGCACTGCAGCTCACATATTACAAAGAGCTTTAATATATTTTCATAGTAAAAAAAAAAAATTACGCACAATATACTTCTGTCAGGAAAAAAATATTACCAGCAATAGATTTTTTTGTAAAAGACTAATGCTCACAAGAAAATTAAATTTCGGCGTTAGATGACCCATCAGGGGTTGATATGCCGCTACAATTCCAGTCATAGTTCGAGCCTTTGGATTGATTGGAAAAAAGACACGCTGAATTGATTCTTGGTAGGATACGCCTTAAATATGAAAAATTGTACTCGCAAGTAGATCTCTCGCTAGGGCTGGATTTAAATGAAGAGAGGCCCTAGGCTATTCCCCTGGTGGACCCTCCACACTCCAAATGGAAGTGTGTTAAATTAAAGAATTTGAGTAATGCCGAGGATGATGACGGGTGTTTAAAATTAGTGAAGGGTTGTTTAGAGTCTACAATGCGTTATGACAGCATGTATAAGAAAGGCCTATGATGACAGTGACAAACAAAATTATTATACGCCTTGGATGGAGGACCCCTAGAGTTTATTAGATCACATATTACAAAGAGCTTTAATATATTTTCATAGTAAAAAAAATTACACACAATATATTTCTGTCAGGAAAAAAGTATTACCAGCAATACATTTTTTGTAAAAGACTAATGCTCACAAGAAAATTAAATTTCGGCGTTAAATGATCCATTAAGAGTTGATATGCTGTTACAATTCCAGTTGTAGTTGGAGCCCTCGGATTAACTGGGAAAGGTTCAGATAGCCACGTTAAATGCATTTCTGGTAGCTCATGCCTTAAAGAAATATGAAAAATTGTAATCACAAGTACAGCTCACCAGAGCTGGACTTAGATGAAGAGAGGCCCTAGGCTATTTTATTTGTGAGGCCCCTTCAAATCGCCCATTCTCACGAGTAGAGAAAAATGGAAGAGTGCTAAATTAAACAATTTGAGTAATGCCAACGATGGTGACAGGTGTTTCAAATGACTGAGGGGGTTGTTTGAAATCTACAAAGCATTTTTTTTTGTTTCCATTCTCTCCAAAACCTCGTTGTTGCTCACACATTTTGTCCATGATATCCTCAGCATCCTTCTGTAGAACCATACCTCCATTGCCTCGAGTCTCTCCTCCATCCTCGAGACGACCATCCAACATTCGCTGCCGTAAAGGAGGACAGATATCACGTGGCAGTTCAGTACTCTTTTCTCTGTGGCCAATGAAAACCTTCCTGTCTCGTTATACTCTGCCTAGCTTTTGGAATTCTACCGAAACCAAATTGATGCGAGTGGCCTTGTCAAACTCTCTTTGACTACTCTTCATTAGTAAACTCTGCCTTCACAGCCATCTTCGCCACCGTCACCAGAGGGGAGAAATAAAATAAGGTGAGAGGATGCGAATTGGTGATGTCTACTAGTACACAGAAACACAGGCTAAGCCCTGAATAATATATATATATATATATTTTGAACAATAAAATTTATTAAAAAAATTGAAATCTTCAGACACACTGGGTTGTAGATTAATATTCTTTCGTTTTTTTTATTATTATTTCATTTAGATTCCTTGACTAGTTTCGGCCAACATGGCCATCATCAGGAGAAAAAAGATATATTTCTGCTTGCTGGTAGCAGTGAACTACAGAAATGAATGTCTTGATGGAGAAAATGAACTTTTGTCTGTAGTTTTCGTTTGTTTTTTTTTTTATTTGTTTTTCATCTTTTTTAACATGAAATTTTCAACATTCCTTGTGTTGGTCGAACAGTCTCTTTTAAGTTGTCATTTGAGATAAGAGCTGGATGGATCCATGCTGCTCTGAAGTCCCTTGGTCAGTTTGGCAGTTTTATTGATACCTGGAGAGGGGGGTGTCTCTGTTAAGTGTGTGTGTGTTATTTGGTTCTTAGGGAGTGAGTGAGTATGATATGTGTAAGCGTGTATATTACTATGGGTGTGTGTTATCATTTGGCTCATTAGGGAGTGAGTGAGTATGATGAGCGAGTATATATATATATATATATATATATATATATTGCATGTTTCATTAAAAGCGACAGACAAGGTACTACAGTTAAGCTTTTTATTTAATTTTTCTTGTGTTCAAACAAGAGCTTCCTTTTCTGGACAAAGAGTGTGTAAAAACTGTCCAAATGTTTTATAGTTCCGAGCACTTTCACCTATACCTTTAGCCATTATCCTGTGTCATGTTTACTAAAACTGTAGATAATTCTATGTGCATGTAAGTTTTGTGAAGATTCTTGTATGTCTAAGTGGGCATCAGATCGTAATGTGTATTTGCAACTGGGTATGTGTTTGTCTAGTAGGAATTTCATCCTCACCTACATACATAAAGAATTATCTACGTTTATAATACACATGACAGATGTCTGACCAAACAGAACTAACCCAAACATAATTAAAAATACCAGTGTCTTCTGTCTTTCTGTCTGTTTTCTCTCAATTTCTGGCAAAACTTTAAGGAAAGCGAAACATTTTAGGTTGATATACGTTTCCTATTTATTCTTTTATTTTATCATTGCCATACGTATAATGTAAATGTATTGCTAATAATTTTATTATAGAAATACATGGAAAATGTGGAAAAAAGGATTGTCAGTGGTCAGGAAACAATGCAAATATTACTGATAGAAAAGGGCTGTTATTTATAAGGTAAATGCATTGGTTAGGGTTTTACTAAAGAAATGCAGTGAAAATCATTTTTTTTTTTTTTTTTTTTTTTTTTTTTACGAACGATGCATTTAGAAATTGGCTGATTTAAAATAATAAAACACTAACCAAGAAAAAAAAAAGGATGAGTTTTATTTGCAGTTAGTTTTGGGTTTGGGAAATAATGTCACAAAAAGAAGGTGAGAAAAATAACAAAAAAACACAAAAATGCTAAAAAAACAAAAAAACAACAAAATGACATGTGGTGGAGGTGGAGGTGGTGGTGGCATGGTTCATCTTTTCTTTTAACATGTTTGATGAAGATTTTAATAACCATATTTGTCATTCAGAGAAGTCCGACCATCTCCAGTCTGATCTGGGAAAAAATTGAAAAAATATAATTAAATTTAAAAGAAATTAAAATTTAAAAAAAATAAAAAATTAAAAAAATTAAAATTAAAAATTTTTTAAAAGATTTAAAAAAAAATTTTTTTAAATTAAAATTAAAAAAAAATTAAAATTAAAAAAAATTAAAAAATATTAAAATTAAAAAAAATTTTTTAAAAAGTTAGAATTAAAAAAAATTAAAATTAAAAAAATTAAAGAAATATTAAAATTTAAAAAAAATTAAAAAAATTAAAATTTAAAAATTTAAAAAAAATTAAAATTTAAAAATTTTTTAAAATTTAAAAAAAAATTAAAATTTTTTAAAATTTAAAAAAAAATTAAAATTAAAAAAAATTTAAAAAAATTAAAATTAAAAAAAAATTAAATTTAAAAAAAAAATTAAATTAAACTTTGGTTGGTGCTTGTATGTTATGGTTCAGATGTGCTACTGCCACCCTCTGGCTGCTCACATTTTTCACCCCGGATCTTTCAAAAGCCCACTTCCCCCACAACCCCAGAGGGGTACTACCCACTTTGGGAATCATGGATAAAGACCATGATATAGAAGGTAGGACTTATTAAATACATCAAAACTTGCATTCCCTCAAATGATTACATATTTATTGACATGGAAAATCCTAAAAGCAGATATGATTTCATTACAGAATTATATTTAAAATGAGGAAGAAAGGGATTGTCAGTGGTCAGGAATTATTATATTACTGAAAGAATACACCTATTACATTATAATGAAAATACATTTGCTAATGATTTGTACAATAAAAATTTATTGAAAATAGAAGAGAAAGGGATTGTCAATGGTCAGGAATTAATGCAAACATTACTGATAGAATAAGCCTATTATATGTATAATGTAAATGCATTGCTAATGATTTTACTATAGGAATGCATTGAAAATCAAAAAGAAAGGGATTGTCAATGGTCAGGAATTAATGCAAACATTACTGATAGAATATATCATGAAATGGACCAAGTCCAACAATTATTTTACTATATTTTCTGTTTATACATTATTTTTATAGATATATACATATACATATATTACACTTACTTGAAGGTGGTAACCATACAACTTTTTCTGGATCTTCATCAAAGTTTGTGTTGGCCTAGTTTTTGAAAAAAAGAAAAAAGTCAATATCACAAAAAGAGATATTTGATGGGGGGGATCATAAAATCGTACTGCAGAGTTCAATTTACATTCTAAATATTTTTTGCTGAGAAAAAAAAATTTGATTAAAACACAATTATTGAGATGTAAAAGGTTACTTGGTAAACAAGACGACACACATATTCCCTTCCCCACCATTTTGGACGGAGTTTTGCAATATGTTTTGTACTGTAAGACTGTCACAAGTCTAAATACACACAAACACACAGAAAAAAAGAAAAAAAAAAAAGAAAAAAAACAAGAAAAAACCCAAAAAAAACAAGAAAAAAAAAAACAAGAAAAAAACAAAAAAAACAAGAAAAAACAAAGAAAAACAAGAAAGAAAGAAAAAAACCCAAAAATACAAAAAAAAGGAAAAAAAACAAGAAAAAAAAAAACAAAAACAAGAAAAAATAAGAAAAAAAAATACAAGAAAAAAAACCCCAAAAAACAAAAAACCAGAAAGAAAGAACAAGAAAAAAAAAAAACAAGAAAAAAATAACAAAAAAAACATGAAAAAACAAGAAAAAAATAAAAAACAAAAAATACGAGAAAACAAAAAACCAAGAAAGAAAGAAAAAAACAAGAAAAAACAAAAATAAACAAGAAAAAAATAAAAAAAATAAGAAAAAAACCCCAAAAATACACGAAAAAAAACAAACAACAAGAACCTCCCTCCCCCCAAAAATAAACCATAAATTGTATGACCGCCTGGAGAGATGAGAGTCAAGCTTGATTGGAGGCACTGGGTAGTCCTTTGTGACCCTTGGTATCCTATCAACGATTGCTTTTTTCTACCAGCATTTATATACGTTACAAATTAAACTAGAGACTATTAAGGTGACTATTAAAAGAGGAAAAAATTTTGCGCATCTTGATATCCTTTTTTTTAATCCAAATACGTGAATTCGTTTTGCTGATGCTAAGTCTAAAAAAAAACAAAACAAAAAAAAACACTCTATAAAATTCATGATTTTTATCCAAAATGTTTAATGTGTTAAACTTGCTCAAGTTGATGCTAAAAATTGCTGCCAAACATTTTATTTCAGATGAAAAGATCTATTATGACAGGTCTCTAATTTGTACATTATTTGGACTATTGTCCTCATCTTTGTCGACATATTTATTACAACGTTTCAGCCATTCTACACTCCAGCCTTCTTCAGGTGGTTGGAATGTCGAACTGAAGGACACGTGGCACAGTGGATAAAAGGCGTTAGTTAGATCCAGTGACAGGACGCAAAGAATGTGAGTTCAATACCCGGTTAAGGCAGTGGAGAACTTTCATAGGGAAATTAACAGGAGATAACTGATAACTGACATCCATTAAACATGGCACGTGGAACTAGAACAGTCTACCCCAGTGAGCGAAATAAACGGTTCAGTTTGATATTCCAACCACCTGAAGAAGGTCGGAGCGTACAACGGCAAAAAAACGTTGTGATAAATATGGCCGCAAAGATGAGGAGAATAGTTTGAATAATGTAAATAGTGTACATAATGCCTCATCTCAGAAATATAGACAGACTCTAATTTGTATTTAGATACATTGGATTTATTTTCAATTTTTTGAGTTGAATTGTACACCGATATTGCATATGATTCATTTATATTGTATACAATTATATTATAATAAAATCTGTCTTTTATATGTGTACTACCTTATGATGTAGTATAATGCAATGAGGGAGGGCATAAAACCTTTGCCCTGGACCCGATCAATTGGTCCTGACACTAGTATGACTTGGTAGCAATGGTCACTCTGACTGGCCTTGTTAATCATTACCCCATACCAAATTAATCATTTTCTCTTACTAATTTTTCATCCAATATAAGGCCCAAGAGCCACTCAAGAAAGTGAGTTACAAAATGAGGTTGTTACATGACCATAAGAGGAGGAGGTAAGATGTGTCATTTATGAGGATGTGTAGGCAAGAGAACGCTTAACCCTGGACTTTGTAACCCCTATTTCCATAAGACTTGTTTGTTGCTCACATGTTCTGTCTATGGCATTCGTAAGGGTTTGTTGGTAGAACCGTATCTCTGTCTCTTCAAGTCTCTTCCTCCGTGAGGAAATTGCCCAAAATTCACTGCCATAGAGGTGGATTTATATTACACTAGAAATACCTGTGAAGAATTTCATGGTCTTTATACAGGGTGTCCATAAAGTTTGTGTGCACTTTAAAAAGTTTATAACTTTTGTATCTGTAAAAAATGTTATAAAGTTTAATGTACCTAGTTTTAAGTATAGCTAAAATAACTAAGGTGATTTCGGGCATTACTGTAAATCAGTTGGCAAATGTTTTCCGTGATCTGCAAAATCGTATTACCCTTTGTATTGTTAATGATGGAGGACATGTGGAAACTTAAATAAAATTTCAATAAAACCTTCAAAAATATAGATTTACTTCTTTCTAATCCTTTTTACAAATTATTTCTATCGCAAATACAAATAAAGTTATAAATTTTTTAAAGTGCACACAAACTTTATGGATACCCTGTATATATATATATATATATATATATATATATATATATATATATATAAAAACACCCTGTATTTGAATTTTCTGATGAATTTAAATTTTTCAGTTAATGATTGAATAAGCTCATGTTGAATTCTATAGCAATAAAATATCCATAGAAATTCCACTATCACATAGTTAAATATTTCAGTTTAACAACTTTAAAAAATATTGTAATAACAGTCATAAATATGAATGCAGGTCGTTATTTTAAGAAGTAAGGGGGTACAAATGAAAAGATCTGAAACTGACAATTTTTCCATTTCACTGAAACAACCTGTTAAACACGTCTATCTTCTCCCGTTCTTTCATCTTCTCACTGAAACCAAGTAGCGTCTCTGATATATCTTTTCCCTTCTTTCTATCAAAACAGATTAGTCCATTATCTATGAGGTATTGTCAGGAGACGGTAAACACTTCTATCATCGCTTCTTTCTCTCTTTCATTTTCTCACTGAAACCAAGTAGAGTTTTTTTTCCAGGTGTACATCTACAATGCAATGCTCAACAGAAAAAATCCCGTCCTGGGTACGACGATAAACTTCATCCGTGTTCTGGGTAAGACGATAAAATACATCCAACAGCAAGGCTTCTGATAAAAAGGTTTTGAGGAGTGTCAAACCACCTCTTAATTGTTGGTGCTTCCAGGTCCATCCTGGAACCGGGGTGGTAGCACCTGTTAGGGTCCCAGCTATGGACAAATAGTTAACCCCACCCAAGCTTGGGTTAAAATACTATGAAAGTGTAAAAATAGGTTTTAATACCAGAAATACTTTGTAGAAAAATATTACCAGCAATACATTTTTAAAGGAAAAAATTATTACCAGCAATACATTTTGAAAAAAAAAAAAAAAAAAAAAAAAAAATTACCAGCTATACAGTTTTTGAAAAAAAATATTACTAGTGATACATTTTGAAGAAAAAATATTACTAGAAACAGATTTTTTGAAGGAAAAAATATTACTAGAAACAGATTTTTTGAAGGAAAAAATATTACTAGAAATGGATTTTTTGAAGGAAAAAATATTACTAGAAATGGATTTTTTGAAGGAAAAAATATTACTAGAAATGGATTTTTTGAAGGAAAAAATATTACTAGAAACAGATTTTTTGAAGGAAAAAATATTACTAGAAACAGATTTTTTGAAGGAAAAAATATTACTAGAAACAGATTTTTTGAAGGAAAAAATATTACTAGAAACAGATTTTTTGAAGGAAAAAATATTACTAGAAACAGATTTTTTGAAGGAAAAAATATGACCAGAAATAGATTTTTTGAAGAAAAAACATATTACCAGCAATACATTTTTGAAAAAAGAGAATATTGCCAGCAAGAAAAATTTTGTCAGCATTAAATAACCCATTGAGGTTGATATGTTGTAAAACAAAACAAACGAAACCAGAAAATATCAAATCATTTTTCCATAATTCTATTTCTCCGCGGATTGTGTGCCCTCTTGAACAAATGTCTGAAAAAGGAAAACTCTTAGCCACCACAGTTCATCCTCTGATAGACTTTATCAAGGCAAATGTGAGGATTTTATATTTTATTTTGCAACAAATATTTATATAAAAAAAGTAAAAATGTAGTTAGTTTTTCAAAACTTTTAAGTTTAAGAGACATTTGTAAAGCTAACTGAAAAGTCAAGGTAAATGATGGAGAATGCTAAGTGTCATAATTTAATGTCTAATAAAGTCTAGGTAAATTATGGAGAATGCAAATTGATATAATTTAATGTCTAATAAAATCTAGGTAAATTATGGAGAATGCTAAGTGTCATAATTTAATGTCTAATAAAATCTAGGTAAATTATGGAGAATGCAAATTGATATAATTTAATGTCTAATAAAATCTAGGTAAATTATGGAGAATGCAAATTGATATAATTTAATGTCTAATAAAATCTAGGTAAATTATGGAGAATGCTAAGTGTCTTAATTTAATGTCTCACAAAATCTAGGTAAATTATGGAGAATGCAAATTGATATAATTTAATGTCTAATAAAATCTAGGTAAATTATGGAGAATGCTAAGTGTCATAATTTAATGTCTAATAAAGTCTAGGTAAATTATGGAGAATGCAAATTGATATAATTTAATGTCTAATAAAATCTAGGTAAATTATGGAGAATGCTAAGTGTCATAATTTAATGTCTAATAAAGTCTAGGTAAATTATGGAGAATGCAAATTGATATAATTTAATGTCTAATAAAATCTAGGTAAATTATGGAGAATGCTAAGTGTCATAATTTAATGTCTAATAAAGTCTAGGTAAATTATGGAGAATGCAAATTGATATAATTTAATGTCTAATAAAATCTAGGTAAATTATGGAGAATGCTAAGTGTCATAATTTAATGTCTAATAAAGTCTAGGTAAATTATGGAGAATGCAAATTGATATAATTTAATGTCTAATAAAATCTAGGTAAATTATGGAGAATGCTAAGTGTCTTAATTTAATGTCTCACAAAATCTAGGTAAATTATGGAGAATGCAAATTGATATAATTTAATGTCTAATAAAATCTAGGTAAATTATGGAGAATGCTAAATGTCTTAATTTAATGTCTCACAAAATCTAGGTAAATTATGGAGAATGCAAATTGATATAATTTAATGTCTAATAAAATCTAGGTAAATTATGGAGAATGCTAAGTGTCATAATTTAATATCTCACTAAATCTAGGTAAATTATGGAGAATGCTAAGTGACATAATTTAATGTCTAATAAAATCTAGGTAAATTATGGAGAATGCAAATTGATATAATTTAATGTCTAATAAAATCTAGGTAAATTATGGAGAATGCAAATTGATATAATTTAATGTCTAATAAAATCTAGGTAAATTATGGAGAATGCTAAGTGTCTTAATTTAATATCTCACAAAATCTAGGTAAATTATGGAGAATGCAAATTGATATAATTTAATGTCTAATAAAATCTAGGTAAATTATGGAGAATGCAAATTGATATAATTTAATGTCTAATAAAATCTAGGAAAATTATGGAGAATGCAAATTGATATAATTTAATGTCTAATAAAATCTAGGTAAATTATGGAGAATGCTAAGTGTCTTAATTTAATATCTCACAAAATCTAGGTAAATTATGGAGAATGCAAATTGATATAATTTAATGTCTAATAAAATCTAGGTAAATTATGGAGAATGCAAATTGATATAATTTAATGTCTAATAAAATCTAGGTAAATTATGGAGAATGCAAATTGATATAATTTAATGTCTAATAAAATCTAGGTAAATTATGGAGAATGCAAATTGATATAATTTAATGTCTAATAAAATCTAGGTAATTTATGGAGAATGCAAATTGATATAATTTAATGTCTAATAAAATATAGGAAAATTATGGAGAATGCAAATTGATATAATTTAATGTCTAATAAAATCTAGGTAAATTATGGAGAATGCTAAGTGTCATAATTTAATATCTCACAAAATCTAGGTAAATTATGGAGAATGCAAATTGATATAATTTAATGTCTAATAAAATCTAGGTAAATTATGGAGAATGCAAATTGATATAATTTAATGTCTAATAAAATCTAGGTAAATTATGGAGAATGCTAAGTGTCTTAATTTAATATCTCACAAAATCTAGGTAAATTATGGAGAATGCAAATTGATATAATTTAATGTCTAATAAAATCTAGGTAAATTATGGAGAATGCTAAGTGTCATAATTTAATGTCTAATAAAATCTAGGTAAATTATGGAGAATGCAAATTGATATAATTTAATGTCTAATAAAATCTAGGTAAATTATGGAGAATGCTAAGTGTCTTAATTTAATATCTCACAAAATCTAGGTAAATTATGGAGAATGCAAATTGATATAATTTAATGTCTAATAAAATCTAGGTAAATTATGGAGAATGCTAAGTGTCATAATTTAATGTCTAATAAAATCTAGGTAAATTATGGAGAATGCAAATTGATATAATTTAATGTCTAATAAAATCTAGGAAAATTATGGAGAATGCTAAGTGTCTTAATTTAATATCTCACAAAATCTAGGTAAATTATGGAGAATGCAAATTGATATAATTTAATGTCTAATAAAATCTAGGTAAATTATGGAGAATGCTAAGTGTCTTAATTTAATATCTCACAAAATCTAGGTAAATTATGGAGAATGCAAATTGATATAATTTAATGTCTAATAAAATCTAGGTAAATTATGGAGAATGCTAAGTGTCATAATTTAATGTCTAATAAAATCTAGGTAAATTATGGAGAATGCAAATTGATATAATTTAATGTCTAATAAAATCTAGGTAAATTATGGAGAATGCTAAGTGTCTTAATTTAATATCTCACAAAATCTAGGTAAATTATGGAGAATGCAAATTGATATAATTTAATGTCTAATAAAATCTAGGAAAATTATGGAGAATGCTAAGTGTCTTAATTTAATATCTCACAAAATCTAGGTAAATTATGGAGAATGCAAATTGATATAATTTAATGTCTAATAAAATCTAGGTAAATTATGGAGAATGCTAAGTGTCTTAATTTAATATCTCACAAAATCTAGGTAAATTATGGAGAATGCAAATTGATATAATTTAATGTCTAATAAAATCTAGGTAAATTATGGAGAATGCTAAGTGTCTTAATTTAATATCTCACAAAATCTAGGTAAATTATGGAGAATGCAAATTGATATAATTTAATGTCTAATAAAATCTAGGTAAATTATGGAGAATGCTAAGTGTCATAATTTAATGTCTAATAAAATCTAGGTAAATTATGGAGAATGCAAATTGATATAATTTAATGTCTAATAAAATCTAGGTAAATTATGGAGAATGCTAAGTGTCTTAATTTAATATCTCACAAAATCTAGGTAAATTATGGAGAATGCAAATTGATATAATTTAATGTCTAATAAAATCTAGGTAAATTATGGAGAATGCTAAGTGTCATAATTTAATGTCTAATAAAATCTAGGTAAATTATGGAGAATGCAAATTGATATAATTTAATGTCTAATAAAATCTAGGTAAATTATGGAGAATGCTAAGTGTCTTAATTTAATATCTCACAAAATCTAGGTAAATTATGGAGAATGCAAATTGATATAATTTAATGTCTAATAAAATCTAGGTAAATTATGGAGAATGCTAAGTGTCTTAATTTAATATCTCACAAAATCTAGGTAAATTATGGAGAATGCAAATTGATATAATTTAATGTCTAATAAAATCTAGGTAAATTATGGAGAATGCTAAGTGTCATAATTTAATGTCTAATAAAATCTAGGTAAATTATGGAGAATGCAAATTGATATAATTTAATGTCTAATAAAATCTAGGTAAATTATGGAGAATGCTAAGTGTCTTAATTTAATGTCTAATAAAATCTAGGTAAATTATGGAGAATGCAAATTGATATAATTTAATGTCTAATAAAATCTAGGTAAATTATGGAGAATGCAAATTGATATAATTTAATGTCTAATAAAATCTAGGTAAATTATGGAGAATGCTAAGTGTCTTAATTTAATGTCTAATAAAATCTAGGTAAATTATGGAGAATGCAAATTGATATAATTTAATGTCTAATAAAATCTAGGTAAATTATGGAGAATGCTAAGTGTCTTAATTTAATATCTCACAAAATCTAGGTAAATTATGGAGAATGCAAATTGATATAATTTAATGTCTAATAAAATCTAGGTAAATTATGGAGAATGCTAAGTGTCATAATTTAATGTCTAATAAAATCTAGGTAAATTATGGAGAATGCTAAGTGTCATAATTTAATATCTCACAAAATCTAGGTAAATTATGGAGAATGCTAAGTGACATAATTTAATGTCTAATAAAATCTAGATAAATTATAGAGAATGCTAATTGACATAATTTCATGTCTAATAAAATCTAGGTAAATTATAGAGAATGCTAAGTGTCATAATGTAATGTCTAATAAAATCTAGGTAAATTATGGTGAATGCTAAGTGACATAATTTAATGTCTAATAAAATCTTGGTAAATTATGGTGAATGCTAAGTGACATAATTTAATGTCTAATAAAATCTAGGTAAATTATGGTGAATGCTAAGTGACATAATTTAATGTCAAATAAAATCTGAGCGCTGTGGGTGCTGGACAAACAAAAATGTGCCTGAGCTGGTGTCTGCAGCCTAGTAGACAGGCATAATCAAATATGTGTGGCCAGCCACCACCCCCAGTGTTCGGGGAAGTGAACTCTCATGAGTGTTTCATAAGTTAGCAGCTCTTGAAAGAAAGCTGTTTGAATGGATCTTCTTCCCTACCAATGGAAGGGAAGGATGCTTTTGATGCCATGTACTGCCAGCAGTAATGCTCCAAACTGGTGAAACGAAGGAATATAGCTCATCAGAACATTAGGGAGTTAGAAGAAAAGAGTTTTGATAGAGGCCCGGATTCTGATTGCTGATTTTCTGGGCAGGCAGACCCTCCTCTTTTTGGCAGCTTGGTGCAAGACAATCTTCCTGATCTCATTGAGCCTTGCCTTAAGCTTAGCCAACATCAGTAAAATGCAAAAACAATGCAGCTTATGTAGGCCCGAGTTAACGACCAGTATCAGAAGTCAGGGTGTAAGCACAAGTAAAAAGCCAGGACTTGCGAATGCTGATTTTCCAGGCAAGCAGGCTTGACCCACTTGGTGCAGCACAATCTTCCAACCTATTTGGCCTCAAGCTTAGTATTGTTGCATTGAGGCTTAGACCAGCACCCAGTTACATTTTAGACATTGCTTCTTTGATGCTTAAAGCTTTAAAAGTGGTCTGATTGGTTAAAGTGACCCCATTGAAGGAGTAAGGAGGCACGGTGGAGTAATGGATAACGGCTCAGACTGAGGAATCGGAGAGCGAGTTCGAATCCCAGTCGAATCCGTTACATTCACTTACGTGCTAACACCCATGGGAAAGGTGTGAATCCTCTTCTTCTCCCTCCAACTATGGGTAAATAGCAGGACAGACTTGGGTTCTATAGCCTTGGATGGCAACTGGTCTAGGAGAAGGTCAACTCTGAATTCAAAACCATTCGGCGTCTGCACCGGCATCCGGCGGCCTCTTGGTTACTCCTGCCTCTGCGTCTGTGGAAATTCTGCGGCAAGTAAGAGCATATTCCTCCCTCCACTGGGATAGCACGCGAGGTGTGGGGACCGCACGTGAAGTTCAAACTCCCTTGTCACTCCGTTTCAAGAATTCGCCGCCGTTGGAATCGGGAATGGCTGTCGCTCGTCTCAGCATTGGCGACGGATCGCCTTGCTTGGTCGGCCTTCGTTCCGGACGCGGTGAATCCCTTGGAAGGAGCCGGCTTAACCAATCCAGGGTGAATGTCACAACATACATACATACATACATACATACATACATACATTGAAGGAATCATTTCTGGTTTATTCCTGTGCTTCAACAAGACGGCTGCTAGAAGATGTCAAAAGTGGAGAAAGCAAAAAGTACCAAATAGGGTTCTTGCCTCGTAACTCTGAACAGGGATGGACTGCCACGAGCTGGCCGAATAGTTCCTCTTTTATGTAGCTTGAGCTCTTTCTTTCTGCCCCAGACAATTTTTTTTTCTATTCTTTTAAGAAAAGATTTTTTTGTGAATTTCTTATTTTTTTTAAACTCAATTTTTTTTGGTATGTTTTGTATCAACAGCACCAATTCTGAATCAGATATATATATATATTTTTTTTTTAAATCAATCGCCATTGCTAATTGTTATTTATTTGAATCAGGGAAAATCATAAATCAGATCCACACTTGTTCCAGAGTTAAATAAGAATGTCATCCACCAATTGCTCTGAATTGTCTTGCCGAATTAAAGGGGCCACTCTCTCACTACCAACACACTTAGTGGACTATAAATTGCCAAGGGGAGTCGCAGTGTGTAGTTGTAAAGATGGGAACAAAAATTGTAGCTAACGGAAGATACATAAGTCGATACCTGATCAGTATCAGCTGGGTCACCATGGAGAGGAGGTATGATGTTGAAAGACCTGAAATGCCCAATGTACCGTGGCTAGAAATATCACTGGTGATATGTACCAAAGCATCCAATAGATGTATTTTACAAAATATATATATGTGTGTGTGTGTGATTCTTCAGCGCATTTCCGTGTGTGTCTCAGTGAGGGGAATCAAATCAGGACTTACTGCTTCAAGCCGAAAACCCCGCCAATATTCCTGATCAGAGAGAAATAGTGGCTGCGTTTGCTTCCTTTTTTTTATGGAAGAGCGCACATTGCTGGTGAACCGGAAGTCGCCCGGGATTGGACAATAAATGCCAAGAGGAGTCGCATGGTGTGTAGTTAGGAAGATGGAAAAAAATTGTAGCTAACGGAAGATACGCAAGTCAAAACCTGATCAGTATCGGCAGGGTCACCATGGAGAGGGGGCATGATGTTGAAAGACCCGAAACCCTTAATAAACCTCGGCTAGAAACATCACTGATGATGTGTACGAAAGCATCCGATAGATGTATTTTATGAAATGGAATGAGCATAATCATATATTGCTACAGAAAAATTTAAACTCTTATTGATAACACACTTACCTGGCCATATTTCTTTTGTTCTTTCAAAAGCATTTCTCTGCTAAATGCTAAACTCCCTGGAAGGAAAAAAAAGAAAGAAATTAAGGTCAACTTCAGGAATAACAATGATCGATATCGACAGCCAAATGAACTGTTACCATTTACTAAAGAGGGAATTGGTTGGCACACAAGGAGAAACGAGCCTGTACTTAGTGTTTTTGATTAGGCATTTCCAAAGTGGGGGATGGCAAATCACTCCGGGGCAGTTTTGGTCTCAATTTTTTTCATATATATTCACAATATTGATTTCGAATGGTGATTTTTGTTCAGAGGAGACATTGCCCTTGTAACAATTTTTTCTAGTCATTTTTTTTTGTTTTAAATTTTTTACTTATTGATCAGTTTGCTAAGTGCCATACGCGACACACGCTTGAGTGATCAGGTCTCTTTTCAGCTACAGTAGAATTTTATATTAATATTATTAGTTTATGGTCATGGTTGTAATTCCCACAAATATTATGACTAAAATCAGAAACTCTTAACAGTTACTTAGCAGAGGTACCGTATTTTCTGGTTTGGAAGACACATCCTAATACTGGAAAGAAATTTCTAAGAAAAAAAAAAAAGTAATTCTCATACAACACATTCACCATGCATCCCTCACATACTGATTTACATTAATCAGTCATCCGATTTTGTTTGTATGGCAATGATGTACTAGTCAAGAGCAGAAAAGCTTCCACCACTTTTAGTAAACAGAGCATGTTTAAGCTTATGGCTCAGCTCCAGGAAGGTTTTATAGTCTTGGAAATACTTGTAACAGCTAAGTATTGAGGTTACATCATATAAAAAGCTGAATTAGATAAATAGCTAACATTATAGCGTAATGACTCTACATACAAATCCACATCCCTATCATTCAAACCAATTAGGTGACCGTTCAAGCTTACTTGAGCCTGGGCGTTGCCTTACATTCATCTTAGAAGACACACACATATTTTTCAGGGTATTTTCTAAGATAAAAAAGTGCGTCTTGTAAGTCTGAAAATACGGTATTCAGAAAGCTACTTGATTCATCCTGAAAATTTGACAAATATTAAGGAAAAGTACATTAGTACATTACTATACTAATGACACTGTACTATTCTATCGTCACTTGAATTAATTTATTTCTCATTGCTTCTGTCTGAGCACTGCTCCATATATCTGTTTCAGTAACCCTCTCTTGATGCATCGAAATTTAAAATTCACCTCTAATTTACGGTCCATGTAAAATTTCTTGGTTTTGTTATAAATAAATAAGCATTAAGAAAAGAAAAAGGAGAAAAATGGGAAAGAAAAGGAAAATAGGAAATGAAAAAGAAAAGGAAAAAAGAAAAAAGGAGAAAGGAAAAAAAATGAAGTAAAGAAAAAAGAGAAAAAAGCTAAAAAATAGGATAAAGCAAATAAGGCCAAAAATAAGAAAAGAAAAAAGACCTAAAAAGAAGAAAAAAAAGAAAACAAAAATAAGGAAAAAGAAAAAGAAAAGAAACAAAAAATGAGAAAAAAGGAAGAAAGGCAAAAAAGGACCAAAAAATAAGAAAAGAAAAGAAAAGAAAGAAAAAAAAAGAACAAAAATTAAAAGAAAAAAAATAAGAAGGAAAGGAAAAATTAACAAAAACAGACGAAAAATAAAAAGAAAGAAAAAGAAAAAATGAGAAAAGAAAAAAAAAAACGACCACAAAATAGCGAAAAAGATAAGAAAAAAGACCAAAAAAAAAGAAAAAAGACCAAAATTAAGAAAAGAAAAAGACCAAAATTAAGAAAAGAAAAAGAAAGGAAAAAAATGAAAGAAAAAGAAAGGAAAAAAATGAAAGAAAAAGAAAGGAAAAAAATGAAAGAAAAAGAAAGGAAAAAAATGAAAGAAAAAGAAAGGAAAAAAATGAAAGAAAAAGAAAGGGAAAAATGAAAGAAAAAGAAAGGAAAAAATGAAAGAAAAAGAAAGGAAAAAATGAAAGAAAAAGAAAGGAAAAAATGAAAGAAAAAGAAAGGAAAAAATGAAAGAAAAAGAAAGGAAAAAATGAAAGAAAAAGAAAGGAAAAAAAATGAAAGAAAAAGAAAGGAAAAAATGAAAGAAAAAGAAAGGAAAAAATGAAAGAAAAAGAAAGGAAAAAAATGAAAGAAAAAAAGAACCAAATAAGAAAAAGAAAAGAAAAATCAATGAAAATTAAAAGATATTCCAACCTACAAATTATCCCAAATGCCGATTTTATTACTTAGTCCTGCGACTAATGAAACTGTCAAGCAGCAAGACAAAATCTTTCACAGAATTTCTAAGGCAGGTGATGCCCATCACCTCTCCCAATAACACATAACAAAAAGATTTTCTTGGTTACATCATAGTCCCAGCAGCAGGGTGTAATCACCGAGTGAACATCTAGAGGTTTATAGAATCATACCTTTCCCATGAGTTTATGTGCAAAGCGAACACCTTCATTACTTAACCCAGATTGAAATAGTCGGTAAATCTGCAAGAACACACAGTCCATTATCAGTAAATTAGTACTGAGGTACCCGTTAAAAATTTTAATCCCTGAGAACCTAATTCCTCCTGATGTCACCCCTCCAACCAACCCACAGAAGGATCCACTTAGCTCTGACAGTAAGACGCAATTGATGTCCCTGCTTAGAAACAACTTCATCGGACAGTCTCCAATCAAGTGTGAAATGGCAAGCATTAACCAGACAAAATGATGTCAATTAAGAATCGTATCAATTGGAAGTACAAAGTGTGGCAATAAACTCTGAGATTCTCTGGAGAATTGGCAAAGGATTACAAATTTAACGCCATATTGGTGCCAATGCAACATAAACACGAGATAAGAGAATCGGCTGACGCAGATGTATGGCACATGGTCTTCTCTGTAATGGCCATACATTAAAAACAAAATTTTCTTTTCAATTAATATAGCCTTTAAACGCATACAGTAATGCAGATAGGTTTTTAAGGTAGGGAATCCCCGGGACCCACAGGTGGTGATTTGGAAAGTGTCCCTGGGAAATTCAATGGGACCCAACTAAAATTTCTCAATAATTTGTTGTAGGACTAGACATTATTACATTATTCGGACTATTGTCCTCATCTTTGTCGCCATATTTATTACAAACGTTTCGGCCGTTGTATGCTTTGGCCTTCTTCAGGTACCTCAGGTACCACAGTGGATAAAGGCGTTAGTTAGATCCAGTGATAGGACGCAAAGAGTGTGAATTCAATACCTGGATAAGGTAGTGGAGAACTTGGAGAGGGGAATTAATAGAAGATAACTGATAACTAACATCCATTAGACATGGCACGTGGAACTAGAACAGTGTACCCCAGTGAGCGAAATAAAGGGCTCTGTTCGACATTCCAACCACCTGAAGAAGGCCAGAGCGTATAATGGTCGAAACTTTGTAATAAATATGGCAACAAAAATGAGGACAATAGTTTGAATAATGTAAATAGTGTACATAATACCTCATCTCAGAAATATAGACAGATACTGAAAGGCCAAAACATTGTAATAAATATGGTGACAAAGATGAGGACAATAGTCCGAATAATGTAAACAGTGTACATAATACCACATCTCAGAAATATAGACTGATACTGAAGAAGGTTGGAGCATACAACGGCTGAAACGTTGTAATAAATATGGCGACAAAGCTGAGGACAGTAGTCCGAATAATGTAAATAATGTACATAATACCTCATCTCAGAAATATAGACAGACTCTGAAAGGCAGAAACGTTGTAATAAATATGGCGACAAAGATGAGTACAATAGTCTGAATAATGTAAATAGTGTACATAATACCTCATCTCAGAAATTTAGACAGGCACTGTAGGACTACAGACAATGTTTTTTAGGTTTTTTTTGTTACCATCATCCCAAAAAGCAATTTTAAACATATTGAATCACGGAAATTGACAGAACAATCTTTTAATTAAATTATTAAATTCAAAACGAAATCAATATTTACACTTAATCACAGCTCAATTAAGAAATTATATTTTTTCAGAATTATGATAGAACAAAGTTTTTAAATTGACAAAATAAAAGTTGTTTGTTGTTTATTTTTTTTTCAATTGAATCAATAAATTAAAAACGGAAACAATATTTAAAGCAACAGTTGGAAAACTTCAATGAATTCAGGTGTGTTAAATAAAATAAAAAATAAAAATAACCAAGGAAGTTTCTGGTAAAGAGAAATTGATATCTATTATATGCCACTGCCACATACCACCGCCCAATGAAAGAAGGAACGAAAGAGAAATAAGTGAAAGAAAGGAAGGAAAGAGTAAGTAAAAGAAAGAAAGGAAAAAGTAAAAGAAAGAAAGGAAAGAGTAATAAGTGAAAGAAAGAAAGGAAGGAAAGAAAGCGTAATAAGCGAAAGAAAGAAAAGAAGGAAAGAGTAAGTGAAAAAAAGGAAGGAAAGAGTAAGTGAAAGAAAGGAAGGAAAGAGTGAAGGAAAGAAAGGAAGGAAAGAGTATGAGAAAGAAGAAAGGAAGGAAAGAGTAATAAGAGAAAGAAAGAAAGAAAGGAAGGACCAAATATAGGAAAGAAAAACAGGAAAGAGTAAGTGAAAGAAAGGAAGGAATGAGTAAGAAAAAGAAAAGAAATAAAGGAAAGAGGAATAAGTGAAAGAAAGAAGGGAAGGAAAGAGGAATAAGTGAAAGAAAGAAGGGAAGGAAAGAGTGATAAGTGAAAGAAATAAAGAAAGAGTAAGTGAAAGAAAGAAAGGAAGGAAAGAGTAATAATTGAAAGAAAGAAAGGAAGGAAAGAGTAATAAGTGAAAGAAAGGAAGGAAAGAGTAATAAGTAAAAGAAAGAACAGAAGGAAAGAGTAATAAGTGAAAGAAAGAAAGTAGGAAAGGGTAATAAGTGAAAGAAAGAAAGGAAGGAAAGAGTAAGAGAAAGAAAGGAAGGAAAGTAAGTAAAAGAAAGAATGGAAAGAAAAAGTAATAAGTGAAAGAAAGAAAGGAAGGAAGGAAAGAGTAGTGAAAGAATGGAAGGAAAAATGAAAGAAAGAAAGAAAGGAAGGAAGAAAGGAAAGAGTAAGTGAAAGAAAGAACGGAAGGAAATAGTAATACGTGAAAGAAAGGAAGGAAAGAGTAAGTGAAAGAAAGGAAGGAAAGAGTGAAGGAAAGAAAGGAAGGAAAGAGTAATAAGAGAAAGAAAGGAAGGAAAGAGTAAGTGAAAGAAAGAAAGGAAAGATTAAGTGAAAGAAAGGAAAGATTAAGTGAAAGAAAGGAAAGAAGGAAATAGTAATAAGTGAAAGAAAGAAAGGAAGGAAGAAAGGAAGGAGCAAATATAGGAAAGAAAAACAGGAAGGAATGAGTAAGAAAAAGAAAAGAAATAAAGAAGTGAAAGAAAGAAGGGAAGGACAGAGTAATAAGTGAAAGAAATAAAGAAAGAGAAAGTGAAAGAAAGGAAGGAAAGAGTAAATAAAAGAAAGGAAAGAGAAAGTAATAAGTGAAAGAAAGGAAGGAAAGAGTAAGTGAAAGAAAGGAAAGAGAAAGTAATAAGTGAAAGAAAGGAAGGAAAGAGTAAGGGAAAGAAAGGAAGAAAAGAGTAATAAGCGAAAGAAAGAAAGGAAAGAGTAATAACTGAAAGAAAGAAAGGAAAGAGTAAGTGAAAGAAAGAAAGGAAGGAAGGAAATAGTAATAAGTGAAAGAAAGAAAGAAAGGAAGGAGAAAATATAGGAAAGAAAAACAGGAAAGAGTAAGTAAAAGAAATGAACTAAAGGAAAGAGTAATAAGTGAAAGAAAGAAGGGAAGGAAAGAGTAATAAGTGAAAGAAAGAACGGAAGGAAAGAGTAATAAGTGACAGAAAGGAAGGAAAGAGTAATAAGTGAAAGAAAGGAAGGAAAGAGTAATAAGTGAAAGAAAGAAAGAAAGTAAGGAAGGAGCAAATACAGGAAAGAAAAACAGGAAAGAATGAGTAAGAAAAAGAAAAGAAATAAAGAAGTGAAAGAAAGAAGGGAAGGACAGAGTAATAAGTGAAAGAAGGGAAAGAAAGAGTAAATAAAAGAAAGGAAGGAAAGAGAAAGTAATAAGTGAAAGAAAGGAAGGAAAGAGTAAGTGAAAGAAAGGAAAGAGAAAGTAATAAGTGAAAGAAAGGAAAGAGAAAGTAATGAAAGAGAAAGTAATAAGTGAAAGAAAGGACGGAAAGAGTAAGTGAAAGAAAGAAAAGAAGGAAAGAGTAAGTGAAAGAAAGAAAAGAAGGAAAGAGTAAGTGAAAGAAATGAAGGAAAGAGTAAGGGAAAGAAAGGAAGAAAAGAGTAATAAGTGAAAGAAAGAAAGGAAAGAGTAATAACTGAAAGAAAGAAAGGAAAGAGTAAGTGAAAGAAAGAAAGGAAGGAAATAGTAATAAGTGAAAGAAAGAAAGAAAGGAAGGAGCAAATATAGGAAAGAAAAACAGGAAAGAGTAAGTAAAAGAAATGAACTAAAGGAAAGAGTAATAAGTGAAAGAAAGAAGGGAAGGAAAGAGTAATAAGTGAAAGAAAGAAGGGAAGGAAAGAGTAATAAGTGAAAGAAAGAAGGGAAGGAAAGAGTAATAAGTGAAAGAAAGAACGGAAGGAAAGAGTAATAAGTGAAAGAAAGAAAGAAAGAAAGGAAGGAAGGAGCAAATACAGGAAAGAAAAACAGGAAAGAATGAGTAAGAAAAAGAAAAGAAATAAAGAAGTGAAAGAAGGGAAGGACAGAGTAATAAGTGAAAGAAATAAAGAAGGAGAAAGTGAAAGAAAGGAAGGAAAGAATAACTGAAAGAAAGGAAAGAGAAAGTAATAAGTGAAAGAAAGAAAGGAAAGAGAAAGTAATAAGTGAAAGAGTAATAAATGAAAGAAAGAACGGAAGGAAAGAGTAATAACGGAAGGAAAGAGTAATAAGTGAAAGAAAGAAACGAAGGAAAGAGTAAGTGAAAAAAAGGAAGGAAAAGTGAAAGAAAGAAAGGAAGGAGTAAGGGAAAGAAAGAAAGGAAGGAGTAATAAGTGAAAGAAAGAAAGGAAGGAGCAAATATATTAAAGAAAAACAGGAAAGAGTAAGTAAAAGAAATGAACTAAAGGAAAGAGTAATAAGTGAAAGAAATAAGGGAAGGAAAGAGTAATAAGTGAAAGAAATAAGGGAAGGAAAGAGTAATAAGTGAAAGAAAGAAAGGAAGGAAAGTGTAAGTGAAAGAAAGGAAGGAAAAATAAAATAAAGAATGGAAGGAAAGAGTAATAAATGAAAGAAAGAAAGAAACGAAGGAAAAATGAAAGAAAGAAAGAAAGAAAAGAGTAAGTGAAAGAAAGGAAGGACAGAGTAAGTGAAAGAAAGGAAGGAAAAATGAAAGAGTAATAAGTGAAAGAAAGAAAGGGAGGAAAGAGTAAATGAAAGAAAGGAAGGAAAAATGAAAGAAAGAAAGGAAAGAGTAAGAAGTGAAAGAAAGAAAGGAAGGCAAGAGTAAGTGAAAGAAAGGAAAGAGTAAGAAGTGAAAGAAAGAAAGGAAGGAAAGAGTAAGTGAAAGAAAGGAAGGAAAAATGACAGAAAGAAAGGAAAGAGTAAGTGAAAGAATGAACGGAAGGAAAGAGTAAGTAAAAGAAAGGAAGGAAAAATGAAAGAAAAGAAAGAGTAACAAGTGAAAGAAAGGAAGGAAGGAAAGAGTAAGTGAAAGAAAGAAAGGAAGGAAAAATGAAAGAAAGAAAGGAAAGAGTAAGTGAATGAAAGAGTAAGTGAATGAAAGAAAGAAAGGGAGGCAAGAGTAAGTGAAAGAAAGGAAGGAAAAATGAAAGAAAGAAAGGAAAGAGTAAGTGAAAGAAACAAAGGAAGCAAAGAGTAATAAGTAAAAGAAAGAAAGGAAGGAAGGAAAGAGTAATAAGTAAAAGAAAGAAAGGAAGGAAAGAGTAAGTGAAAGAAAGGAAGGAAAAATGAAAGAAAGAAAGGAAAGAGTAAAAAGTGAAAGAAAGGAACGAAAGAAAGGAACGAAGGAAGGAAAGAGTAATAAGTGAAAGAAAGAAGGGAAGGTAAGAGTAATAAGTGAAAGAAAGAAAGGAAGGAAAGAGTTAGTGGAAGGAAGGAAAAACGAAAGTGAGAAAGGAACACTAGCAATTAAGAGGTGATTCCACATTCCTCAAAACCTCCTGGGTCAGAGGCCTTGCTGTTGGATGTAGCTTATCGTCTAACCCAGGACACGGATGTAGTTTATCATCTTACCCAGGATGCGGAAGTTTAGCTTGACAAGCTGATAGATAGACAGATGCAAGGAGCAGTGTCAGAATTAATCAGGATTTATATTTTCGACTACATTTGGCTTTTGTAAATAAAATGTATTGCTTGTTACAGGGACTTTTAATTGGGCTAAGAAGTACTGCTTCAGATTATCTATATTTGGACGATGTCCTCATCTTTCTTATCATCATACGTTTCGACTGTAGTACCCTCCGGCATTCTTCAGGTGTTGATTTTGGTATCTCAAATTTGTAATTCACATTCCTTTTGCTAACAATCAGCCATTGCGTCTTCTTACAATTGATATTTCGTTCTTTCTTCTCCCTTTTTACTTTAGTTTCCTTTCTATCTCTGCTTATTTCATGTCGCTAAGATTGTGGCTGCCAATAATGAATCCTGGTAAATATTCTAATTCTCTCGGAACCACGTCGCTGTATAGGCTGAATAAGTCCGGTGAGAAAACACATCTTAGTTCTAACACTTCTTTCTATTTTTGTGTGTATACGGAATTCATTTTCTATCACTCGCGTCCCGTTTAGGATTGGGTTTGCAGTTCTTTTTAAATTCTACTTCAACTCTATACTTCTAACAATCCCACATAAACTTTGGAATTTATTACTATTTATTTTTTTTCTCCAGAATAGGAGTAAATAGGTGTGGCTACCACCCGATGTATGCACCTCCCCAGTCTTCTGTTTTATCCCTTGTTTCCTGTTCGTTCTAAAGTTTACTTCAACTCTACACTTTTAATGTCTGCCTGAACTCTTTTTCTATGAGCACCTTGCCATAGAGTAGTAGCTATGAAATTAATTTCAAATGGTCAATCCTTATGGAGTACCCTATATTTGTGGCCTGGTACCAGACTATAGCTAAATTACTGAAAAGGCATATTACTGCAATTATTTGTGTATAAAATGCATCGACTAACTTTGGGCCAGAATAAGAAAAAGTAAAAAAAAAAAAAAAAAAAAAAAGAAAAAGAGAAAAGGAAAAAGAAACAGAAATACAAGTGAAAAGAAAAAAGAGAAAAAAAATAAAAGAGAAAAAAAATAAAAGAGAAAAAAATAAAAGAGAAAAAAAATAAAAGAGAAAAAAATAAAAGAGAAAAAAAATAAAAGAGAAAAAAATAAAAGAAAAAGTGAAAAAGAAAAAGAAAAAGAAAAAAGAAAAGAAAAAAAAAAAGAAAAGAAAAAGAAAAAAGAAAAGAAAAAGAAAAGAAAAAGGAAAGAGAAAAAAGAAAAGAAAAGAGAAAAGAAAAGAAAAGTGAAAAAACAAAAAACAAAAAGAAAAGAGAAAAAAGAAAAGAAAAGAAAAGAAAAAGAAAAGAGAAAAGAAAAAGAAAAGAGAAAAAAGAAAAAAGAAAAAGAAAAGAGAAAAAAGAAAAAAAAAGAAAAAAAAGAAAAAAAAAAAAAGAAAAAAAAAAAAAGAAAAAGAAAAAAAAGAAAAGAAAAAGAAAAGAGAAAAGAAAAAGAAAAGAGAAAAGAGAAAATTATAATATTATTGCCTTTCCGGTTCCTACTAAAGTCCTTTTATTCTCTTTCACTTCCAGTAGCTTCTTTGCGTATTAGTGGCCTTGCTTGGGGTGAATTGATTAAAACAAGTTACTCTTTGCAAGCAGTTTGCTCCCAGAATAAGTTATATACTAGCCAAATATCTTTCACAAATAAATTAAGCTTACCGAGCAGTTCAAATAGTTCTTGGTAACATATTAGAGAAGGAGAGTGAGCAAAAGCAAGAGAGAGAGAAAGAGAAAAACAAAAAAAGAAAACGTCTGCTGGGATAGAACACAAGAACTCAGAGGACGGCAAAGGTGTAGACCAGTGGTTCCCAACCTTTTTTTTTCTCTGGGCTGCATTTTCAGAATTAAAATTTGCTCAAAAATACATTTAAAAATAAAAAAACAAAACAGAGAGAGGGTTAAATGGAGATAACCACAGATTTGAAATCAGAAGATTATCATTGATAACTCTCTCCTTCAAATTGCGGACCCCAGTCACTATATTCTTTATAGTGGGTTATCAGTTATAGTGAAGTGTATGAGTGTTGAAACAGATTAGTTTGATTTGGCCTTGTTAGTTAGATAGTCCACCATAAGAGGGGTATAAAACAAGAAAATCAAATTGTAAAGTGAAACAACAAATTTATATACATATAAATCAATTAAGGTCTCTACAAATAAAATTAATGTATTTTGGTTGATACAAGGTCGTCAAAATGTTCATAGTAGTCCTTGCAAGAATGAGTTTATGTGTACGTAGGTAGGAACGTATGTATGTATGTATGTATGAGCGTTATCGTAGGGTAGGAATGTCTTTGAAGTAATCGCTCAGTCTTAAAATGTTCCATTCGTTTATCAAGTATAAAAGAAGTGAGGAAGAAAGGTAGAGATAATAATAATGATCACTTGACGTTTGTCAAGGGACGTGTTAATACGCTCGTCTCCTTCTCTCTGGTGACAGGTGAACTTGCTCGTCTTTTATTTTGTTTGTGGGGCTTGAAAAGGTCATTTGGGAATTCACTCTCGGATATGATTCTGGCCTTTCCATTGGACGATGAACAAATTTTAAGTAATCCATAATAATATTTTAAATTTTGAAATCACGTTTATTTTTGGCATATGAATTTCTTGATTCTGTTTCTAAATCTTCAATTGTCTTTCAATCATTCTACCTCTCCTGCTATCCTTTTCCGACACAATTTGGGAAGCACTGGCATAGACAGACAATGAGAGAATCAGAAAGAGAAGACAAGATCGAAACAAAGAAAAAATGCATCAACATAGGGTCGAAAAAAATGAAAGATTAAAGAAAAGATTAAGAAAAAAAAATAGTTACTCAAATGGAATATATTAAAACAGTCACAATAACAGGATATTAGGGAAAAAAAACAACAAAAAAACAAGGGAAGATAACTCCTTAAAATTATTTAAAAATTACCTCCCTTGAATATTTCTCGGGGTGTTCGTTTTTTGTTTTTTTCCCGCTTAACCATGTATAGTGCTGTTATTCTTATCATTTTCAACGTTTTTATTGCGACGAAGGCGACGTTTTTTCTTTAATAAGATTTCTCGAATATTCAGAAAATAAGTAAATATACTGTTTAATAAATAAACTACCCACACACACATATATATATATATATATATATATATATATATATATATGAGTATCCACTAAAAAAAAAAATAACACTTAGAAAGTGATTAAAATTTGTCGGATTTAATAAATAAAAAAGTTCAATCACTTCTATGTCATTGTTAATAAAATGGTAAATGTTTATTTTAACACCCGAGCGTCATTCACTGCTGAACTATTTTCTTTCAGAAATTAGTACGCATTTCCGTTCCGTAAAGAAAGCGACTTTTTTTTTCTTTTGTACAGTGAAACCCGAATATAAGAGAGATTTTCTCTGGTCCCAAATTAGAGCCTGTGTTAATAAAACAAAATAGACCAAACCCGGATATAAGAGACTTCTTCTCTGGTCCCGACAACTCTCTTATATCCGGGTTACACTGTACTTAATTTAAGAAGAAAGTTAACTTTTAAATATATGTGAACATCGACAAATAAAAGAATAACAAAAGAAAAAAAAACACCTAACCCTATTTTGAAAGTTAACTTTCTTCTCAAAAAAATAAAAAAGAATAACAAAAAATACCTAAGCCTAATATGAATAACAAAAGAAAAAAAAAATACCTAACCCTAATTTGACATTTAACTTTATTCTTAAAAATAAAAAGTAAAAGAATACCAAAAAACACCTAACCCTAATTTGAAAGTTAACTTTCTTCATAAAAAAAAAATTACTTATGTTTACATATATTTGAAAGTTAACTTTCTTCTTAAATTAAGTACAAAAAAAAAAAAAAATTTCTACAAGGACTTTCCTGTAAAGGTAGTAATTAGGCTCAAATTGTATACGTCCACCAACAAAATTCAACAGTGAATTAAGTATCAATAAGCTGGTAATGGCTGACAAAAGACGAGGAAAGAGTCCGATTTTTTCGGGTCGTTAACATCCAAAAAAGTAAGTTTCTTCAATATCTAATTTGATTTGAGTTCAGCATGTACATTTGCACGGAAATAAGCCAATTTGGGAAAAATTTGAAGGGATATTAGCGCTCGGGTGTTAAAATAAACATTTACCAATAAAATTTGTGCAGAAACTATCTTTCAAACACCAGAGAATTGTTATACCGTATATCAGTGTTTCTCAGCTGTCGTGCCGCAGCAAACTAGTGTGACACACGGTCCTCTTAAGTGTAACGCGAAATATTGTCATGGCATATATGTATTTTGTATAGCAAAAGGAAAAGCGTTAAACTTCTTGTAGCAATTAATGCCTACAATTGCATTCTTGTCTCTCTTGTCTGCGACACTCGTAGCCAATTCAACACGGCTGCTTGGGTATCAACCAATGGGGTCAGAACAAACAAACAAAAAAAAAAGAATCCGTGTGCCAACACTAAGGTCAATCGAAATATCTGTCATAAGCGTCCAGCAGGCAATGTATTAATGAAGAATGGAGTCAGAAATCTAACCTTCACTTTGCAACAGCAGAAACGCACCAAACTCAAAAAAATCGTTCTCCTCGGTAAGCAAAAGCAACGGACTTTATTCACCGTGGATTTACTTGACCTCCCACACGGTCAGGTTGTGACACAAGGTCGGTTTAACGTGGGAAGGGAAGGGGGGTTTGACCCGAGTGTTTCCACTCAGGTCGCTGGTCTTTGCTGGTCATAGCTTGTCCAGTCGCGATACTACCAGCGCAGGGAAACCCCGCAGACGAATCCCTGCGACCGGCCTGTATCAGAGATCGAATCTCGGCCAAAAGGCGATCGTCCAGCGAGTAATCTGAGAACAGATACTACACCGTGATCTTAGCCTTTGGATTTACTTGACCTCCCACAGGGTCAGGTTGTGACACATGGTCGGGGTTTAACGTGGGAAGGGAGGGGGAATGGACCCGAGTTTTCACCCGGGCCACAGTGCTTTGGCTTTAGCTGGTCTTAGCTTGTCCAAGCTGGTCATGGCTGGTCAGAGCTAGTCAGACGTAGCCGCGATACTACCAGCGCAGGGACGAATCGGCCTGTATCAGAGATCGAATCTCAGCAAAAGGCGATCGTCCAGCGAGTAATCTGAGAACAGATACTACACTGTGATCTTAGCCGAGAGGCGACCGGTCAGAACCGACCCGGTCTTTATTCACCGAGTGATTTTTTTGATTGGCCATGCCATTTAGAGAGGAAAGAACATTAACTTAGTTTCTCTGATACGTAAAGTAGCAGGTTTTTGATAACTATTTTTCTTAATTATCCTTCGGCAGACCACGTACAAAACACAAGTTCTTTTTTGAGGAAAGTGGTTTTCTCTTTCATTACAATATGTTTGCGTGTGTGTGCATGGAATTAGTAATGCTACAGTGTTAGTATTTGAATAAATGAATAAGTATGAATAAGTAAACTTTTTTCAAATAATTCTTCTCACTATTCTTCGATTATGTTATTTTAAATACCTTGTTTTAATATTCAATTTTTTTTTAATCTATGGTTTCTTATTGCATAGCATTTAAATGTACAGTGTAACCCGGATATAAGAGAGTTGTCGGGACCGGATAAGAAGTCTCTTATATCCGGGTTTCTCTTATATCCGGGTTTGATCTATTATATATACATTAACACAGGCTGTAATTTGGGACCAGAGAAAATCTCTCTTATATCCGGGTTACACTGTATACATTTTTAAAATTTTGTGCTGTGATATTTCCATTTGCTCCTAGATGTGATGTTGAAAAACACTGCCGTATATGCGCCAGTATAAGACGACTTTCTGTATTGTGCAACCTCTGGATTTTTTTTTTTTTTATATATAGCTTGTGTATAATGCAACCCCAGCTTCCGAGCAATACTAGTAGGCCTATCGTAGTCAAATATTGCAGTACCGGCCATCGTCCTGGACATATTTTATAGCAAATATATGGTCTTCATTCTTTTTTTTGTACAAAGCTATCCCAAAATAGTGAGGAAAAAAAAATCACTTACTGTAAAATATCTGATACAAAGATTTAGATATCGTACTTTTGTTTTCGTTCATGTATGATTTTTAACCTCTTCAAACAAACAAAAAACAAAAAACTACCTGCACAATCCCCCTCCTATTTTTGGCATAAAAAAAAAGATCATGAAAACTTATACTAAACTCGAGTACATATGGTAAATGTGTCACTTTGAGTTCACTTTCACGCAAATGCTCTTGGAAAAGGCATGAATCCATATCTTCTCTTACTCCCCAGCTATGGATTAAATAGTAGGATATACTGAACTGAATGCCAAGCAGTCTAAGAGAGAGAAAACTCTGATTTAAGACATTCTCGGTATTTTTGGAGTAAACCCTATACAATTTCCCACAGGTAAATGGATGACCCCTTATTTTTTTCTTTTTTAAACTCACTTCAACACCAAGCAAGCTACGGAGACACATGTGGGTACTAAGTGTTAAAAAATATGAGAAAAAGTAAACATTACAATGAAAACATTTATAGAAAAGGCAGAAGGAAGCTACATTATGGCAGTGGAAAAGGGACTCAAGCCGAGATGTCAGATCAGGACCAGTAACATTGCAGATTCTTCTTTTGATTTTTTTAAGTCTACCATTCATCCATGCAAAATGACTTGCTGTCATCTGCTTTTATTTCTTCATCAGCTGTTCCCATATTGTTTTCATTTCTGGGCTACTACGGAGGTCCTCTAGCAAGAAGTTGGTGAGTTCAAGCCATGAGTCATGTACTTGCACTCAGTGGAAACAGGCCAGCAATGACCGAGATGTACTAAATAAAAAATAAGAACTGGATGATCTCCCCAGATGTAGATTAAACATGAAGATGAGGATAATAGCCTGAATAATTTAAATAATACAAGTCATCATAATACCTCATCTCAGATATATAGACAGATATTGAAGAAAAATTCCAGTCAACTGAAGAAGGTCAGAATATACAATGGCCGAAACGTTACGAATATGGCAATGAAGATGAGGAAAATAGCCTGAATAATTTAAATAATACAAGTAACCATAGTACCTCATCTCAGAGATATAGATAGATATTGAAGAAAAATTCCAGTCAACTGAAGAAGGTCAGAATATACAATGAGGATAATAGCCTGAATAATTTAAATAATACAAGTAATCATAATACCTCATCTCAGAGATATAGACAGATATTGAAGAAAAATTCCAGTCAAGTGAAGAAGGTCAGAATATACAATGGCCGAAACGTTACGAATATGGCAATGAAGATGAGGATAATAGCCTGAATAATTTAAATAATACAAGTAACCATAGTACCTCATCTCAGAGATATAGATAGATATTGAAGAAAAATTCCAGTCAACTGAAGAAGGTCAGAATATACAATGAGGATAATAGCCTGAATAATTTAAATAATACAAGTAATCATAATACCTCATCTCAGAGATATAGACAGATATTGAAGAAAAATTCCAGTCAACTGAAGAAGGTCAGAATATACAATGGCCGAAACGTTACGAATATGGCAATGAAGATGAGGATAATAGCCTGAATAATTTAAATAATACAAGTAACCATAGTACCTCATCTCAGAGATATAGATAGATATTGAAGAAAAATTCCAGTCAACTGAAGAAGGTCAGAATATACAATGAGGATAATAGCCTGAATAATTTAAATAATACAAGTAATCATAATACCTCATCTCAGAGATATAGACAGATATTGAAGAAAAATTCCAGTCAAGTGAAGAAGGTCAGAATATACAATGGCCGAAACGTTACGAATATGGCAATGAAGATGAGGATAATAGCCTGAATAATTTAAATAATACAAGTAACCATAGTACCTCATCTCAGAGATATAGATAGATATTGAAGAAAAATTCCAGTCAACTGAAGAAGGTCAGAATATACAATGGCCGAAACGTTACGAATATGGCAAAGAAGATGAGGATAATAGCCTGAATAATTTTAAATAATAATAGTTAAGTTCAGAATTGCCTGTAGATTTAACTTAAATTGATATAGTCTTCAGGAAGAGTCAAAAATGCAACTGCCATATGTTGTAATGACAACAACAAAGATGAGGACAATAGTTTGAATATACATAGGGAAAAGATATACATTGAAAATTACGAGAGTTTAACAAATCACTTATCGAATACTTGATGTGAAATTCTTGAATTTGATCTATCTAATATGTCACTTGAACTCTTCCTGATTTACTGAATAAACTTGCAAACTAATAAAATAAAAAGGGTTTAATTCTTTTATTTACATTATTTACATTATTCGGACTGTTATCCTCATCTTCATTGCCATGTTCAGGCATGGCACGTGGAACTAGAACAATCCACCTCGCTAGATGAGGATGACAGTCTAAATAATGTAATACAAGTAATCATAATACCTCATCTCAGAGATATAGACAGATATTGGAGAAAAATTCCAGTCACCTGAAGAAGGTCAGAATGTACAACATCCGAAACGTTGCAAATATGGCAATGAAGATGAGAATAATAGTCTGAATAATTTAAATAATACAAGTAACCATAATACCTCATCTGAGAGATATAGACAGATAATGAAGAAAAATTCCAGTCACCTGAAGAAGGTCAGAATATACAATGGACGAAACGTTACGAATATAGCAATGAAGATGAGAATAATAGTCTGAATAATTTAAATAATACAAGTAACCATAATACCTCATCTGAGAGATATAGACAGATAATGAAGAAAAATTTCAGTCACCTGAAGAAGGTCAGAATATACAATGGACGAAACGTTACGAATATAGCAATGAAGATGAGACTAATAGTCTGAATAATTTAAATAATACAAGTAATCATAATACCTCATCTCAGAGATATAGACAGATAATGAAGAAAAATTTCACTCACCTGAAGAAGGTCAGAATATACAATGGACGAAACGTTACGAATATAGCAATGAAGATGAGACTAATAGTCTGAATAATTTAAATGATACAAGTAATCATAATACCTCATCTCGGAGATATAGACAGATATTGGAGAAAAATTCTAATCACCTGAAGAAGGCCGCAGTGTACAATGGCTGAAATGTTGTGAATATGGCAATGAAGATGAGAATGAATTCAATTCTTGCCCCAAATCTTTCCTTTCTCGTTCCTCACATTCAAATAATGTAAGTAATCATAATACTTTCGTTTTGTTTTAGTACATTTCTTAAACTTTGCCCCGTTTTCTTTGCCCTAAAAAGAATCCGTGTCAAGGGACATGGTAGTTAAAGTAAATGTGCAGAAAGAGAAAGGAAAGATTTGGGGCAAGAAGTGAACTCCTGTCGTTCATTTGTGGAATGTACACCTTCCTTGTTGGCACCCTCATCAAAAGCTTAACACGGAGTTTATTATGACATGGAGAAAAATAGGAGATGGAAGAATGTATAGAGCCAATCTCCCAAGCTGTCCAGGACTATTTGTCTTAAAAAATGAATCTTCGAAATTTTGTCTTTTACATCGGCGCATTATCTGGCACAATGTCAGAGGGTATCCTCCAGACGAGGGTATCCTCCAGACGAGGGTATCCTCCAGACGAGGCTATGTCGAAGGGCAGAGTCTTGTCTCAGGAAACTGAATCCATTTTTTTATGAGGTCTAGGGAATTTTTGCCCGAGCACACGGGCTCGGATACCCCACGTTAAAACTCAGCCTTGTGCCACTTCTTGCTGCGTGGGGCAGTGGGGAAATAATACACCGACTACTAGTGCCCAAGAATTTCTGATTAGTTCTTTTTATACTTGTTTATTTTTTTTAAAAGTAAAAAAAATAAATAAATTAAAAAAAATTTTAAAAAACAAGGGAGATAACTGTTCAAAATTATTTTAAAATTTTCTCCCTTGAATATTCCTTCATAGAATCATTATAGGAAAAAGAAAAAAAAAAAGTTTTGTACTGCTATGTCATATTAGTCCTCCTATATGCAGTGGCATAACTAGGGCGTGTACCTCCCGATGCAGCCCTTGAGTTTGCGGTCCCCACAAAAAATACATATTGCATAGTTACTCATTCTTAAAGTTATAAAACTAAATATAATGTAACATTATAATATTTCTTTCACATACTCAAATATATTTTTTTTTTTATCCCTTTGCTCATCAGGGTCGTAGGGGCACTGCATGTACCACAGCCGCAGTAGAAGTGGTGTTTCTTGGGCAAGATAGCCTAATGGAGCCCAACCCCTTCCAGGCCAGTTACGAATTCATAGTTTTTCCTTCTCCTAGCTCGTTTGCCACCCAAGGCTATAGAATTCAGTCTGTCCTGCTGTTTTACCCATAGCTAGAGGGGGGAGGGAGAAGAAGAGGATTCTTACCTTTCCCAAGGGTATTAGCACGTTACTGAATGTAATGGATTTGAGTGGAATTCGTACTCAGCTCTCTGATTCCTTAATCCGAGCTGCTACCCATTACTCCACCGTGCTTCCCCACTCAAATATAGTATACTTTAAATACTCACCAAGCATGCTTGATTACATCAGGAGATCCAGAAATTGTCATGTTCCATGGACCAGTACCTTATCCCTTTTATTTCAAGAACATCACCTTATCCTTTATTAACCAGCTCCAATATTATTTTTTTTTAACTCTGTGTACTTGTTGATTTCTATTAAGTTCAGGTCGGTTACTGTATGTAACCATAAGTCTGTTTATACATTCTTTTTTTGTAGATACAAATATTTAAGTATATGCTCTGTTTATAATAAACAGTATTAATAACATTTACCGACCTGAATGTCCAAGAAATTGTCATAGAAAATATGCATCCTCCGACAGGAATCGAACCTGTATCCTATACGGAACCGTCATATAGATTAACCGATTTGGCCACAGAGGAGCGTTCTGTTAGCAAGGTCGATTTTACTGTCTTTAAACTTTAATCTTCCATGAATCTCTCACGTGCATTCATATCTGCTCAAAGCGTATCCAAATGTAAACAAATGACATCACACATTATGAAATGGACAAAGTCAGACAATTATTTAAAGACATTTTTATGTTTAACATTCTTTTTATAGATACAAGTATTTAAGTAAATGCTCTGTTTTATAATAAACAGTATTAAACAACGTTTACCGTATAGGATACAGGTTCGAATCCTCTCGGAGGATGAATATTTTCTATGAAAATTTCTCGGACATTCAGGCCGGTGGCTCGATCGGTTATGGAATGAGAGGATAAATGATGGTTCCTTATAGGATACAGGTTTGAATCCTGTTGGAGGGCGAATATTTTCTATGAAAATTTCTCGGACATTTAGGCCAGTAAATGTTATTAATACTGTCTATTATAAAACAGAGCATTTACTTAAATCTTTGTATCTATAAAAAGAATGTATAAACATAAAAAATGTCTTAAAATAATTGTCGGACTTTGTCCATTTTCATAATATATAACCGTCTGAATATGAAAACATTAAAGCATTATTTTCTTGTTTACAGGAGTTTTAATTACACCTCACTAATAATTTGGAACAGTTATAATTTAAGTACATTAGGTAAATGACCATAGTTTCTGTGTATTTTTGCGGAACTTTACACATTTTACAAGGTACACGCATATAACTGTTGCCATCATTTTATGAAAATTTTGTTAATTCCGACATGTAGTTTTTGGACAAAATGGAAAGTTGTCACCTCATTAATATAGGGTGACCCCAAAAAACGGGAATTTTTGAAGTGCGTATTGCCAGACATGAGCAAGTGGCAACACTGCGAGACAGTGACCTTGAGCAAGTAAACATTTCGCCATTTTAGTAACGAGAATGAAATTCACAGTATCCCAGCTGAGATGTTGCAGCAGTCAATGAGGAATCTCAACAGCAGATTTCAAGAATGCATTCGTACAGGAGGACGCCATCTACAGGACGTAATTTAAAAAAAAAAAAATGAAATTTCCACCATTGTTTCTTAAATGGCATGTTTTAAGGTTTCAGTTACTATGAATTAAATATTTTTCTTCTATCACTCTTGGTTTTATTGGATTGTTAAAAAGTTCCCGTTTTTTGGGGTCACCCTGTATTTCATTACACAGTGTATATGTCATTTAATCGAAATGATCCTTCAACTGTGATTACTGTCCTGACATTAAAACCGCTTTTATTTCAGCTTTAAAGGAAAAGAGACAAAGGAGAACAGAAAACAGACGAGGGTAGGAGACAGACTAGGGGGCAGACAGAGGGGGGGAAAAGGGGGCGAATGTTGGACAAAGAGAGAGATAAACAGAAAGAAAAATTATTGAGAGAGAAAAAAAAAAAAAAAAATCAACCTACCAGCAAGCTGAGACGATGACTTCTGTTTCTTGGTCACTGAAGAGAAACCCGCAGACGGCAAGACAGAAGATTTCTTTGAGGAAGAGACACGCACGTGATCTCCGCCCTGATGAGGAGAAATTTCTCCAGTGTTCTTTTGCAAGTCATCCGACTTGTTGTTTTGAGATTTGTCAGCCTTGTCTTGAGGCCTCTCGCCCTGCAAAGGAGCAGGACAAGCGCTTTTATTGTCCCTGGCGGCCTTTCCAGGCGGAGGCCCTCCGAGATCTTTTTTGTCCGTTTCCATTGGCTTTACTTTCGGCTTTTCTTCTTCCTCCTCTTCCTCCTCCTCTTCTTCCTCCTCTTCGGAATCGTCCTTGCTTTCCATGGAAGGTGGCATCTGAAACAAAAGCAATGATGAGTTTAATATTTGTTCATAGACAAGTGTCTTTATCTTGGATGTTACTGTTGTAGTAGAAGAACAAGCCAATGGGATAATGGACTCCAGATAGGGTTCATCTGATGCAGCCAGACTAAATCTCTCTCTCTCACACTTCTCAGTTGTGGAACTCTCTTCCGGCTTCTTGCTTTCCAGTCAACTTTGATCTTCAAAAATTTAAATGCAACATCAATTGTTAGCTTGTGACACTATAAGACACTGGAAGGGTTAAAGTATAGATTGATAGCTATATTCCCACATCATGACGAATATATATTCCTGCCTGAAGAACTGATAATTGTGTTACCATCTCTGTACAAGGAACGTTATATATAAACGTTTTCTTTTATACGATTTGTTTTTTTTTAGTTTTGTTTTTTTTTTACTTGTGAATTCACTCTATCCAGCACAGACCAATTCAATGATTCCTGTCAACAATTTGATCCTCACCAGCCTTGTGATCTAAATCAAACACAACGCAGGACAAGGCAAGGTTTGGATCGAAGTGATCCATTCAATGGTCCGTCACAGTGATTGTACCTCGAATGGATTGATGGGGTGAACGTCATAATCTTTTATTGTTCTCTTTCCTTAACAGTGTTTTTTTTTTCTCGTATTCTCTAACACACAGTAACTCCTTGCGTCTTAGTGACTTTATTGTCTTGATCGGGGTGAAATGATTAAAAAAAAAAAATAGAAAATGAATAATATAAATGTTTTGGGTCATTTTCTTGCATTGCCTTTAAATAAATAAATAAAAAAAATGTTCTAAGAGACAACACTGCAACGGAAAGAATTTGGAGACTCAAAATCCTGTAAACGAATATAAATATTTCATGACACGATTAAAAGTGAAATTAGAAGAAAACACACTAGAAAATGAAAATGGCGGACATCAGCAAAGAAATTCTTCGTAACAATCAGTAAACGACGACTGAAACATTTCAGACATACAATGAGGAAAAAAGGCTCGGAAAATTTAACACTCACAGGAAAGTGAGTGTTAATACCCACCTCCGCAACATAGCTTCTCTGTACGTTTTCTATAAATATTTTCATGGCAATTGTTCCGATGAACTTTCCTCTATGGTACCTAGACTTTATGAATTTAAGCGCAGTACTAGACTGGCAGCAATAAAGAAGACACTAAGACAATTTTTACCGCCAGGATCTATCATACATATTTATAAGTTTACAATTTATCTTTGCTTTGAATATTGCTGCCATATCTAGTGCTCCTGCTATATATTTAGACATTCTTGATAAAATCCAAAGAAGAATCTGCAATGTTATTAGTCCTCACCTGGCATCTCGGCTTCAGACACTTTCCCTGTGCCTTTTCTATAAATACTTTCATGGCAATTGTTCTGATGAACTTTCTGCTATGGTACCTATATTTTATGAATTTAAGCATAGTACTAGATTGGCAGCTAGGTCTCATCAATTTAAAATTGAAATGGCAAGATGTAACTGCAAGTTCTATACTAACAGTTTCTTCAGTTAGTCTTGGACAATGGATTTTGTCGAAAGGATAGTTTTTTCCTTGATGCTACTGTTATTTTAACTACCTTCACTTCTTGGTATTGTCCATCGTTTTAAAAAGCAATGATTAGAATTTTAATAAAAACCTAAACATTTTTCATTTTTGAGAATTTACAACAAAAATATTAAACACTATTTATTTATTAAATTGTTTGTTTATTTCCAAGAATAATTTTATACTTACAACATTCTAAAAATAATGCAATTAAAACTAAGGTACTGCAATGCTTATTATTTACCAATTTATAAAGAAATAAATAAGAAAACAATTTTTTATTAATAAATTTATAAACATTTATTAAATTATTAAAATGTGAGCTATAAAGAAATCCTTATTATTTACCATTTTATTAAATTTTAATCAATTGGCAATTAGCCGATACTTTGCCAACCATTCCAATAAACAATCTTATAAATAAATAAAGTGTTTATTTTTATTATTTTTGTTGTCAATTCTCAAGGACAAAAAAAACATATAAATTCACTTTATACATTTTTTTTGTTCTTGAGAATTTACAACAAAAATATCACCGTACTTATTAGATTGGTTATTTTTAAGAATAATTTTATATTTACAACATTCTAAAAAATAATATAATTAGAACTAATGCAATGCAATATTTATAATTTACAAATTTATAAAGAAATAAATAAGAAAACAAATTTTTATTAATAAATTTATAAACATTTATTAAATTATTAAAATGTGAGTGATAAAGAAATCCTTATTATTTACCATTTTATTAAATTTTAATCAATTGGCAATTAGCCAGTGTTTTGTCATTCCAGTAGTGTTTATTAATTTTGTTAATTCTCAAGAACAGAATTTATACATTTTTTCCTTAAGAATATACACTATTATTTATTTATTAGATTGTAATTATATTCTTAAAAATAAACATTCTAAAAACTAATACAATTGTATTAAAATACTAATGAAATGCATTATTTATCATTTAGCAATTAATATAGAAAATGTTTTATTCATAAATTTATAAACGTTTATTAAATTATAAAAATATGTGAACTATAAGGAAATTCTTATTTACCATTTTATAAAATTCTAATTGATTGGCAATTAGCCAATGCTTTGCCAACCATTCCAATAAACAATCTAATAAATAAATAAAGTGTTTATTATTTTTGTTGTCAATTCTAAAGAACAAAGAAAATGTATAAATTCACTTTCATATGTTTAGGTTTTATTACAATTCTAACCATTGCTATTTAAACCAATAAACATTGCAGAGGGGTTATGCAATCCGTATGTCACCCGCACCCTCCCAGGCATTAAACAAGGCTCATCCCTCAATACGTACCGACACGGTGAACACTTTAGGAGCCTTAGGAAGGTTTCCCCCTTTCATTTTGCCAAATGCTGGTAGTGTTTTAGGTTTGGCAGCGACTGTACCAATTTCATTTTTCGGTTGGTAGATGAAGGGTCTGCAAGAAAGAAAGAAAGAAAGAAAATCTTTGCATCTAATTAACAAACAAATGTCAACTGAAATAAAAAAAAAATGATTGAATTTTCTCCCCAACAGTCATTTTTTTTTTTTTTCAAATTGTTCCAATCGCTTAAATGCATTTGGAGGATAAGGTGGGCGGGGGTAATTTGGGAAAAAAACGAAGATTCAGCACTGGTCAAAGTTATCTGCAAATGGTCAAAGAAAAAAAAGGAAAGAAAAAAAAAGAGGAAAAGGTAATTGTACTATGGGAGTGGGGTGTGAAATTCTTGGCCCAATCCACTTCCCATAGTCTGAACAAATGGTCAGATATCAGACTTTATATTGAAATGAAACCACAGAAGCTTATCAGACAAAACAGCAGAAACAAATGGTAATTATGTTGTTCCTTAAAGTTAAAAGAACCAAGACAAGAATAAAGAGAGAGTGAAAGAAGTAAAGAGAGGAGAAGAGAGAAAGGCACAAAGGAAAGAGCCAGATTGGAGGAGGGGGGAGGAGGAGCAAGAGATGAAAGACAGGGAACAAGGGGAGGAGGAGGAGCAAGAGATGAAAGACAGGGAACAAGGGGAGGAGGAGGAGCAAGAGATGAAAGACAGGGAACAAGGGGAGGAGGAGGAGCAAGAGATGAAAGACAGGGAACAAGGGGAGGGGAGGAGGAGCAAGAGATGAAAGACAGGGAACAAAGGGAGGAGGAGGAGGAGCAAGAGATGAAAGACGAGGAGCAAGAGATGAAAGACAGGGAACAAAGGGAGGAGGAGGAGGAGCAAGAGATGAAAGACGAGGAGCAAGAGATGAAAGACAGAGAACAAAGGGAGGAGGAGGGGGAAGTTAGGAGGAGGGAAACGAGGGGGAGGGGAAGAGATGGGGATGGTGGAGGGGGAAAGAGAGGAGGAGGAGAGAAAAGAGGAGGAGGAGGGAAAGAGAGGAGGGGGATGGGAGGGGAGAGGGAGGATGAGGGGAATAAAGAGAGGACGGGGAAGGTAACAGAGAGGAGAATGAACAAAGAGAGGAGGGGGAAGGCAACAAAGAGAGATGAAAAGGGAGGAGAAACAAAGAGAGATGAAAAGGGAGGAGAAACAAAGAGAGATGAAAAGGGAGGGGGAAACAAAGAGAGATGAAAAGTGAGGGGGGAAACAAAGAGAGGAAGGGGAGGGAAACAAAGAGAGATGAAAAGGCCTACTTGAGTTCTGGAAGAGAAGCTGGCCGTGTCAGGTTGACCAGCTTGCGAAGATGCTGTTCCTGTGGCCGAAGTTCCAGTAGACGACGCTTCAGTTTGAGCCGTGTCTTCGTGTCCATGACCCCGGATTTAATGGAGTTCATGTATGCATCCAAGGCATCCATATCATCGGATGATTCCATGGCTGCAGCATCTGGATGGGGGAAAAAAACAGCACATCTCATGCAACGAGAAGAGAGATTTTCATTTTTTTTAGATTTAAAAGAAAGCCATTGCATAACATTGAATATGTGGGGGTGGATGTAACTCTCAGATTATATACGAGATTGGACCAATAACTCCATAGACTGACAGGGTACATAAGGAAAGCAGCAGGGTGGGAGAGGGAGAGAGAAGGAAAGAGAGAGAGAGAGGAAAAGAGGGAAAGAGGAAAGAAAGAGAGAGAAAAGAAATATAGTTTCAAAGGAGGAAGAAAAAAGAGAGATACCCAAGAAGGGGAAAAAAGAGAGTGGTAAAGAGAGATGAAAATGACAAAAAAGTAAGAGAGAGATGGAAAGATAAAAAAAGGGAGACAAAATGAGGAAAGAGGGAGAGACAGAGAGAAAAAAAAGGAAAAAAGAGAGACAGAAATTGGGAAAAAGGAAAGAAGAAAAGGGGGGAAAAGGAAGAAGAAAAGCGAAAAAGGAAGAAGGGGAAAAAAGGAGGAAGAAGGGGGAAAAGGAATGAAGAAAAGGGGAAAAAAGGAAAGAAGAAAAGGGGAAAAAAGGAAAGAAGAAAAGGGGAAAAAAGGAAAGAAGAAAAGGGGAAAATGAAAGAAGAAAAGGGGGAAAAAAGGAAGAAGAAAAGGGGAAAAAAGGAAGAAGTAAAGGAGGAAAAGGAAGAAGTAAAGGGGAAAAAGGAAGAAGAAAAGGGGGAAAAGGAAAGAAGAAAAGGGGGAAAAAGGAAGAAGAAAAGGTTAAAAAAGGAAAGAAGAAAAGGGGAAAAAGGAAAGAAGAAAAGGGGGAAAAGGAAGAAGAAAAGGGGAAAAAGGAAAAAAAGGTGAAAAAAGGAAGAAGAAAAGGGGAAAAAAGGAAGAAGAAAAGGGGAAAAAAGGGAAGAAGTAAAGGAGGAAAAGGGAAGCAGAAAAGGGGGAAAAGGAAAGAAGAAAAGGGGGAAAAAAGGAAGAAGAAAAGGTTAAAAAGGAAGAAGAGGTGAAAAAAGGAAGCAGAAAAGGGGAAAAAGGAATGAAGAAAAGGGGGAAAAGGAAAGAAGAAAAGGGGAAAAAGGAAGAAGAAAAGGGGAAAAGGGAAAAAGAAAAGAGGAAAAGGAAAGAAGAAAAGGGGGAAAAAAGGAAGAAAAGGTGAAAAAAGGAAGCAGAAAAGGGGAAAAGGAAAGAAGAAAAGGGGAAAAAGGAAGAAGAAAAGGGGAAAAAGGAAGAAGAAAAGGGGAAAAAGGAAGAAGTAAAGGGGAAAAGGGAAGCAGAAAAGGGGAAAAAGGAAAGAAGAAAAGGGGAAAAAGGAAGAAGAAAAGGGGAAAAAAGGAAAGAAGAAAAGGGGAAAAAGGAAAGAAGAAAAGGGGAAAAAGGAAAGAAGAAAAGGTTAAAAAGGAAGAAAAGGTGAAAAAAGGAAGAAGGGGAAAAAAGGAAGAAGAAAAGGGGAAAAAAAGAAGAAGTAAAGGGGAAAAAGGAAGAAGAAAAGGGGAAGAAGAAAAGGGGAAAAGGAAAGAAGAAAAGGGGAAAAAGGAAAGAAGAAAAGGTTAAAAAGGAAGAAAAGGTGAAAAAAGGAAGAAGAAAAGGGGAAAAAGGAAGAAGAAAAGGGGAAAAAGGAAGAAGAAAAGGGGAAAAAGGAAAGAAGAAAAGGGGGAAAAAGGAAGAAGAAAAAGTTAAAAAGGAAGAAAAGGTGAAAAAAGGAAGCAGAAAAGGGGAAAAAGGAAAGAAGAAAAGGGGAAAAAGGAAAGAAGAAAAGGTTAAAAGGAAGAAAAGGTGAAAAAAGGAAGAAGAAAAGGGGAAAAGGGAAAGAAGAAAAGGTTAAAAAGGAAGAAAAGGTGAAAAAAAGGAAGAAGAAAAGGGGAAAAAAAGGAAGAAGTAAAGGAGGAAAAGGAAGAAGAAAAGGGGAAAAGGGAAGCAGAAAAGGGGAAAAAGGAAAGAAGAAAAGGGGAAAAAGGAAAGAAGAAAAGGGGGGAAAAAGGAAGAAGAAAAGGTTAAAAAGGAAGAAAAGGTGAAAAAAGGAAGCAGAAAAGGGGAAAAAGGAATGAAGAAAAGGGGGAAAAGGAAGAAGAAAAGGGGAAAAAGGAAAGAAGAAAAGGTTAAAAGGAAGAAAAGGTGAAAAAAGGAAGAAGAAAAGGGGAAAAAAGGAAGAAGTAAAGGAGGAAAAGGAAGAAGTAAAGGGGAAAAAGGAAGAAGAAAAGGGGAAAAAGGAAAGAAAAAAAGGGGAAAAAGGAAAGAAGAAAAGGTTAAAAAGGAAGAAAAAGTGAAAAAAGGAAGAAGAAAAGGGGAAAAAGGAAGAAGAAAAGGGGAAAAAAGGAAGAAGTAAAGGAGGAAAAGGAAGAAGAAAAGGGGAAAAAGGAAGAAGAAAAGGGGAAAAGGGAAGCAGAAAAGGGGAAAAAGGAAAGAAGAAAAGGGGAAAAAGGAAAGAAGAAAAGGGGGAAAAGGAAGAAGAAAAGGGGAAAAAGGAAAGAAGAAAAGGTTAAAAAGGAAAGAAGAAAAGGGGAAAAAGGAATGAAGAAAAGGGGGAAAAGGAAGAAGAAAAGGGGAAAAAGGAAAGAAGAAAAGGGGGAAAAGGAAGAAGAAAAGGGGAAAAAGGAAGAAGAAAAGGGGAAAAAGGAATGAAGAAAAGGGGGAAAAGGAAGAAGAAAAGGGGAAAAAGGAAAGAAGAAAAGGGGAAAAAGGAAAGAAGAAAAGGGGAAAAAGGAAGAAAAAACGGGGAAAAAAGGAAGAAGTAAAGGAGGAAAAGGAAGAAGTAAAGGGGAAAAAGGAAGAAGAAAAGGGGAAAAGGGAAGCAGAAAAGGGGAAAAAGGAAAGAAGAAAAGGGGAAAAAAGGAAGAAGAAAAGGGGAAAAAGGAAAGAAGAAAAGGTTAAAAAGTAAGAAAAGGTGAAAAAAGGAAGAAGAAAAGGGGAAAAAGGAAGAAGAAGAAAAGGGGAAAAAAGGAAGAAGAAAAGGGGAAAAAAGGAAGCAGAAAAGGGGAAAAAAGGAAGAAGTAAAGGAGGAAAAGGAAGAAGAAAAGGGAAAAAGGAAGAAGAAAAGGGAAAAAGGAAAGAAGAAAAGGGGAAAAATGAAAGAAGAAAAGGGGAAAAAAGGAAAGAAGAAAAGGGGAAAAAAGGAAGAAGAAAAGGGGAAAAAAGGAAGAAGAAAAGGGGAAAAAAGGAAGAAGTAAAGGAGGAAAAGGAAGAAGTAAAGGGGAAAAAGGAAGAAGGGGAAAAGGGAAGCAGAAAAGGAGAAAAAGGAAAGAAGAAAAGGGGAAAAAATGAAAGAAGAAAAGGGGAAAAAGGAAAGAAGAAAAGGGGGAAAAAAGGAAGAAGAAAAGGTTAAAAAGGAAGAAAAGGTGAAAAAAGGAAGATGAAAAGGGGAAAAAGGAAGAAGAAAAGGGGAAAAGGAAGAAGAAAAGGGGAAAGGGAAGCAGAAAAGCGGAAAAGGAAAGAAGAAAAGGGGAAAAAGGAAAGAAGAAAAGGGGGAAAAAAGGAAAGAAGAAAAGGTGGAAAAAAGGAAGAAGGGGAAAAAAGGAAAGAAGAAAAGGTTAAAAAGGAAGAAAAGGTGAAAAAAGGAAGAAGAAAAGGGGAAAAAGGAAGAAGAAAAGGGGAAAAAAGGAAAGAAGAAAAGGGGAAAAAAGGAAGAAGAAAAGGGGAAAAAAGGAAGAAGAAAAGGGGAAAAAAGGAAGAAGAAAAGGGGGAAAAACAAGAGTGAGAAAAAGAGGCAGACAAAGAAAGAAATCACTTACCCTTTTTAGCCTTCTCCAACTTTTCCTCAATTTCCTCAATTTCTTTGATCACTTCTCCATGCTTTTCTGACTAAATTAAAAGAAAACAAAAAAAAAGTCACAATTCCAGCAAAATAAAATCACTAAACACAAATTTGTGCGGCTGAAAAATCAGAATAACAACTCCTCGTTCAGTCTATCTTCTGAGAAGTCATTCTCAATTTTTATCTTGCTTGTTCGGATAAACAAGTTTCACTTTTGACATCAGCACTGAACTAAAGTAATGAAATCTAGCAGAGCCCATGAACATTTCACAGTTTTCCTATTTTAATTTTCAGATGCCTCATAATTCTGACTTCAATGATTGAATATGGTCCTTGCAAGGTCCTCAACTGTAAAATACCCATGGAAATTTACCCCACTGTGTCATTAGATATTTGATCTTAAGAACATTAAATAAAAAAAATACTGCAATAACAAAATACGAATGCAGGTCATTAATTAAAGAAGAGGGTACAAATCAAAAAGATTTAAAATTTATAGGGTTTCTGATTTCAATGAAGGACATTGGTTTAGTTTATTTTGTTTTACAGCATATCAACACCTCAATGGGTTATTTAATGCCGACAAGATTTTTAGGATAGATTCCTATGAATAGAATATGTATTCTTTGGTTTAGATTGGTTTGGTTTATTTTGTTTTACGGCATATCAACCTCAATGGGTTATTTAATGCCGACAAGATTTTTAGGACAGATTCGTATGAATAGAATATGTATTCTTTGGTTCAGATTGGTTTGGTTTGTTTTGTTTTATGGCATATCAACACCTCAATGGGTTATTTAATGTCAACAAGATTTTTAGGATAGATTCGTATTTTTTTTTTTTTTTTTTTAAGCGTATCACCCCAAGCAAGGCTGGAGGCCACTATCACGCATGGGGTTATAGAAGGGTTGGAGGAAGAGCAGATAGGAGTGGTAAAGGAGAGGATGTGGAGAAAGAGAAAGACAGTGGGTCGATCAAGGCAAGGGGGTTACAGAAGATTTGGAGCGAGAGCAGACAGGAATGAAAGATGAAAGGATGTGGAGAAGGGAAGTGGACAGATCAAGGCAACTAGTGATGTCGATTGACGCTACACTTAAATAGTTGGAGATTGTATTTGTCAGAGAAACAGTAATAGGGAAGGGAGTTCCATAGGCGAGATGGGCGAAACATGAAGCTACTGGAGTAAAAGAGACGTCTACTTCTAACAGTTTCAACGGTGTAGGGGTGGGAACGGGATGCCAGCCTCGTAGGACGTTTAAATTCACGAGGCCTAGGGACAAGCGAAAGCAGCTCCTCGGAGCAATTACCGTGAAAGTACTTGTAAAAAAGGCAGAGCGAGGCAACATCACGTCTGTGAGAGAGCGACTGCAGACGAGATGACAGATCAGGGCCAATCACATTGCATATCCGTCTCTGGATCTTATCAAGAACCCTGAGGCAAACAGCAGGGGCTCCAGACCATATATGGCAGCAATACTCCATGCAAGGGCGAATGGTCGATTTATAGATTCCGTTTGTAGGTCAGGTTTCATTGACATATTATTGTAGAGAGAGGTTTTTGTCAAGAGTCTGGTTTCATTGGTGTATTCTTTTCAGATATAGACTTTGTAGAGAAATAGTTTCGTTTGGTTTATTTTATGGCATATCAACCTCAGTGGGTTATTTAATGCCAACAAGATTTTTACGAGAGATTCAAATAGAATGTATTAATTTTTCTTTTTCAAAAATGTATTGCTAGTAAGATTTTTTATTTTTTTATTTTAAATGTATTGCTGGTAAGAATTTTTTTTAAATGTGTGTATATATATATATATATATATATATATATATATATATATATATATATATATATATATACAGGGGTTGGACAAAATAATTGGAACAGGTGCAAATTCCACTCCTATATTTCAAAGACCTATGATATTAAGAACTTTAACTAAAACTTCGTAATTGCAGGTTATATCTATTGTAAATACGTTTATTTATCTAATTTACTGTCTTATTTATTTTTAGAATTTAGTAAAATTTAAGCTAAATGCTTGACTTCTCTGAGTTCGAAAAAGGGCAAATTGTTGGAGCTCACATGGCAGGTGCCTCGATCATTAAGGTTGCTGAACTGTTTGGTTTTTCAAGAGCTACCATATCAAGAACTATGACGCAATTCAAGAAACGGGGCAAAACCTCAAGCAAGCATAGCAATTCAGGCCGGACTTGCAAACTTACTGATATGGACCAACGTGCACTGAAATGCAGTGTGGCAAAAAAAATCATTGGACTACTGCAGCCAAAGTGACTGCTGAGTTGAATAATCATCTGAATAGTCCAGTTTCTATGAAAATTGTTCGTCGTGAGCTCCATAAGGCTGGATATCATGGAAGAGCCACTGTAAGGAAACCTCTTCTCTCCACTTGCAACATTCAGAAGAGGTTGAAGTGGTGCAGAGATCACAATGCCTGGTCTGCAGACCAATGGAAGCAAGTCATATATCCAGTCTTTCTCTTTTCTCAACTTCAGGGTGAGTTTATGTGTAGAGGCATCCCAAAGAAGCTTACAACCCTGACTGCCTTCTTCCAACAGTGAAGTATGGAGGTGGATCAGTGACAGTTTGGGCCGCCATATCATGGAAATGTCTCGGTACTTGCCCTGCATGGTAGAATCAACAGCAAAGATTACCTGAACATTTTGGGAGATCATGTTCATCCAATGGCCCAGACTTTATTCCCTGATGGTGACTGCATCTTCCAAGATGATAATGCTCCAATACAAACCCCTCAAGTGGTTAAGAATTGGCATGAAGAGCTAGAACACATGGAGTGGCTTCCCTAATCACCAGATATCAGTATCATTGAACATTTGTGGTGCATTTTGGATCGACAATTTAGGAGCCGCTATCCTCCACCATCGTGTCTTAAAGAGCTAGAGCAGGTGTTAATCGAAGAATGGCTGAAAATTCCTCTGGATGAATTCAGGCAGCTGTATGATTCCATTCCTAGACGTATTAAAGCTGTATGTGAGGCTAAAGGAGGACCAACTCCATATTAAATAAATTTTCTTTGAATTTAACAAGAGTCTCAATTATTTTCTCCAACCCCCTGTATAGTGGGTATGTCAGGCATCTGAGAACACACATATAGTGGGTTGTAAATGGAAGACATCATGTTACAAGTCATGTGCCAAATTTTCTGGTTCCTCATACGGATGTATCAAGAGCATTAACATGGTAACTTTTACGGGAATGAATAGGAGGCATTACTTTCGGAGCATCCAAATTGTAACTTGACAAGCCTCTCAGAATAACGTCAAGTGTTTACGATAAACTCCCTTCTCGTCCAGGCCTGCCAAATAATAGCAGCTGATTGCCGCCATCAGGAGAGAACGCATTCATTATTTGCGGTCAGGGCGTGACCAAAATGAGTAACAAGTGACCAAAAATACTGACCAGGGATTCATAGTTCTCGGTTTTGTCACCCAGTTTCCCGGCTTTTTTCATCCTCTGCTCTCTTTTCTTTTCGATTGTCCCTGTTCGGTCAAGGAACGTGTCCTCGTCACTGTCGTAGAAGTCATTGTCTTCCCAATTCTTCTTTTTTCTCTTGCGACTCTCTGGAAAATAATCGAATAAATAAAAATAATAATCACCATAAAAATAAACTACAAAATTCACATCATTCAAAAAATAAATAAAGTGACATTATTTAAAAAAAATTAAATAAATTGGCATTTTTCAAAAAATTAAATAAACTGACATTTTTCAAAAAATTAAATTGATATTTTTCATAAATTAAATAAATTGACATTTTTCAAAAAATTAAATAAATTAACATTTTTCAAAAAATTGAATAAATTTACATTTCAAAAAATAAATAAATTCACATCATTTCAAAAAAATAAATAAATTTACATTATTCAAAAACAAAAAAAATATTAAAAAAATAAGTTTACCTTATTAAAAAAAATAAGTTTACCTTATTAAAAAAAATAAGTTTACCTTATTAAAAAAAATAAATTTACCTTATTAAAAAAATAAATAAATTTACATTATCAAACGACAAATAAATTTATATTATTAAAAAACAAAAAAACTAAAATTAAAACAGAGTTAACCAACCATGTGTAGCCGCTCGCAGGACCCCCTGCCTATCAAGTATTCTACAGGCCTCCAGAGCACATGCTTCAACAGCTTCTCGCTTTTTGCCCGTCACTGTCGCTACAGCCACAATGGGTCGGCCACTTGCATCATCAACTGGCAGTCTAAGAAGGATAAAAATAACAGAAAACACATATTTTTCTCTTTTTAAAAATAACATTTGCTGAATATAAAAATATATATAAAAAACCGCTGATCCTATTCTGATGGGAAGAAATAAAATAAAAAATTAAAAAAAAAAACTGAAATAAAAAAAAATAAGCTCCCAACTAAATATTAACATCTTTCAGTTAATTTCTGTCAGAATTGCTGGGATGACAAGTTATCAGAATTCAAACTTTGTTTTAATCATTTCATCCTAAGCAAGGTAATAAAGCCACTAAGACAAGGCATAACTGAGTGTGGAAGAATATGAGAAAAAGAAGAACCTTATTAAGCAGCAAGGAAAATAGAAGAACAAGAATTACGAGGACAGAAGATGACGATTGACATTGCATTCAAATTTCAAAGTTGACTGGGAAGCAAGAAGCTGGAAGAGAGTTCCACAAACAAGAAATGCAATAGAAGAAACTATTAACATAGAGCTTACGGTTGCAACTAGCAGCCATTTCAACTGTAAAATGATGAGACCTAGCTGCCAATCTAGTACTGTGCTTGAATTCATAAAATCTAGCTACCATAGAGGAAAGTGATATTTATTCTGTAGAATTTACAGAAATGTGGCACAAGGCCGAAGGGGGGATTGGGGAAAAGAGACGGTCTTCTTCTGTCTTAACTATAACTTAGCTAGCCGCAAACACTGACCCAATCGTACGAACAATATTCCTTACACCAAAACACCACATTCATACGTACCTTTCTTACTACAACCACCATAATACCTCACTGTCTCTATGAAAATACTAACTCGGCCCCAAATATACAATTCAATGTCTGGGGGGGGGGGGGATAAAATAACAATTTTAAAAATTAACCCCAATGAGTATATACAAATGAATACAAAATATTTACAAGAAACTAAAGAAAATATTATTAGTAAATAAAACCCCCACAATAACTAAATGTGGCAGAAATACCAGTTCGCTGGCCGAAATCAATGCGGGACTATAATATTATAGAACATTCATCCATCCCTAGCACACACACTGACACGCACTCATTCAGACACAACAACAGGCATCCACCTGCGAACTGACATCACTAAACACCTAATGAGGGAAGGGATGGGGAATTAAACTAAAAGAAAAATAGGGACAGAAAAAAGGGGCCAAATGAGCTACCATAGAGGAAAGTTCATCAGCACAATTGCCATGAAAGTATTTATAGAAAAGGCACATGGAAGCTACATTACGCCGTGGGAAAGTGTCTGAAGCCGATATGCCAGGTCAGGACTAATAACATTGCAGATTCTTCTTTGGATTTTATCAAGAATTTCTAAATATATAGCAGGAGCACTAGATATGGCAGCAATATTCAAAGCAAAGACAAATTGTAGACTTATAAATATGTAAGATAGATTCTGGTGATAAAAAATTTGTCTTAGTGGCTTTATTGCCGCCAGTCTAGTACTGCGCTTAAATTCTAGGTACCATAGAGGAAAGTTCATCGGAACAATTACCATGAAAGTATTTACAGAAAACGTACAGAGAAGCTATGTTGCGGAGGTGGGTATTAACACTCACTTCGAAATTTAACACTCACTTTCCTGTGAGTGTTAAATTTTCCGAGCCTTTTTTCCTCATTATATGTCTAAAATATTTCAGTCGTCGTTTACTGATTGTTACGAAGAGTAAGCTACGGTACAGTGGTGGGAAAGTTACCAATAACATTTCAGCCGTTATGCTCTATGGCCTTTTCCAGGTAACCTGTTGATCCAGATAGCGTTCAGGGCAATTTCAAACGGAACTCTCAAGGTAGAATATTCAGAACAACAACACCTATTTTATATTTTGTTGGAAACAGGTTCTCAGTCCTTTTCTTTGGCATTTTTCTTTTTCCTTGTTAACGCACAGCGGGCATTTCCCAGTTTTTGGAGCATGCCACCGTGGACATCAATCGAGACACAATGAGGACCAGACCTTTGGCTGCTCAGTGGAAAGCTAGGTGAGGCCCACCTGTTGCAGGTTTACCATTTTACAGTGCTGTGCTTACTTTATGTTCATTACATAATCACAGACATTGGCTGGCACAGTATAGGGCAACGGTGAGCCCCACAGACCCAGTCAGTCAGTTATATGCCATGCGTGATACACGCTTAGGCAATCATGTATCTTTCGATACATGACTGACGAGGCAGATTTTTTTTTCCCCGCAGTAGGTTGCCATTTCGTTCCGTTGTAGACCAGTTGCCATGTAAGGCTACAGAACCCAGTCTGTCCTGCTATTTTACCCATAGCTGGGGGGCAGAATAAGAGGATTCATAACTTTCCCAAGAGTATTAGCACGTAAGTGAATGTAATGGATTCGGCTGGAATTCAAACTCGGCTCTCCAATTCCTCAATCCGAGCGATCATGTATCTTTCGATACATCACTGACGAGGCAGATTTTTCTGCTATTTACCCATAGCTGGGGGGGGAAGAAGAGGATTCACACCTTTCCCAAGAATATTAGCACGTAAGTGAATTTCAGTCAGTTATGTGCCATGCGTGATACACACTTAAACGATCATGTATCTTTCGATACATGACTGACGAGGCAGATTTTTTTCCTGCAGTAGGTTGCCATTTCTTTCTGCAGTCGGCCAGTTGCCATCCAAGGCTATAGAATCTGGTTTGTCCTGCAGATAGGAATGAAAGGTGAAAGGATGTGAACAAGGGAAGTGGATAGATCAAGGCAACTGGAGATGTCGATTGACGTTACACTTAAATAGTTGGAGATTGTATTTGTCAGGGAAACAGGAATAAGGAAGGGAGTTCCACAGGCGAGATGTGCGAGACATGAAGCTATTGAAGTAGAAGAGATGTTTACATCTAACAGTTTCAACGGTGAAGGGGTGGGAATGGGATGCCAGCCTCGTAGGACGTTTAAATTCATGAGGCCTAGGAACCAGCGAAAGCAGCTCATCGGAGCAATTACCGTGAAAGTATTTGTAAAAAAGACAGAGCGAGGCATTTGTATTTGGTACACAAGAAAAGTCTAGAAGACACTTCCTACCACACAGTAAGTCCGGTCATCACTGGGTGTTCCAAAACGTGTGGCCTTGTCTTGTGCCAAAACTAAGTTTAATAAATGCCTGAAGGAAATGAAAAAGGCTGTACAGTTTGGGTAATGGGGGAAATCAGACAGAAAGAAATGATTTGGCTCATAGATGTGGGTGCTTTTTTTTTGTTTTTACAATGATGTTCACCCTGCACAAGGCCAGAGAGCCACTCGAGGTAGAGGGTTACAGGGTAGGAGGCACTGATCATGCGGATATGTAGAGAAGATAATGGTTAACTCTAGAATTGAATAGGTTAACAAGCTGCACAGAGAGTTGAATCCTCACTGAGTGCTCCAAACTTGTGGTGTTGTGTCAAAACTAAGCTAAGCTTGACAATGAACAAAAAAAGATTTTTATGGGAGAAATTGCGGCCAACTCACTCAATGCTGCATCGGAATTTTCCGGGCCCTTCATTAACAGTCTCATACTCGGGAGCATCAAACCCTGGAAAACAAAACGAAAAAAATATATATATCTATATACAAAACGAAAAAATATACATGTGTATATACAAAACGAAAAATATATACATGTATATATACAAAACAAAAAAATATATACATGTATATATACAAAACAAAAAAATATATACATGTATATATACAAAACAAAAAAATATATACATGTATATATGCAAAACAAAAAATATATACATGTATTGTATATATACAAAACAAAAATATATACATTTATATATGCAAAACAAAAATATATACATTTATATATGCAAAACAAAAATATATACATTTATATATACAAACTAAGAAATATATACATGTATATATACAAACCAAGAAATATATACATGTATATATACAAACCAAGAAATATATACATGTATATATACAAACCAAGAAATATATACATGTATATATACAAACCAAGAAATATATACATGTATATATACAAACCAAGAAATATATACATGTATATATACAAAACAAAAAATATATAGATGTATATATACAAAACAAAAAATATATATATGTATATATACAAAACAAAAAATATATATACATGTATATATAAAAAAACAAAAGAAAAACATAAAAAATACTGAATCGTTGATTTGTTTTCCACAGTTTATCAATGTTTCATCCTGCAAGGCTAAAGACCTCATTTCTTTTACACTCATTTTTCCTTTAGGATTTCATCGAACTAAAGTGAAGTTCTTGTTGATGTACAGGAAAAAGGACGCTGAGAAATCTCAATTTTTTTTTTCTTTAAATATATATTTTAGGTATATAGTCTAGTTAGTTTCTTTTTCTGTTTGTTTATATTTCCACCGCTTTTGTTATTAAATACCTCACATTGTGATAATAGAAGATCTGGCAAGAAAGCTGAGACGTGTAGAAAGTGGTTTAATCGCAAGTTTATCCACAGTAAATTTGTGCCCTGGCACTTACAACATTTCACTAAGCATCAGACTCGACATGGAAACCAACATCAAGTGCCTTGAGGAGCTAGTGCTGTCCTGGGTCAAGAGGGTGGCTACTGGAAGACCCTATGTTTGGCACCATGCCACACAAGAAGGAGAACACAGTCATGGCTGGCAGACACTTTGAAATTTCTCATGCAACAAAAACAGACTATCATTATTGTTTCGTCCGTGTATTGGTTGATATATTGAAATGTAATTGTCATCTTTGATAATGGCTTATGTAAACCGAAAGCTTAGATTGGATTTAAACATGTATCAATATGGTGATTTCTTTTCGTCTTTCAACGATAATGTTATTAAGCTTATCAGATAATATGAAAGGAACTTACTTAAAATAAATAAACAAAACTTGTCGATATTATTTAATGAAACATGCATCAATTAAAAATTGCTGCCTAAATATACACAATATATATATATATATATAGCATAATGAGAAGCCACGTATACTTTCTTAATATGTATATAATATAGAAAAAACAACTGAAAAGTTGCAAATTAAAAAAAATTGAATGTTTTTTGTGAAAGTATTTATTTATATTTTTATATATATATATATATATATAAATTTTTTTTTATATATATATATAAAAAAATATAAATAAATACTTTCACAAAAAACAATCAAATTTTTTTCATTTGCAACTTTTCAGTTGTTTTATATACATATATATATATATATATAAATTTTTTTTTATATATATATATAAAAAAATATAAATAAATACTTTCACAAAAAACAATCAAATTTTTTTCATTTGCAACTTTTCAGTTGTTTTATATACATATATATATATATATATATATATATATATCCCCCCCCGCCACATGAAAGACTCCCACTACAGAAAAAAAAAAAAAAAAAAAAAAGAGTTATAGGCAAATGTTTTCACTAGGAAGGGTGAAAAAAAACAAAAAAAAACAACAATCTCAGCAAAACACAGTGCACTAATTGTGCTTAATCGCAATACAATTCCACGCGGAAAAAAGGTCGTTTTCAAGATGTTTTGAGAAAGCTGATAAAAAGATCAAGAATTGTACATACCACCCAGTGCATAACAAAAACAGAGAAGAGAAAAAAAAAAGAACAAAAAAAAAGACAAATAGAGAAAAAAATACACTTCCAACTGCATAACAAAAAGAAAGAAAAAAAAAAAAAAATTCTTACCTTCTCGATCAAGGTAATTCTTCAAAACTTTTTTGGGATCATCAATGTAAAATGATTCGTCTAAATCTAAACCCTGGGCAAAAGGGTTTTCTTGATTATCCTCAGTAACATTAGCCATATCTAAAAGATGAAAAAAAAATATACGAAAATATGACAAAAAGAGATAAAATGAAAAAATTTTAAAGAAATTTTCTCTTTTTTATAAAATTGTTTAACTTCAGTGTTCATTTTGTCTGCGTGTGTGTGCGTGTGTGTGTGTGCGTGCGTGCATGTGCGTGTGTGTGTGTGTGTGTGTGTATGTGTCCAATAAAAAAAAAAACTTAAAATTACCAAAGCCTATCTTAAAAAGCCTCGTCAGATCGAGACTTTCAAATGGATGTCATGCATAGCGCCAAACCCGTTCAGAAATGTCTAAACTCTCAGCTGTATACAACCGCTTTCTAAGATCAGTGATTAAAAATGGCTTTGAGTGATGAGTGAAACCCGGGAGTCATATGGCAAAGATTCATCTTTCTTCGAGCCTTATGGACTCGTGCTACAGAATCACAAAGAACTATACCAAATAACAGAAACCACATCACTTGTTGACAGCGACAACTAAAATGGATATCAGGTGTGTAGCCTTAAGAGAAAATAATGACATAATCAAGATGATGACATTCCACACCACTTCAAACAAAAGGTTAGGAAGGAAACCCACCATCACATCAACACTGGGAAGAGGGATAAGACAAGCGTTGTTATCATTTTATTGATAATATAAACATTCAGTCAGTTATGTGTCATGCGTGATACACGCTTAGGCGATCATGTATCTTTCGATAAATGACTAACAAGACAGATTTTTTTTTTCTCCATATTAGATAGCCATTTCTTTGTGCAGTAGACCAGTTGCCATCCAAGGCTATAGAATCTGGTCTGTCCTGCTATTTACCCATAGCTGGGGGAAGGACAAGAAGAGAATTCATACCCTTTCCAAGGGTATTAGCATATAGGTGAACATGATTGATCTGACTGGAATTTGAACTCGGTAATCCAATTCCTCAATCTGAGTGATCATGCATCTTTCGAGACATGACTGACGAGGCAGATTTTTTTCCCCCCGCAGTAGGTTGCCATTTCTTTCTGCGGTAGACCAGTTGCCATCCAAGGCTATAAAAACCCGGTCTGTCCATAGCTGGGGGAAGAAGACGAGGATTCATACCTTTCCCAAGGGTAATTGACACGCAAGTGAATTTCAGTCAGTTATGTGCCATGCGTGATACACGCATAGGCGATCATGCATCTTTCGATACATGACTGACGAGGCAGATTTTTTTTCCCCCGCAGTAGGTTGCCATTTCTTTCTGCGGTAGACCAGTTGCCATCCAAGGCTATAGAACCCGGTCTGTCTTGCTATTTACCCATAGCTGGGGGGAAAGAACAGGATTCATACCTTTCCCAAGGGTATTAGCATGTAAGTGATTGTAATGGATTCAAATGGAATTCGAACTCGGCTCTCCGATTCCTCAATCCGAGCTGCTACCCATTACTCCGCCATGCCTCCTAATATACACATTATAAGACTAAAATACAATCTGTGCTTGCACATCATGTTGAAATATAATTTATGATTTCAAATGACATTGAAATTTTTCAATCATGTCCTAGTGTGAAAAGGTTAACGGGAATACCAATATCATCAATCACAGACAACTGTATCAAGTAACAGGAACCACATCACTTGAGGTCTATCAACAGCAAATAAACATGGATAGCCCATGTATGTTGAAGAGATAATAATGACATAATCCAGATGTTATACTTCCACAGCACTTCAACTAAAAAGTTAGGAAGGAAACTGCCATCAATACTGGAACAGCTACTGGACTTGAGTGACCTGTTTTCCTGAAGAACTGTTTTAAGAGAAAGATTTTATAAATTTCAAGTGAAACTAGTTGCTCGATCAATGAATGCTAAATGTTTCCTTATAAGGAAACGGCTAACATTATCAATAAACAGTGTCTGAAGGTTTCTTGGCACAACAGATATTCTGAGAGTCCCGGGTCACATTTCTCCCCAAGTGATTCCGGGTCACCTCAGTTCTCCCCGACTTAAAAATGACATCAAGCTTCTTTTTTTTTTTTACCACCAATTGTCATAGAATATATATATATATATATATATATATATATATATATATATATATATATATATGAAGCACGGTGGTGTAATGGATAACAGCTCAGATTGAGGAATTGGAGAGCCGAGTCTGAATTCCAGTCGAATCCATTACATTCACTTACGTGCTTATAGCTTATACCCTTGGGAAAGGTATGAATCCTCTTCTTCTCCCCCCCAGCTATGGGTAAGTAATAAGACATACCGGGTTCTATAGCCTTGGATGACAACTGGTCTACCGCAGAAAGAAATGGCAACCTGCTGAGGAAAAAAAATCTGCTTCGTCAGTCATGTACCAAAAAGATACATAATCACCTAAGCTTGTACCACGCATGGCACGTAACTGACTGAAATTCACTTACATGCTAACACCCTTGGGAAAGGTATGAATCTTCTTCTCCTCTCCCCAGCTATGGGTAAATAGAAGGACAGACTGGGTTCTATAGCCTTGGATGGCAACTGGTCTAGGAGAGACAGACAACTCCGAATTTAAAACCTGCGCAGGATTGTTTGGAGACCTTGTGGCACACAGTGTATCAGGTCTCTGTATTCGGCGCTTCAAAAAATATGGTTGGTTCCACTTGAAGATACTTTGAATAAACTTTTAAAAAAATAAGAATTCTTTATTTCTGTCTCGATTATTCTATCAAACATGATGAGTCTAGAAATATTTGTCTGCCGAAATACGAAAATTCAGTCCCAAAGCCCAAATTTTCATCTTTTTTGGAAAATTTATTACGATGTTGTAAAGCTCTCTTAAAAATGGATCTAACGAGCCCTGACTTCCCTCTTTCCCCAAAATTAAATGGCACCCAATTATGCGCTTTCGGGCCTTAAGGCTCAAATATGGAAATCCAGTCTCAGACCCCTGAAGTTTTGTCTTTTCTGGAATGCTGTTATTTTGTTGTAAACACCTCATCAAAATGCTTCTAACAAAAGCCCTCGCTGATGTCTATAGATTTTCCCAAAATTGAATGGCACCCCAATATGTGTTTTCAAGCCTTAAAGCTCAAATATGGAAATCCAGTCCCAGCACCCCCCCCTCAAATTTTTAGTGTTTTTTTGTGAATTTCTTATTATTCTTGTAAAGGCCTCATCAAAATGCTTGTAATGAGCCCTCACTGGTGTTTATACCTATTCCGTAAGTCGAATGACATCAAATTACGTGTTTTACGTTTTTGTACCTCAATACCCAAATATGGAAATTTCGTTTCAGACCCTTAAATTTTCGATTTTTTTCAAAAATCTTTATTTCATTGTAAAGGCCTCACCAACGTGTTTTCTAACAAACCCAAAAATCACTATCAGACTATAAGTTAAAGGCAAGTTATGCCCAATTTATTTTTTAAAAATTGCTCCCCAGCCCACAATGCATTATCCCTTACACCACCTATGCATCCAAACTTACAGCACCTGTTATTCCCAAGCAGTTACCCATTTAGGTACTGACCAGGCTCAATGTTGCTTAACTTCAGTGACTCATACATGAACCAGTGATTCAATGTGATGTCGTCATAAGCCTGAAGAGGGACAGAAAAAAGGAACGCATAACCTACTGAACAAGATTGTGTAAATGGTTGGCAGAGCAGGGAGTAGGAGAGATAGTGAAAAGCCAAAATATGCTAAGCGCTACAAAGGACAGGAACTTGTGGAGAGCTATGATCGCCAACATACTGAAAGGGTATGGCACATAGAAGAAGAAGAACAAGTTTGTGTAAATGGTTGGAAGAGCAGGGAGTAGGAGAGATAGCGAAAATACAAACATTATTAAGAGCTACAAAGAAGAGGATGTTGTGGAGAGCCATGATCGCCCATGTCCTCAAAGGTGGCACATTGAGGAAGAAGAAGACCGAGCTTGTGTAAATGGTTAGCATGGCTAAGATTACGAAGTTGAAGGAGCCAGCACAGAGATTGAACTTACAATTACTTTGCCACCAAATTCACAAACTAACACATTAATCCTCTCGGCTATTATCCTGTAGGATAATCCTGGGGCTTAAACCTGCAGTTGCTGTCTTACTGGATTCTGTTGATCCAGGTAACTGAGAGGTAATGAAAAAAATAAAATCACTGAGAAGTAATGAAAATAACCAAGCAGTAATTGGTGGTAATTCCGAGACATGGACATCAGAACAAGAAGAATCTACATCTGGCGATTAAATAGGATTCTGTACAAAATTCCCGGAAGATTAGCTGGATGAGCAGACTCTTTAAGAAAGAGGCCAGGGTGCACGGTGGCTGAAATCTTGTGATATACAGCAACAAAGATGAGGACCTTAGTTTGACTGTAAATAATGGTAAATTCTGCTCAAAGAAATTCAAACAGAAATTGGTTGCTTAATACCCATTTTGGAAAACACTGAACTGCCAAATAAAATCTGATGCCGTAAAAGACAGAGTGGAGAGCAGACGCATGCAAAAAAAGCGAAAAAAAAGAAGGTACTGACCGATTCCCCACATGCAGCCGTCATCTCTGCTGATCACTTCGTTAGGATCCTCTTCCACATCGTCCTGCCTAAACAGTTCTGTTTCCCGTTTATGCTTCTCCCGCTGCATCTGCAGTTCAGTAATACTCAGCTCCGACTCTTCCTCTTGGTCATCATCAGGACCCTGGAGTTGTTGTTTGGGTGAAAAGAAATCCAGAGAAAATTAAATAAAAAATATGTAGAACACATTTTAAACCTTTCCACGACTGCGGATTTCCTTACATGCCTTTATAAAAACTTATATTGCCTCATAATCATAAATATATTTGTTTACATTTGTAAAAACAATACGCTAGATTTAGTTGTGTAACTCTACCGAGTGAAGATAGCTCTGGCTGACACCAAATTAGTTGTGTTTCAATCCTGGCTTGAGGCATTCGGAGGTCTAGTCGCACTGAAGAGCTGTGATACAGTGAAACAGTACTGTCTGTGAATTATATATATATATATATATATATATATATATCTATTATGTGGTACGTGATCAATTTATATAACATAAATCATTCATTCGAATAACAAATAATGAAGCTAATTATGGCAAGAATCACTCCTGCTAACAACATTTAATAATAAAATATAATCAACATCATATCCGTTACTGAATGGTACGATCCTTGTTTATAAATTCTGGTGTTGAGTGCTCTTATTTTTCTAGAAATTCTGGTGTTGAGTGCTCTTATTTTTCATCACGATCTCTGAGAAATCGGAAATGCAACCCATAAACACTAAAACTGTGACTTCTCTCCGTATAGAAACAATTTATCTATCATATATACTGACTCACTGCTTTTAAACTTACCTGTGTGCTGCTCGATTCACATATCGATCACAATAAACAAGTGATGACGAGTCGAACGACTAGTATGAAATGGACAATGATGAAAACCTATTAACTGATAAATCTTAATTCTTAACTTGCTGTATATACTTGCGGATATGTCGCCTCACCGGATTTGTCACATCTGGCTTAATAATTGATGATTTACTGTTGACTTGCAGATAGGTTGTACTATAATCTGGGGAGTTACACGGACCTTTTTATAATTATTAATACACTTTTGCAGTTAAAATACGAGGGTCATTCAATAAATAAGGTGAATTTTTCGGTATAAGGACTTCTAATAAAGATAGACGCTTACTCTTTTTTTTATTTTTTTTTTGTTTTACTTCTTTTTTCACGTGGATTTAATTTCTTTTGCAGATTAAAAAAAAAACTTTAAGAGTTTTGGCAATTAACAAAGATGGCCGACCAAGAAGCGTGCTCTAGGATTGAACAGCGGTCAGTTATCAAGTTTTTGGTTGCTGAAGGGTGCAAACCAGTTGAAATTCATAGGAGAATGTCAACTGTGTATGGTGCCACATGTTTCAGCCAAAAAAATGTCTACAAGTGGGCTAAATTGTTTAAAGAAGGACGGAGCAGTGTTGAGGATGAAGACTGGCCTGGGAGGCCTACAGAAGTGAGGTCTCCTGAGGTGATCGAATCAGTCAATGACCTCATTCAGTCTGACAGAAGGGTGACAGTGGATGAAATTGCAAGGACTTTGAAAGACATAAAGAACAAACGCAGGGGTCATCAGTCAGAAGGAGTCATCTTGCATCATGACAACGCAAGGCCTCACACAGCTGCCCAAACGGTGCAGACCATCAACGAGCTGGGCTGGGAACTGCTCTCTCATCCCCCTTACAGCCCAGACCTTGCCCCTTCAGACTTTCACCTGTTTGATCCCTTGAAAGCGTTCACGAGAGGCACAAAGTTTAAAAGTGACGTGAGCAACTGGCTGAGACATCAGTCCAAAGATTTTTACGCTGAGGGAATACAGAAGCTTGTGCACAGATGGGAAAAGTGTGTGACAGTGCTGGGAGACTACGTTGAAAAATAAAAACAAAAGTAAGCATCTATCTGTATTAGAAGTCCTTATACCGAAAAATTCACCTTATTTATTGAATGACCCTCGTACATTTCGTCAATCAACATGTAAACAAAAGTAAGTAACTGTTGTACTTGTATTTTTCTATTTACCGCATATTATTTTTATATCGGGTCAAATAAAAAAAAATAAAAATAAATTGAAATAACTCCAGAAGAAGACGTTACAGTACATTTAGAAAAAAAGTGTTATTGGAACACCCTTTATATTTAACTGTCTTTTTGTTTTTTTTTAATTTTTCTCTTTCATGGACGCCATGGTCTTTGGAGGCTTGTTTAGAGACCAAGTTAATGGCCTTTTAAGCTTCCTTCACGTGAATTGCAGTAAAATTTTAAATATATAAGAATTAAATATTATGGGGGGGGGGGCACCAGAATTTTAGAAATACCAAAGTGGGGCCTGGCCTGAAATCGGTTTGGAGCCACTGCTGTAATGAGAAAGATTTTCCCAAAACTGAAATGATCTAATTTTCTTTCTACAGTCAAAAAAAAAAAAAGGTCTTTTTAATACCTGACTAATTAAAAGTTATTCAAACACTGAAGTAATTCATTTTCATAATCTAAATATATTAAAATTATTTACATACATTTAATTTCATTTCATTAATTTAAGGACTAGTACTCAATAAAAACTCTATGGACCATTATATAAGCTGTGGCCTGTATATTAGCCTGGTGACCCAGTAAAAAATATAAAATTTCTGTGGTCCACCTGAAATTTACCATGGCCTATTTTGGCCATAGGTTGGGAAACACAGCACTAGACAATCTGATAAACCGGCTGGGTTTCTTTTCAAAGCAGTTCATGATACATACATACATACATACATACATACAATATTAGAGTTTTAGTATTATATAGATGTGATACTGATGAGTGTTTCAACATGAAACTCTTTTGAGTTGGTCAACCAAATAAGTCATTTGAACTTTTACTGAATGAGGAATAACCACAATGGAGGGTGAAAATGAAATGGTAATCTTTATAACATCAATAAAATACAATACTCGCCAGCAGCATGAAGTAGGTAAACCACTGCTAGTGGTGGACTTCTTAGACAGCATATTACCCCCACTTACAATAGTGTGCAACGTATTTAAAAGCATTGGGATATACACATTAGTGTTCACAGGTACGGTATATAACACACTGACATATTAAATTTGTTAAAGCAGGATTTTGATGGCGTCTCCACTTCAGAGCTTGACGAAGCTGATCACAGTGTTTCAGTCTACTGTCTTCAAAACCCTTTAACTTCTTTCAATTGATGTTTCGCCCCTTCTTCTCGGTTTTCGGCATGACCTTCAGTAGGTAGTTATTGTATTTCCACTTCCGTGTCTGCTATAAGCACTCATGGTTGTTTTAAAGATAATAAAAAGCATTGCTTTGTCAGTCGTCTTCAACGAAATCTGCATCAAAGATATTGCTTCCCAAATACACTATATAAGGTGAACTCACCTACTGTGGATGATAAATTGGGGTCAGCAGTGGATGGCGCCTTTCGTTTTACACTTATGCATGATAGCAGTGGCTATTGTGGAGAAAATAAGGTAAGGGAAAGACATATTTCATTTGTGCTTTCTTAAGTGCGATAGTAGCCCAGCCTTGCTGTGGGTGAAAAAGCCACACTCTGTTATAACCTAGAAAAGGTTACTGAATGAGGCATAACCAAAACGGAGGTTGGAAATGAAATGGTAATCTTTATAACATCAACAAAATACAATACACGCCAGTGGCGTGAAGTAGGTAAACGACTGCTAGTGGTGGACTACTTAGACAGCATATTTTTACGTGTTGATAATTGTAATAAAAGAAAAAAAAAGAATGATTTGCCAAAACACAGAGCTAAATCACAAACGATATTTAATTTGCTGAAATAACACAAAATAAAATATATTATAGCTCTCCCGTCGAACTCGACGTATGAGGGTCAGACAGATCAGTTCCCAGAAACTGAAAGCCCGACAGCCACACAGGATTTGATTATAGTGGTGAAGGCTTTGTGCAGGGCCATCCACACTTTTTGGAGGGACGAATACAGGGACCTGGTGCAACGGATGCCACAAGGTCCCCAAACAACCCTCCGCAGGTTTTGAATTCAGAGTTGTCCTTCTCATAGACCAGTTGCCATCCAAGGCTATAGAACCCAGTCAGTCCTGCTATTTACCCATAGTTGGAGGGAGAAGAAGAGGATTCACACCTTTCCCAAGGGTATTAGCACGTAAGTGAATGTAATGTAATACAAGATATACAATTGGCAATACAAAACTGAAAACACAGAGTTACTGGCGAAGTGTTACGAGGGAGAAAGGGATAAGAGTCAAGTGTCTTTACTACGTTAGCGCTAGCAAAGTAATCTAGGTTGCTATTACTGGAAATCCACAAATGGGTGTAAATAAAGATAAATTTTTAGTTTGGTCAATGAAAATTAGTCAAAATTCTATTTACCAAATTTGTTCCATGAAATTCTCTTTTGTGTTTTTGTTAGTCGGCAACTTTTCATAGAGATTCTTTCGGCTGGATATAACAATCCCCGAATCAAAAGCCGGAGTTGATACTAGCAGCAATTCCTTTTTACACCCAACTGACAACCCTTTACCCAAAAACCTATTTTATAGGGGCTAACACCTAATTTGCATATTTCTAGATGTTTCTCGAATCATCTAGATTCTTCTCGAATATACTGGAATGATCTAGAATCTTCCAAACGTTCTATTTCAAATTTCTCTATTTTACAACTACTTCATGAAAGAAAACTTTTTTGTATGAACAGGTAGGACTCAGTAGAATCCCTTACTATAAATTTTAACCTTATTGCGACTTTCTTTTTATAGAAATATATCCTCGTAACAATATTACCTCCACTTACAATAGTGGCCAACGTATTTATAAGGATTGGGATATATCCATTAGTGTTCACAGGTATGGTATATAACACACTGACAAATGAAATTTGTTAAAACAGGATTTTGATGGCGTCTCTGCTTCAGAGCTTGACAAAGCTGATCACAGTGCTTCAGTTTACTGTCTTCAAAACCCTTTAACTTAAGGAAACATGTCTTATGCTACTTCTTTCGGTTTAATGCTTGGGCTTCCCAGGTTTTCAGATCAAAGTTGAGATGTTTCAAGTTGTCTTTGTAGTGTAAGAGTGGACGTCCAACTGAACGCTTGAAGTTTGGTATATATATATATTATATTATTATATATATTTCTAAAGAAAAACGGATTTTTTATTTATTAATGTGACAGATTTTTATTACTTAAGATGTTATTTTTTGTGGATGCTCGTATTTGTGTAGACGTTCCATTTATCTATTAAGCAGTATATTTATTTACGTCTACCAGTCTGAATATTCAAGAAATCTTATTAGAAAAATATGTACTCTCTGGCATTCAGATTTTTGCTTGGCCATCCACACACACTGTAGCTGAGAGGTCAAAGCATGTCAGATCTAATGATGGTTACCCCTAGGGGAACACAAGTTTGAATGCTGCTGAAGAGCACATATTGTACTAAGATTTCCCGAATATTCAGGCGAGCAGACGAAAATAAATATAATGTTTAATAAATAAACAGAGCATCTACCCAAATGTAATTATATACATACATATATATATATATATATATATATATATATATATATATATATATAGTGATCAGATATCTATCCACACTGATGAGCTTTGATACAGTGAAACAGTGTGTCTGTGGATGACATATATATATATATATATATATATATATATAAATATATATATGTATATAATTACATTTGGGTATATATATATATATATATATATATATATATATATATAATTTAAAATAAACACTCCCAGAGGCACACGATAGAAAGAAAGCTCAATGCCTTATTAACTGGCAGATCCTTTAGCCCTTAAATATTTCTAAATTACGGGTGAACTGTGGGCAACCACAACTAAGTTAAGAAGTGTCATACGTTTTCAATTCACGTAATCGTCAGGTAGTCTGTCTCTCTCTCTCTATATATATATATTATTTTAAGACATTTCTTATGTTTATACATTCTTTTTAGAGATACAAATATTTAAGAAAATTCTCTGTTTATGATGAACAGTGTTAAAGAACATTTACCGGCCTGAATGTCCGAGAAATTTTCATAGAAAATATTCGTCCTCCGACAGGAATCGAACCTGTATCCTATACGGAACCGTCATATAGCCTAACGTGCCTTAACCGTTTTGGCCACAGAGGAGCGTTCGGTTAGCAAGGACGAATATTTTCTATGAAAATTTCTCGGACATTCAGGCCGGTAAATGTTGTTTAATACTGTTTTATTATAAACAGAGCATTGACTTAAATATTTGTATCTATAAAAAGAATGTTAAACATAAAAATGTCTTTATATATATATATATATATATATATATATATATATATATATATCGATAAATCAATTTTATGACGATTCTTCTTCTTGCCATTCAATGTTCGAACCCCCCCACTCACCCCACTAAAAGTAAAAAAATACATTTAATTCGCGCAACATCTGAACTTACCTGCAGGATAAACAATCGGGTACTGCCACCAAATTTAATCACATGACCCACCCGAATTCTGTGGTAGACCTTCGGTTGAACTCGAACCTTGTTAACCCATGTACCGTGGGTGCTGTCCAAATCGTACAAATACCAACCAGTTTCGTAGCGTTCGGTCGGGGTGGCACAGTTCTGGATGCAAGCGTGGTAACGGGACAAAGACGGGTGTTCCAGGGTAACATCGCAGGTGGGTAGACGACCAAAAATGTAGTAGGACTTGTCGTTCAGATCGACGTTGTCAACAATACTACCATTTTTGAGAACGTCAAAAGAATAAAGGCGAGAAGCCAGGCCACCCCATGTAGGTTCTTTGTACGGTATCGCCGATCGCATCTGTTTCGCCAGTTCTGCTGGTGAAAGAGCAGACTCCGAATTTCCAGATTCTGGATTAATTTTACTGCCTTTGCTGTGATTTGAATCATTGTTGTTGTTGTTGTTATTATTGGCACTGTTGTCGTCGTCGTCGTCGTCGTCGTCGTCGTCACCTGTAAGTGTAATATCGCCATGTTTATCTTTCTTAGTTGTCGACGAAGACGATGTCGGAGCCGATGGTTCGGATTTTATGGGCCGAAATATCGGCCGTTTGAAGTCGGATTCATTCTCAGGACACCCTATATTCTTAATTTGATTGTTTTCGCCGTCTTTGTCTGTTTTAGCTGAAGATAAATCCGCTTTCTCCTCGTTTGTTTTCATTTCATCCACATCCATTTCAGTGTTGGTTGCCATTTTGAACACATGGACGTCGCTTACGAGATGGAAAAAGAAAGCCGCTTATGATTTTAACTACGAAAACTTTATTTCCTGAAATGCAGAATTAATCCTTTTTATAATAATAATAATAATAGTATTAATAATAATAATAATAAGAAGAATAGTATTAATAATAATAGTAATAATAATAATAGTAATAACAATAGTAATAATAATAGTAATAACAATAATAATAGTAATAACAACAACAATAATAATAATAGTAATAATAACAGTAATAACAATGATAATAATAGTAATAATAATAATAATAGTAATAATAATAATAATAATAATAATAATAACAATAATATTAAAGACTACAAACAAAAAAAAAGTGCCCCCTTATTGATATGGCAGTCCCTGCAGACCAGAAGGTATCTTTGAAGATATTCAAAAAGTTGTCAAAATACAAGGACATTGAAATCGAAATCTCAAAAATGTGACACATGGGAACATCAACAATCCCTGTTGTAGTTGGAGCCCTAGGATTGGTTGGAAAAGATTCCAGTAAACTAATCACAGGGATTCCTGGAAGTCCATGCCTCAAAGAAATACAAAAAAATTGTTCTCACAAGTACAGCCCACACTTTACGAAGTGCTTTATCTATGTAAAAGATTTTTTGTCAAAGGAGTGTCATGATGCCATTTCTAACCTTAGGTCTCTGGGGGGGGGGGACCCGGAAAGAAATGTGTACACGCCAGATATCAAAGGAAATAAAAACAATAATAATAACAATAATAATACTAATAGCAATAATAACGACAACAATAATAATATAACTGTAACAACAACGACAATAATAATAACAACAATAATGATAACAACAACAACAGCAATAATAATAATAATAATAATAATTACAAAAAAACAGAAAGAGATTTATTAAATAAATATTCTAATATTTCCAAACAATTTAAATTTTGTAAATATTCGCGTGAATTGTCGCTATTTGAAATGGTGCAAAAAACGGAAGGAGGGAAATGATAATTATTGTGAATAGTGTTAAAGTTAAAAATCATCATATTGTTTTTATTTTCTTTAGGGTAAAGTAAGATAATTGTCATGAGAAGAATCCTTCTTTCTTTATTATTCCAAGAGTCATTCAGACAAGTGAACTTATCTTTTGTGCTGGTTGTCGATATTGTGCTCCTACAAGGTTTGGGTCGATCTATTTCGCAACCTTCTTTCTTCAATAATGGGAGATTTTTTTTTTTTTAAATATGAGACTTCACATTACAATAGACACCTTAAACCACTTTCTGCAATGTTTAACTTTCGTGCATCCAAAAGAAAAGAAAAAAAGGACAGTTATTGCCTTGACATCACTATTATTACTGTATTCACTTTTGACTCCCTCGGCAATGTTTATTTAGAAGATTCTATAAAAAATATCTAAATCAAGTACAGTGCGATATGTGAACTAAGTTCAATGCGATATTTATTATTTACCATTTCATAACGAAATAAACAGGAAAAGAAATCTCTTTGTCTGTCTCTATATCTCCGAGATGAGGTATTATGATTATTTGCATTATTTACATTATTATTCGGACTCTGATCTTCATTGCCATATTTCAAAACGTTGCACACTCCGGCCTTCTTCGGGTGACTGGAATTTCGAAACGAACCCTTTATTTCGTCCACCGGGGGGGGGGGGTCTGTTCTAGTTCCACGTGACATGCCTCTTCTTAGCTGAAACGTCCAGGATAGGCGCGGCACGTGGAACTAGAACAATCTACCCCCGGTGGACGCGATAAAGGATTCGGTTCGAAATTCCAATCGCCTGCAGAAGGCCGGAGCGTACAACGGCCGAAACGTTGTGAATATCGCAATGAAGATGAGGATAACAGTCCGAATATTGTCGTAGTGGATCTAAGAAGGATGCGTGAATATTTAAGATTGTGCTGTAAATAAAATATGCAATATCCACAAACATGAATTATGAGAAATGGCCAAATGGTAAGGATATTCAATCACGACAACAACAACAAAAAATGTTTGAAACAACAGATTAAATTTTCACTATTTACATTATTCGGACTATTGTCCTCATCTTTGTCACCATATTTATTACAAACGTTTCGGCCGTTGTACGCACCGGCCTTCTTCAGGTGGTTGGAATGTCGATCTGAACCCTTTATTAATCCTTTTTATAATAATAATAATAATAATAATAATAATAATAATAATAATAATAATAATAATTGATCATCGTGTATCAGGTTGCACGTTATTGGCACCCACTGAATATAAAAACCGGCATGACAGAGTGGGCCAATATCTGCACTGGAAAATTGGCAACTTCTACGGGAAGGAAACTGAAAGAAACTGGTACGAACACCACCCTGACCCGGTTACGGAGATAGGACCTGTTACAATTCTATGGGACTACACAATACACACTGACAGGACAATCAAAGCCAACCGCCCAGACATTGTTATTAAAGACCACAAACAAAATAAGTGCCTCCTTATTGATATGGCAGTCCCTGCAGACTGCAATGTATCTTTGGAGATATTCGAAAAGCTGTCAAAATACAAGGACCTTGAAATAGAAATCTCAAAAATGTCGCACATGGGAACATCAACAATCCCTGTTGTAGTTGGAGCCTTAGGATTGATTGGAAAAGATTCCAGTAGACTAATTGAAGGGATTCCTGGAAGTCCATGCCTCAAAGAGATACAAAAAATTGTTCTGACAAGTACAGCCCACACTTTACGAAGGGCTTTATCTATGTGATAATGTGTAAACGCCAGATATCAAAGAAAATAAAAACAATAATAATAATAATAAAAATAATAATAATAATTTTGACACATAATCCCCCTGTGTATCTTTGCGTGTGTGAGTCTCAAAATGCCACGAAAATTCGTTTGCTGTTTCTATTTATAGTTTTATTTTGTTGTTAAAAAACAATAAAATCGTCTTCAGCAGCTTGGTAGCTTGTTGCAATTTTTTCTGAGAAATGCGTGGGCGAATGTTGTACTTTTATTTATTTATTTATTTATTTATTTTTTATTCAATAGGATTTATTGAAACATTTAAATTAGGGATGAATTTGAGAAATTTTTTTTTTTTTTATGTCAGTTGAGCCTATTTTTGCACAAATTTTGACTGTTTCGTTATGGAAATTCCTCGAAGCTTATTTTTATTTAACAACCAATGAAATTAAAGAAAAGGTTTGAAAATTGAAATGAGGATTACTAAATAATTTAAAATAGAAATCTAAAGATTTATAAAAATTATAAAAATACTTAAACCAACTACAATGTAATATTTACTATTTACCATCATATAAATAAATACGAAAACAAGGTTTTTCATTCAATTTAATTTACAGTGTAACACCCGCGCTCAGTTCGCGTTAGTTTTTTCCAAAATACTTACAGTTACGTGTAATTCTACATGCTGCATTCGAATCTGGCTTGATAAATTTGATAAAACCTACCGCTTTGGAGTTATCGACAGTAAAATTTCGGATTCATTCGCATCGCGGACAGCGATTACTGGCGTTGTTTGTGTACATTCGCTGCAGAATAGATATCTGTGTAGGTATCACTGCGCAAACTGAGCGTGTCTAGGTAAATAGTTCTCGTGCGCAGTAATTGAGACGAATTTAGACAAGAAAGATCAGTTCCGCGCTTAGCTTTCCGTAGTCGTCCGCGTTTAGCTTTCCGCAGCGAATGTATACAAACAACGCCAGTAATGGCTGCCGCCAGTAACGCGATTGAATCCCGAATTTCACTGTCGATTACCCCAAAACGGTTGATTTTATCAAATTTCTCAAGCCAGATTCGTATGGAGCATGTACAAGTACATATAAATGTAAGTATTTTGGAAAATTTTAATGCGAACTGAGCGCGGGTGTTACACTGTAAATTAACCATAAATAGTGATAACTTTTAATATCTTTGTTGTCAATACTCAAGATTAAAGAAAATGTATAAATCCATTTTGTTTGGGTTTATTAAAATTCTGCTCATCGCATTTTAAAACAATAAACATTGCTGAGGGAGTCAAAAAAGTGTATATACTGTATATACAGTAACAGCGGCGTCAGATGAATAAACATCCTTTTTGACACGCCGTTTTTTTGTTTTTTGTTTGTTTGGGGTTTTTTTTTTTTCAGATTAAAAATTGCCAAACTTTTCTTCTCTACTGAGCGCATGCTAATTCAAAATATTTTTTCCTATTTCATTTCTTTTTAAATTGATAAATAATGAATATTTCATTATAGTTGTGTCGGGTTACCTCCTCCTAATTATCGAAACCAATACTAGGAGACGCTCTCAGGATCATAAGTACTATGCGAGAATTTTTTTTTCTTACTCTCTTCTTACTTTTTCTGATTACACCTCAACATGTAAGTCTCTCGCGGAAAAACGCGTTTCCTATTGGGAACCGCATGAACGATATACACACGCGCGTGCGTACGCACATTCACTCACTACACATACTTTGCACCCCCCAAAAAGTTTCCACATTCATTTGTTACACATATTACTGTCTTTGCTTGTATACCTTTGTTGTTAATATATTATCATTTGTTTGTACATATATATTGATTTTGTCGTTTCTTTACAGTTCTTTATGCGGACTCACAGCCCGAGTCTGCCATGTTTGTTGCTGGCATTTCATGAGACACACATGTTTGTCTCTCAACGCATACACTGGCTCGCAACAGTTGGTTCACATATTTTTTATTATTTTGTAAATATAAAATTATTCTTGTAACTAAGCAATCTAATAAATAAATAGAGTGTGGGTTACTCCGCTTGGCTTCGCGAAACGTCCGTAGGTGGCGCTGTTTAAATCCATAAAAAGACAAACATTTCCTTCCTCTTCCTCTAACACAGACATGGGCAACATTTTGCGATCAGAGGGACGCATTACATATACCTCATCATAAAACGGACTTCAATAATAATAATAATAATAATAATAAAAAATTTCAAAGTAATTTTTCGTTGAAAGTAAAGAGGCCACTTCAACTACAGAAGATCTGAAGGATTGCGGAATAATAACGAGGAAACATATCTTATATATAAAGTACAGTTGTGTGTGTCCAAACAGCTTCTCCACTCCCACTGGCCCGATTCCAATGATTCATGTCTCATTCAAAAGCCCTAGAAAAATTAGGCACAGGGAACGATTTTGGTTGAGTTCAGCTTCAGGGTTACCAGATTATGCGAGGTTAAAAAATATATATTAATATATTATATACCATAATATAGGTTTTAATTAATTAGCTACTATTTTTCTCTAACTCTTCAAATGTTGAATGTATAATTCTAATTTCTATTTTCCCATCTTTACACTATATTAATTTTATCTTATAAATTGTCCCCTGTTCTGTCACCCATGAAATTAAAATTATTATTTGTACGAAAAATAAGAATCTACGTCCATCAAATCATCATTACATTAAGTGGCAGCAGAAAACTTATCGTTGAACCTTTAAAAGGTAAGCTTAAACATTAATTCTATACTTAAATGCAGCGATCAATTTTGAGTTCTTCTTTAGTTTATTGATGCCTATCGCATCTACTCCTCCCAAGCTATTGTGATGATGGTCAAGCGAAGAGTGCTCCACAGGAGCTAGCTTAAATGCTGCAAAATAGGGCGGCTTTTAAACTAATGTGTTATATTTAACGGATCAAGATAAGGAATTTATTTACAAATTTACACATTTGAAGTTATCAGTGGCTTGTTTCAGGAAACGGAATCAAATATTTAAAGTTCGTAGTTTCGATTCTCAAGAAGAGAAAATGTTTATAACAAATCATCGGACACAAATTAAAATGTTTAAACAAATTGAGAGAGTTCGTTTTTCACATAAAAGTTATACGGTTGTTTTGGACATAAATGAAAAGATATATTTTAAGGTACTTAGCATTGGAGTTGAATAGAATTCTTTGAAATTGCCCTGCTCTCATTAGAGGCTGATAATGTATCAGCGTGTAATTTGACACTGGCGTTATTCAGACGCGTGGAACTCTGCCTTTTCTGCCTCCTGCTTCTTTCTGCTTTCTCTCTCTCTCTCTCTCTCTCTCTCCCTCTCTCTCTCTCTCGCCTTGATTCAACTTTCTCTGCCTATTTATATCAAAAAGCGATTTCACATCGGCTCGTTACTTTTTTTCTCAGTTTGTAAGCTGCTCTCTTTTTCATTGGTCAAAATAAATTTTCACATAGGCTTGTAAAACTTTGTCTTGGTCTTTTCTTCGGCCCGGGGCCAATCCCTTTTTCTATTGGTCAAAATAAATTTTCGCATAGGCTCGCGAATTTGAAAACAGTGGAGAAAAGAGTTATTTTTATTTCGTATTCACGACAGATCATATTGCCTTAGAAATTGGGAAAAAGTTGATATCTTTTACGTGAGGAAAAATGCTTTTTTTCACAGTTTAAAAATTGAAAATTTCGTATAATATTATCACTGATTAACACATGCTGTTGCGTGTGTCATTTGATTCTAATTTATTCACCTGAAAACACAAAAAATATATTTTTGAAATAAAAAATAAAAAAAATTTAATTTGAGCGTTTCTAGTTTCTAAAACAAAATATTTTTACACGTATGATCTTCCTTAATGAAAATCGCGAATGGTTTAAAATATTGAAAACGTTACTTTCAAGGAAAGGTTAATACAGAATTCAAGAAACATCGAACTTAATCATTATTATGTGAGTGGTTTAGTCGAACTGTACAAACAACGTAGTAGCAAGGAAGGTAACTCGGGCATTTAAGAGTTATTTCCCCTTTACACCCGCTTCTCTCAACCTCTTTGCGTGTGAGAGAATGTGGGTGAACAAGTGAGAATGAAACAAAAAGCATCATTTTATTTTAATAAACGTCATTTTTTTTCCTTTAAATTAGGCGTGCCATTCAGAAGGCCAAACGGGCCGCATGTGGCCCGCTGGATGCATTTTGCCCATGGCTGCTCTAAGATGTAACAACACGTAGATAAGTTACTCCCACTGGAATGCGTTCGTTCCAGCGATCGACTGAACTCTCTCTCTCTCCTTCACACACACACACGTGTGTATCACAAACAGGCACATTCTTAATAGCTAATTTTTTAATGTCTTTTTCTTTACTTGGAACCGTGTTGATATTCTGTAATAACTTTTCGTTAGTAAATGCATTATTTGTTTAAATCCCATGTTTTTACGACTTATTTTTTACCTGGACTAACATGAGTCCGCCAAATATTGTCTGCGGAACAAATATATCAAAAGTTCAAAACCGTAACGCATAAATATTTGCGGAAAAACGTTCACACCTCGCCATAAAAGTGGCGAGTCCCGCAACAAGTGTTTAATTAGTTATCAATTCCCATAGATAAAGAAAATACATAAATCCACTTTCATATGCTTTTAGTTTTATTGAAATCCTAATTATCTCTTTTTAAAACGAAAAACAGTGCGAAGGGAGTCAAAAGCGTATACAAGCGGCGTCAATAGCGTTTTTCATTTTTTTAAAGTTTTCGTTTATTTTTGTTTATTTTTATTTGGCTGGTACAAAAAAAAAAAAAAAACCTTGCGCTATTTCTTTTGTCTTTTGGTTCGTACATATTAGATTTTTTTTTTTTTTAACTTTAATTTGTTTTTAGTTATCTTGTTGGGGACATTGACAATTGGCATCACGATCTAAGTGGTTCACTTTTTATCACAGTACTTTCATTTGATGTTTTAGTTTTTTTCATCGTCTCCATTTTTATTTACTTTGCGCATTTTGTGCCGCTGTGGCCACCACTCCCCTCCATACATGCGATTATTTTTATCACATCTTTAATCCAGAAATTTATTGTAAAAAAAAAAAAAAATAAATAAATAAAGATTAATGATTCTTTTGCAAACCTATGCCAATTTAAGCAGCCCCCCCCAAAAAAAAAGGAAGAAAATTATCTTTCATAGTTCTCTCTCTATCAAATGAATAAATGACTGTTTTTCTTGGTCTTTCACATGCTCGACCCTCTTTTCTGATGTTTCTTTTATAAATCAAAATCACTTTGTTTAAATGAAAAAAAAAAAGTCTTACGGATACACATAAAAAATGAATAATTAATATTATCGTATCATTAAAGTTAGGTAAGATTATTTCGATTAAAAAAATTTCAATTTCATGATGAAAATCTAAAAACGTTTTTTAATCAAAGTAAAATTCTAAAAAGAAAACGAAACGAAACGAAACGAAAAGGTTTTCCAGCGAGTCCGACTTGTTTTATTATTGTTATCTAAATAAATGTAATTTCTGAATTTTTACACTACAGCTAAAAAAAAATTCACTATACAAATGTTAAATTGAAAGAAATAATAAAGTGGTTTCATTATCTTATATGTTGATTTGTCTGCTTTGTTTTTCTGTTGTTTTTTTCTACGTATTATTTTGCCTTTAAATAAAAATTCGAATCAGGCAATCTTGGTTGGATATATAGGCCGATACGCTGCTCGGCCCGAAGGCCTGGATCAAAGCGTAGTATCTGTTCGCAGATCGCTCGCTTGGTCGGCCTCCTGGCTGAGAGCTTCGCTCGATACTTGCCTGCGCTGGTGGTATCATGGCTACGACTAGCTTGGACCGGCTTGACTAGCTATGACCAGCTTGCACCAGCTCTGACAAGCTAAAAAGTCCAGCGGCGCGGCCCGGGTGGAAACACTCGGGTCTCCCCCTCCCTCTCCACGTTAAAAACCGACCTTGTGTCACAACCTGACTCAGTGGGGTGTCAAGTAAATACCTGGATCAAAGCGTAGTATCTGTTCGCAGATCGCTCGCTTTGTCGGCCTTTTGGCTGAGAGCGTCACTTGGATACTTACCTGGTGTAGGGATTCGTCCCTGCGCTGGTGGTATCATGGCTACGACTAGCTTGGACCGGCTCCGGCCTGGACCAACTATGACAAGCCAAGACCAGCTATGACCAGCTTGGACAAGCTAAGACCAGTTATGACTAGCTTAGACCAGCTATGACCAGCGGCCCGGGTGAAAACACTCGGGTCCCCACGTTAAAAACCAACCTTGTGTCACAACCTGACTCAAATGGGGGGGTCAAGTAAATACTTGGATATAGGCCGATGACCAGTACAATTCCGCATCCCAATTTCACTTTTAGGTAAAGCAGGACCGAGCGCTTCTCAAAAATACTATCACTGGCGAGACACGACCCCTGAATGTATTGGACTATAATTGGAGACTTAAAGAAAAAAAAAAAAAGAAATTAAAAACTTTTTTTTTCGAATTTTCCTTTTTTTTTCATCACTTTTTCCCCTTATTTATTCATATTGGCTAAATTTTTTTTAAAGCTTGTAAACTTTGTAAAAAAAAGAATTTCGCCAAAAGGCAATATTAAAAAAAAAAAAAAAAATTATCCCCCCCCCCGGAGGAAACAACTTTTGGCTGACTGCTTGATAACAATTCCCTTTCTTTCCCGCCACCGTTTTTACTCTTCGAACTTGTCTGCCATTTTGATGTTATTCGTAAATAACACGATGGCTCGGACGATCAAATTTTATTTTATTGACTAAACCCGGCTTAATGTCGGCAAAAGGCTATAATTAATGGAGTACCCAGTGAGGTTCGAACTCACTACACAGTCGAAGTAGTAATGATCTTGGAGACTGGTTTGCTTACTATCCACACGCCGTGGGTACCCAAAGTTTTATTTTTTTTAAAAGTTTAACAATAACATCAACATTGTTTTGTTTCGTTAAGTTATTGCTAATTTTAACTTTTCGTCTCGTCATTGCATTTTCTTTGAATAATATAATAATAATAGTTTGTCTTTCTGATTCCAGTGTATTAACAAAAAAGAAAAAAGTAATAAACTTCTTTTTAATTTTGTTTGTTGAACTTGCTGGTCTTGTCTCGTTGCTATGTGTGTTGTAGGAGAACAGAATTAAAATTACAAAATCTTTTTAAGTACTTCTCAAACTCCGTTTATTATTACCGTTTCGGTATTGTTCCGTAACTTAAAATTACTTTTATTTATCCGTTAAAAATAACACATAACCAACTAACTTATTTATACACAGAGTTAAAAAGGAAACGAAAACAATATTGTCACATTGTGTTCGTTGTGACACCAATTCATCATCTAGTACTTTAAATCTTTTTAGTTTTTAGCATCGTAAACATTTTTAAATTAAAAAAAATGTTATGTGAAAAAGAGTAAATGCTTTTTTTAAAAAACATTTTATCCTCGAGTTAAGGGATAATTTATTACTACATTTTTAATTTTAAAAGCTTGCACATATTTAAAAAAAAAAAAAAATATTGCACTACCTATTGAATATGGATTGACTTGGTTTATTCATAAAAATAGGAACGATAGTAGTAGTAGCTTATGTATTTTTTCCCAGTGTGTCCACGTAGCTATCGAATGTGATACAAAATCAGTTGGTCAAGTGTATGTGTGTTTTTCTTTTTTTTTTTTTTTTGCAATACCGTGGAAAAATTGCTCAACCCCCCCCCCCTCGGCACTTTTTGGGGAGACGCCTCAGGCGCCGGGTAATAAACACAACCCCTTCCCGAATGAGAGGTTCTGTCTGGGGTGATGGCCCAATTGGGCTTCCGCTTTTAAATATTTTCAACTTTCCTTGATCTAGGCGAACTTCGATATCAGTAGTAAAAGTAGGCGGTTAAGTTTCTGTTTAACAAATTAAAAAAAAAAAAAAAATTCTTAAAGTGTTCAGAAAAACTCCATTCCTTAATTCTGTAGGAAATTCAGTCAACCAAGTTTTTAATTTTATTAAAATTCGAACATCGAAATTTTAAACAATAATACAATAAAAAAAGAAAAGAAAGAAAACATGGGTATGCCCGTTAGTATTATCATTTGTATTTTTAGTTTTTAAATTCAAAAGAATTAAAAAAATCTTTGTGGTCCACAGTTCCACTTGTTGTAAGTTTCATGGTTAAGAAGACCCGTTATGCTACGCATTAATAGCTGCTAACCACCCTTCTTATTCCCTTAATTCCATTCCATTGTTGTGAGATGTAAATTCCTACGAACTGCTTCTTTTTTTTTTTTTTTTTTTGGGAACCGACTTCCAAGAAGATACTTTTTCCCTATCACTACCACCTTAACCTGTTCGAGTTGAGGGTTACCCGATATCTTCCCCACATATCTCCATAAAGTACGACTTTCAAACTTCGTAAACCCCAGTGTCTCTTGGCCTTTGTACACTAGTGTACAGGGTGAACATTGTTAATTAATAAAAACAAAAGTTCCCCCGAGTAAAAACTAAAAGTATCCTGTCTTTATAAGGACAGGTCACTCGGCTAGCTGCTAAATTCACTTCTGATGAAACCAGATGCTCGGATAGGAAGCGGAACAAAAGATCAAAGAGTAGAGACCCTGTATCAAAGCGAAGTTGACTTGTCTCTTTAGAATTTCTGGGGTTAAAATAATGTTAATGAGGTGTTAAGGAGATATGTAAGTGATACTTAGTTTTAGGGGATTTAAGAAATGCTTTTAAATGTTTTACAAAAAAAAAAAAAAAAACATTGATGATTTTTACTTTCTTCAAGGAGTCCTGCTTTTAGTTTTTTTAACTAATAAAAAAAAATCCCGCCCTAAAAATTGAATTTCTCGAAATTTCATGAAATAAGTGGGTAGTAGTAACATATGTAAATATAAATATATATACCAAGATTTTCTAAAAAAAAAAAAAAAAAATTCAAAAATATTACTAATTAAAATTCATTTCTGAATATGTCCTGAAAGTTTCATTAAAATCCAACAGTTGATTTTTGCAAGAATTTCCAATTTAAAATGTGTTTCACCGGAAAAAGCACAAAAAACCCAACAAAAAACTAACCTTTATTGGTTCGACCACTGACGTAAACAAAACAAGATTTTTAATCAAAATTTCGAACGTGATAGAAAGGATTAAAAATATTTAAAAAAATAATAAAAAAATACTCTTTAGTCTTTCTTTACTCTTTCCTCTTCTTAATAATAACAAATATTTTGATGACAAAACTTTGTTTTTATTGAGTTTGGGGGCTTTTTTCATCCAGCTATGCTGTTTTTTTCTGCGAAAAAGTGGAAAAACCTAAATTATTTATTAATTAAATGTTAGCCTATTATGTTTTTTAGGAAATAATTTTGTAGAGTAGCATTAGAGACTGTCATAGGGCTGCGGCACTTGTCAGAATACAGGGTGTCCATAAAGTTCGTGTGCACTTTAAGAAATTTATAACTTTATTTGCGATAGAAATAATTTGTAAAAAGGATTAAAAAGAAGTAAATCTATATTTTTTAAGGTTTTATTGAAATTTTATTTAAGTTTCCACATGTCCTCCATCATTAGCAATACAAAGGGTAATGCGATTTTGCAGTTCACGGAAAACATTTGCCAACTGATTTACAGTAATGCCTGAAATCACCTTAGTTATTTTAGCTATACTTAAAACTAGGTACATTAAACTTTATAACATTTTTTACAGATTATTTCTATCGGAAATACAAATAAAGTTATACATTTTTTAAAGTGAACACGAACTTTATGGACACCCTGTTATATATTTACAATGCTTCAGCTTAACCTTTGGGTCCCCCACCAAAAAAAGAAAAAAAAAAAAAATTTGGTGTTTCAAAAGGACATTTATTTCCTTGACACCCTAAGCAATGTTTATTATTTAAAAAGCGATGATTAGAATTCCTTTTTTTTAAATGTAAAAGTGGGTGGATCTTTTCTGTTCATTCACCCCAAAATTAAAAGAATCTATATTTACTAAAATTTACACCAAATTCGCCCAGAATGAGGCCCTTCCATTACCGTTGCCATTTACCCTGCCATTTTTATGTATTGTATACACAAAAAACAAAGAAAATGTTATATGTGTGAGATATTCATCTATATTTTTTTTCCGTTGCCATTTTTACCCTGCCATTTTGTTCTTCGACAATGGTCCAAACACCCTAAGAATACAATTTAAAGTATTTCTATAAATACTTTCATGGTAATTGTTCGGATGAACTCTTCGCTATGGTACCTAAAGTTGGGTTGACCTTTGTGATCACTCCCCACCAAATGTGGGCGACTCCGGTATTCTGCTTCTAAGTTTAGGGGTCTCCGTTCACGCTCATCCCAATAAACGAGCCAGAAACATTCTTTTATTCTTATTTTTTTTTAATTCTAAAAACTTCTTCCTTGTAAGTACCTTAAACATCATCCGCACTTATGAAATAGGAATAACTCCGGCTCTGACTTTTGGTAAATTTTAATTCCCAGGGTTGGAGTTGTTGCAAGGCAAGCTAAAAAAAATTTTGATTTAAAAATAAGCTTTATAATTTGAAAAGGTGTTAGTCTATTGTAATTTTGGCCTCTCAAAAAAAAAAGGAACTTGAATGATACACAAGATACATGATAAAATTATTTTTTCATAAATGAAAATTTTGGAGTTACACGATATGCATTACGCAAGTAACACGGTAGTCATTTCAATTTATGAATTTTTTTTTTTTTTGCAGCAGCAGCCATGTCGTTAATCACTATTCAGTTAGGCCAATGTGGCAACCAGATTGGTGGTCAGTTTTACTCGACCGTTCTGCAGGACATCCAGTCCAAGAACACGCAAGTCTCAGCCAGGGCAAATGAGCAGTACATTGCGGAATCGGTTGAAAGGTTTGTGAAGTGATGAAAATTCAGCCAAAAAAAAAGTTTCTTTTTAAAATGCTAACAGAGTAGGTGCAGGTAGCATAATGGTTATCAGCATAGAAATCCGAATCAATGAGCTGAATTCAAATTCCAACTTTGTGTGTAATGGTCACTTTTGAACTCATGCCCTCAGAAAAGGCAAGGATCCATCTTCCACCTAACCTCTGTATCGGCTTTCTAGCTGCCCTTGGCAAACAATCAAGGATAAGGATAACCCATCAGCACAAGGAAACCATTATTCCAGACACCTTTCAAAAATGCGATATTCTTTAATAATTAATTTGGTTGGTTGTTTTACTTCAGCAGTATTTCTCTAAATACTTTCATGGTAATTGTTCTGATGTACTTTCCTCTATGGTACCTAGACTTTATGAATTTAAGTGCAGTACTAGACTGGCGGCAATAAAGACACTAAGACAATTTTTATCGCCAGAATCTATCTTACATATTTATAAGTCTACAATTTATCTTTGCCTTCAATATTGCTGCCATATCTGATCTAGTGCTCCTGCTATATATTTAGAAATTCTTGATAAAATCCAAAGAAGAATCTGCAATGTTATTAGTCCTGACCTGGCATCTCAGCTTCAGACATATTCCCACTGCCGTAACGTAGTTTCTCTGTGCCTTTTCTATAAATACTTTCATGGCAATTGTTCTAATGAATTTTCCTCTATGATACCTAGACTTTATGAATTTAAGCGCAGTACTAGACTGGCATCGAGATCTCATCAATTTACAGTTGAGCTGGCTAGAGATAGACGTAAGTTCTATGCGAACAGTTTCTTCTCGCTTGTGGAGCTCCTTTCCTGCTCCATGATTTCCAGCCAATTTTAATTTGAGAAGATTTAAATCCTATGTCAATCACTGACTACTGTTTTCCTGATTACTCTTTTCTCTTTCCACTCATTAGTAATATCTCTATATATCCGTGTCCATGGTAAGACGATAAACTATGTCTAACAGCAAGGCCTCTGATCGGGAGGCTTTGAGGAGTGTGGAACCTCCTCTTAATTGCTGGTGTTCCCAGGTTCACCCTGACCTGGGGTGGTAGCACTTGTTAGGGTCCCAGTTATGGGCAAATAGTTAACACCCAGACTTGTGTGTAAAAATAGGTTTTAATACCAGAAATACTTTGTAATAAAAAAAAATATTACCAGCAATAATTTTTAAAGGGAAAATTATTATCAGCAATACTTAAAAAAAAATACCAGCAATACAAACAGTTATATATATATATATATATATATATATATATATATATATATATATATATGATGAAGATATAGTTTTAAAGCAGGCTATATTTATGGGTAAAAGTGCTCTATATCAGGGATATAGTGTATGGTCTGATGATTGCGTTCAGGCATGAAACAGACTATCGTCACTCTGTGCTGACCTCAGCGTTTACAGGAAACTGTTGAAAGCACCTGACGAGTTGACTGAATGAGTATTAAAAGTTTCATCTACGAAACTGGAGTCGTGGTGACAGACATAACATCAATCAGCCAAGTGACAAATTTTATATTTGTATTAATCCTATATATTAACAAATTATATATATATATATATATATATATATATATATATTTAGTTTACGAAAAACTAGGTAATCCGTATGGGAAGACCCAAGGAGGATAAAATCCAGAGAGCTCATTTTTCGTTTCAACCTTTGGAAGTAAAGTCTGATGATCCGTGGTCCTTTAAAAGGGCTGTGGTGAAATAATTTATTACATGGAACCTTAAAGTGGTCTGTTTTTATTTTTATTTAAATATATATATATATATATAGACAATATTAGTGGTGAATATACACATACATATGCAATTATATATACACATACATATATGTATAAAAATAATTCCAAGAGGATAGAATCCAGGTAGAACTCAATGTCAGTAAGGATATAATAAAAAGACTTAAACACTAATATTCCATGGTCATAATTTATTCCATTGGAATCGTAAGAACGATCCAATTCATCAGACCTACAGATTCGTATATGAAGATAATAAGTCAAAAATTTATAAATGGAAAACCTTGTCCATTTTGAGTTTTTTCATTTTTATCCTCTTCTTATACTTATGACTGTTATTGATATATAGTGATTTTCCAAGCATAGCTTAGATGTGGCACAAGGCCGAAATTAGGGAGCACCCAGTGAGAATCGAACTCACTACTCTGTCGTAATTGTTGACAAACTTTCTAACCATTACACCACCTCGAGGTGCCCCTGTTATTGATATATATTTCGTTAAAGTTGTTGAACCCAAATACTTAACAAAGCAATAGGAGAACTTCCATGGGTGTTTTTTTTGTAGCTGTCAAACTGACATCGAGCTTATTTATTCATTAAATACTATGATAGAACAGAAACTTAAAAGAGGATAAAACCGTAACGTTTTCACCATTATTATTATTATTTAAAAAAATTTTATTTTATTTTTTTTTTTCGTTTTCAGATTTTTTGAAAAAAAGTCCGTCAAAGGTAGAGATGAGGAAATATTTGAAGCACGGTCAGTGATGATCGATATGGAGACCAAGGTGATTGCCCAGACCTGCCAACAAGCAGAGCGCAGTGGTCAGTGGCGATATCCTTCTGGTCAGCAGTTTTGCCAGAAAAGAGGCTCGGGGAATAACTGGGCAAATGGATTTTGTTTTTATGGTCCTCAGGCTGAGAATATTGTTATGGACATGGTGAGTGGATGAAAGAATTTAAAAAAAAAAAAAATGGCAATATTACTGTATACAGTTTTGACTCCCTCGGCAATGATTAGAATTTTAAAAACAAAAAAAAAAAGAAAAGAGAAACAAATAAATGTGGATTTATACATTTTCTTTATTCTTGAGAATTAACAACACTATTTATTCGATTGAAAATGTTTTCCTTCTTTTTTTTAATCATTTCACCCCAAGTAAGGCAATAAAGCCACTAAGATGCAAGAGGGGTTACTGAATGTTAGAGAATAAGGAGAGATAACAATAAGAAAACAGGAATTAAGAAGTGTAATGACAGTCAACACCTGACACCCTGAGCTTGTTCCCCATCCTTCTCTGTAATCTTTCCTCATACATGCCTCTTTACTCTTGCTCTCAATCCTCTATAACCCCTTGCATGCTAGTGGCACTCCTGCCTTGCTTGGGGTGAATTGCCTTAAAAAAAAAATACTAAAACTGCAAAAATGGCATCCTGCTCATGTGACAGTGCAAACATTCAAAACAAATTCCAAAGATGCCATTTTTTTCTTGATTTCATCCTGAGCAAGGCAATAAAGCCACTAAAATGCAAAGGGTTACTGAGTATTACAGAAAATGAGAAAAAGAAGAAAAAAACACTAAGGAGAAAGGACAATAAAAGAACAAGAATTGACAGAAGATAACAATTGCATTTAAATTTTTGAAGATCTAAGTTGACTGGGAAGCAAGATGTCGAAAGAGAATTCCACAAGCGAGAAACGCTATAGAAGAATCTGTTAGCATAGAACTTATGGTTACATCTAGACATTTCTATTGTAAATTGATTAAACTTTGTCGGCAATCTAGTACTGCACTTAAATTCATAAAGTCTTGGTACCATAGAGGAAAGTTCATCAGAACAATTACCAAGAAAGTATTTATAGAAAAGGCTCAGTGAAACTATGTTATGGTGGTGGGAAAGTGTCTGAAGCCGAGATGCCAGGTCAGGACTAATAACATTGCAGATTCTTCTTTGGATTTTATCAAGAATCTTTAAATATGTAGCAGCAGTATCAAACCAGATGTGGCATCAATATTCAAAGCAAGGACAAATGGTAGAGTTATAAATATGTATGACAGATTCTGGAGAGAAAAATTGTCTAGCATTTCGCAGTGAACCAATCTTATGTCAACCGAGTGAATTGCCATTTTCTCCTTCCACCCCCTCCCCTTAGATGCGAACTACTTTTTATAGCAGGTCAAGTTGCCTTTCGTATCCCAACATAGTACTTGTTGATTTCAATCCAAGTTGGAATGGAATATTTATTGTTGCCCCCTTTTTACAACAATTATGGCACAAGGCCAAAGGGGGAAGTGGGGTAGGGATGGTCAACACTTTTTGTATCCAAGACCTAGTGAATCGGATTCACGACCCACGCATTCATTACAATTTGCTTATTCACAATAAGAACTCATCCATCACTATTCAATCCTACAAGTACCACAATACCACATATTCACAGGAAACCTCGACAAAAACCCCACAACGGAAGCCGTTGGCATGTAACCTACATTTACATCTAGCCATTTCAACTGTAAAAACTTGTACTGCGTTTAAATTCATGAAAGTCTAGGTGCCATAGAAGAGAGTTGATCAGAATAATTACCATAAAAATATTTATAGGAAAGACACAGGGGAGCTATGATATGGCGGTAGGAAAGTGACTGAAGCTGATATGCCAGCGGCATTATTGCCTTGCTTGGGGTGAATTGATTAAAAATAAAAATTAAAAAAATGAGCATATTTTATTTTGTCTTCCATAGGGAAATCATTTTAAAATGAATTTACATAGCAAACCGAACCTCTCTTATTAATGTACCAGCAGCATGACCCGGCGTTGCCCGGGCTTGATTCAAAAATCGTACGACTCATACCGCAATCGCTATCACTTGACTTAAAATATTTTTGCCCTTCCTTGCCTTTAAAGAAGTGCCCTTTGCCGTGCTGATGTTGCTACATGCCTTACTTCTTGCCTATCTCACACTGCAAATTTTTTCTAAGCTCTATACTAAACATTAAATCTGTTACACAAAACGATCAGCTTTAAAAAAGGACTCGTAACTGGAAAAACCGAATGAAAAAAAGAATGTTAACAACAAATACTTTTTCACACCCAAACCAGTTCTGCGGAATCAGAATCAACGTTGAGTTTAAGCAAGTGAATGAACCAATTGGAGTAAAGTGCCATGCAGATTTAAATTTTTCCCACTTGTGATGAATGCAGCTATCGATTTTGTTTTTGCATGCTAGCATGCTAGTTAACATTCGTGTCAGTCAGCTGTTGGCTCTCACGCTGACCAATAGAATCTTCCTGCCTATTTGTGGCTCTCACTTTGGCCAGTAGAAAATGGCTGCAAACTACATGAAAACTAGCGTAGAAGCATGGAAAAATTGATTATTTCCATTATCAATGGGAGTTGGGAAATGCAAAGTTGGTCTTGGCCTTCATACTAACTTGGAGCATGTGCATGTAAATTTTGGTGCAAGTCTGCCGAAAATTGCGGCCGTGCATTCGTCACACACACACACACACACACACACATATCCTGCCTTTTATAGATAGATATATAAAATTTCAAGACAATTTTTATTTATTTATTTATTTTTTGATATTTCTGGTCTTGAATGTTTAATTGATAGAAATATGAAAATAAAAAAAATGTGATTATTTCTGGTCATAGTGCCAAGTGTACAGCTCTACCCCTCCCCCCGCAAAAAAAAATAGGTAAAATACGATGTTAACTCCGAAGAAAAAAAAAGTCAAGTCAAGAATTTTTATTTATCGTGATAAGTCCAAATGCAAAAAAAAAAAAAAATTCCAAACTTTTTTTTTTTAATTCTTTTATTTGTATATAAAATCCATCAAAGTAATTGAAACACCGGTTCCTGTACGACCACCACAAGTTAAGGAACGTTGAGCTTAGTCAGTACTATAGATAGGTGATTGCTTCGAAATACTAGGTGTTGTAAGCTTGGGTGTGTGGCTGGTGTAATGGATAATAGCTCGGAATTGTTAATCGGAGAGCCGAGTTCCAATTCCAGTTGGGTTTATTATTTTCACTTACATGCAAATTCACTTTTAAAAGGTATGAATCCACTTCTCTCCCCATATATGGGTTAATTAGTAAAACTTGTATCACTAAACCATTGTTATTTAAAAATAAAATTGCATACAAAGTATTTAGATTTGAGGATTAAATAATCCATAGAGGTATTGATATGTCATTAGACAAAAATAACCAACTTTCTGGTTAAATGTCATTACTTTTCGAAGAAGTTAGTATTAATAAAAAAACAAAAATAAATACCTTATATTTCCACATATAGCGCAACCTTTAGATAAGACAAAGGTCAAAAAACAAAGCAAATTTTCATGAATTTATCCTATACCTGTCGTATAAGACGGATGCTTATTGATTATATAAAGATGAGGTTATTGGAAATGTTATTACGTAACGTATCCTTAGAAATTTAAAATAAACAAAATAACCAAACTTATTCTATATCATGTTTTTCCTACACACATCCCCTAAAAGGGAAACCATTGTTTTGTTTACGTTTCATCATGTGATCTCTTGCAAATTCTTCTTCTATATCTAAACAGTTACAAACAGCCTGGTGTACTAATGGCCATTTACTTATACTTAATTGACAATCACAAGTAAAAGTTGTATGTAATCCTAAATTGTAATATTATTTAACACCAAAAGGATCATAAATCTTTTCTTGTACATTATTGGTTATTGTGCCGAAAAACATCACTCAGAATTTAAAGTTTCTTTTTTAGAATTCTAGTATAAGATGACCTCCAATTTTTAAGGGCGTCCTGGGTATGACGATAAACTACATCCGTGTCCTGGGTATGACGATAAACTACGTCCAACAGCAAGGCCCCTGATCAGGAGGTTTTGAGGAGCGTGGAACCACCTCTTAATTGTTGGTGTTCCCAGGTTCACCCTGACCCGGAGTGGTAGCACCTGTTAGGGCCCCAGCTATGGGCTAATAGTTAACCCCAAAACTGAGGTAAAAAGCATTATAAAAGTATTTAAAAATAGGTTTTAATACCAGAAATACTTTGTAAAAAAATTATTTCCAGAAATAAATTTAAAAAAACTATTACCAGCAATATGGTTTTGATAATAATATTACCAGCTATACAATTTTGAGGAAAAAATATTTCCAGAAATAGACTTTTGACAAAACAAAAATATGACCAGAAAAAAGTAAAAAAAAAAAAAAAAAAAAAAAAAGAAAAAAAAGAAAAAATGTCATTGGCATTAAATGACCCATTGAGGTTGATATGCCGTAAAACAAACCAAACCAAACCAAATGAAACCAAACCAATTTTTAAGGGGGGAAGGGGATTTCAGAGATTTAAAGGTTGTCTTATACGTGGACATATTTATAGTAATCTTAGCGACTGTTTAGTCCCTAGTTTAAAAAAAAAACAATGTTGGGAACTTTTGCACACACCTAATAAAAAGTAATGCTTAAATATAAAAAGCATTCACTTTTACCTGTTTTCTTTTTGTTTTTCCATTTTTAGATTCAACGAGAGGCAGAGAAATGTGATCACCTTGGAGGCTTCGTCATTCTAATGAGTGTCGCTGGTGGCACGGGCTCTGGGGTGGGCGCCTACATCACCCGCTGCATTCGGGAAGCCCACCCAAATGCATTTATCCTAAACCAAGTAGTTTGGCCATATTGCACAGGTGAAGTCATTGTACAAAATTACAACACCCTACTGACCATGTCGCACCTGTATCGGTCCTCGGACGCCATTTTGATTATGAATAATGACAATCTGCAGGAAATCTGTTCCCGAAGGCTGCACATTAAACAGGTGACCTTTGCGGACATGAACAAAGTCATAGCCAATGCAATGGCCAGCTTTTTACAGCCTGCTCATAAGCATTCCAGCAATCAGCCGATCAGGAGCTGTTTCGGTAAGTTTTTGGTTTTTGTCAAATTGTAATGTGGACATAAAGTAGGGGATCGATTCTGTATTCCAATCAATATGCAAACTGATCCCTCACTTTGTAGCCACTGTAGTTACTATACATTTATATTCCAGAGAAGATAAATAAATCTAAGAGACATGCCTGTGTAGCTAATCAGTATTTGATTCATTCATTCATTTTTGACGGCTTATCAACCCTTTGCAGGTTATTTAAAGCCAGAAAATATTTTTAGATTGGAAGAATTTCTTTTTTTTCTTTTTTTTTTTTGAGATAATAATGATTTAGTGATACAGGTCTTACTATTTAACCCATAGCTGGGTCAAGAAGAGGTAGATTCATACCTAATCAGAATTTGATAAATAAACAAGAAATTATAATGTGGCTATAAAGTGGAGGATCAATTCCGTATTGAAATCAATATAGGAACTGATCCCTCACTTTGCGACCACTGTATTTTCCATACATCTATATTCCAGAGAATTTGCAGGTTATTTAAAGCCGGCAAATATTTTTAGATTGTAAGAATTGTTTTGGTAGGGGATGTAATAATGATTTAGTGATACAAGTCTTACTATTTAACCTATAACTCTGGGGAGAAGTGGTGGATTCATAACTTTCCCAAGGGTATATGCGCGTAAGTGAATATAATAAACCTAATGAGAATTTGAACTCTGTTCTCTGATTAACAATTCGAAGACGTTATCCATTACACCATCCACACATCCAAACATACAGCACCTGGTATTCCCAAGCGGCCACCCATCTAGGTACTGACCAGGCTTGACATTGCTTAACTTCAGTGACCGTATGGGAATCAGTGTTAAGGAAGTTTGAAAAAACAAAATGGGAACTAAATAAATCTAAAATACATGCCTGTGTATTGTGTTCATTGATTGATTGAATTTTTTTATGGTTTATCGACCCTTTTGCAGATTATTTAAAGCCAAAAAATATTTTTAGATTGTAAGAATTTTTTTTTTTTTTTTTTTTTGAGATAATAATGATTTAGTCTTGGACGCACAATGAGGAAGGAGGGCCTGGAGAATCTGATACTCACAGGTCGAATATAGGGAAAGAGAGACAAGGGAAAACAACGTGTGACACACCTGTTTTCGTTTAAGTATTTGTAAGCATTCCAACAGTTTCTGATCCGAATGTGCCACTACTCAGTTTAAAATTGGAAAAAAATGGAATAAAAAAAATCAATCGGGCAGACAACGTCGGTTGCATTAAATTACAACCTGTTTAAATGAACTCTTGGTGCTTGTCGGACAATTATTTAATTATTCGTAGTGCCGGCCGCTTTCCACGGCATGCAGCAATTAACGACATCATCAAAAGAGGTTTGGATGCAGCTGGGTTCCCTTCCCAAATCGAACCCGTAGGCCTCGACCGTGGTGATGGAAAGCGGCCGGATGGCATTACCATCTTCCCTTTTAAAATGGGTAAGTCGTTGATTTGGGATGCGACCTGTGCGGATACATTTTCGGCCGGTAATATGATCAGGTCCGCGGTTGAGCCGGGGTTCGTCGCCCGAGACGCAGAGATAAAAAAAATAGCTAAATATTCTTCTCTTGCTGATAGATTCTTTTTTACTCCTGTGGCAGTGGAGACTTCAGGGGTTATTGGCCCTCGTTCGATGGTGTTCCTTCGGAGGATTGGCGCGATTGCGTCGCGATTAAGGAACGAGCCTCGCGAAACGGAGCGGCTCTTGCAGCGTGTCTCACTGGCGACGGTTCGAGGTAATGCTTTCTCCATCATAGCGGCTGGCAGAGGATAGAAAAAAAAAAAAAAAAAAAAAATTGTTTATAGTTACGTTGTTCTGGAATTGTCATCATTGGTCGACTGAACTTGCTTTGTTTCAATGACTTTTGTTTTGTTATTTTTATATAGTAATATATAATTATATTTTTACGTAATAAATTGAGATAATGTTTAACACCATTTCTCTGACATCTTCCGATGTTTTATTATTTAATATATTTTCTTTTTATTTATTATTTTTATTGATACAATCCATTTAAGTAGATGCTCTGTTTTTTAATTAAACTGTATTAATTACATTTTTACCAGTTCAGAAAAATTCCTGTTGGAGAACGCATATTTTCTACGAGATTTCTCGAACATTCCGGCCGGTAAATGTAATTAGTACGGTTTAATTAAATTTTCAAGGGAGATAACTATAGGTTTTAATAAATTGAATTATTCCCCTTGAACTGCTAAAAAATCTGTTGTCTGTTCGTTCATATAAATCAGTATTTCTTAACGGCATACTTAGGAAAATTTTAAAGGGTTTACATTTACATGTTTAAAAAAAATATACATACAAATATGAACATACATTACTTTAATGTTTCTATTCAAATATTTGTGCAGTTTATTTAGTGTGAAACCTATGCCTGTTTTTTTTTTTTCACAATTTCTTCAATGCTTGATCAAATGTGTGAGAAGCAGACCCTCATTTCTTCAGTTGGGCGTAGTCTTTCTTGCTTCTTATTTTTTTAGCTGATGTAAGACATTCGTTTTTTATTGAAATCCAAAATGTGTCAATGAATACCGTTAAATATTTTTTTTATTTTGAGTCTTTAAAATAATAAAAATATTTTTAAAAAAATGAATAATAAAATGTCCGAGAAATTTTCATAGAAAATATTCGTCCTCTGACAGGATTCGAACCTGTATCCTATACGGAACCGTCATGTAGCCTGACGTGTCTTTTAACCGATTCAGCCACTGAGGATTTGCAAGGTCGAAGGTTGAAGTTTATAAGCAGTAAATTCGACCTTGGCATGTCAGGCTATATGACGGTTCCGTATAGGATACAGTTTCGAATCCTGACGGAGGACGAATATTTTCTATGAAAATTTCTCGGACATTCAGGCCGGTAAATGCTATTTAATACTGTTTATTATAAACAGAGCATTTACTTAAATACTTGTATCTATAAAAAGAATGTTAAACATGAAAATGTCTTTAAATATATATATGTATGTATGCTGTGACAATATTTCATGGTATGCTCAAGTAGATTGCACAGCAGTTGAAAATCACCGATATAAATCAATAGTCCTTGGTATGACGATAAACTACATCTGGCAGCAAGGCCTCCGATTGGAAGATTGGAGCTTTTGTGGAGAGTGGAATGACTGCTGAATTGCTGTTGTCCCCAGGTCCATTCTGACCCTGAGTGGTAGCACCTGTTAGGGTCCCAGCTATGGGTAAATAGTGAAACCGCCAAACAAAAGCAAAACACTATGAAAGTATAAAAAATACATTTTTATTGTAACAACAATACAAGGTTTTGTCTTTAGTTGAAGGCATGCAGTTGTGTTCAAAACATTTTGATTTTGGCATTAAATAACCTACAGCTGTTGATATGCCGCTAAACAAAATCAAACGACCAACATGACATTATATTATCCTACAGCTTCTGAAAGAAATCAGACTGTATTCCAAAACAAAGCTACAACATAAAGCACCCATATCTCCGCCTCTAGTAATTATGTCAACGCAAACATGTATATTATTTACATTATTCAGGATATTGTCCTTATCTTTGTCGCCATATTTATTGCAACAATTCAGCCGTTGTACGCTCCGGCCTTCTTCAGGTGGTTGGAATGTCGAACTGAACCCTTTATTTCACTCACTGGGGTAGACTGTTCTAGTTCCACATGCCATGTTTTAATGGATGTCAGTTATCAGTTATCTCCTGTTAATTCCCCTCTCCAAGTTCTCCACCGCCTTAACCGGGTATTGAACTCACACTCTTTGGGTCCTGTGACTGGATCTAATTGACACCTTTATCCACTGTGCCATGTGTCCTTGAGGCCGAAACGTTGTAATAAATATGGCGACAAAGATGAGGACAGTAGTCCGAATAATGTAAATAATGTACATAATACCTCATCTCAGAAATATAGACAGATACTGAAATGCCGAAACGTTGTAATAAATATGGCGACAAAGATGAGGACAATAGTCCGAATAATGTAAATAATACCTCATCTCAGAAATATAGACAATTGCAAACGTGTATATGCACAAAATCTGAGTATCATCTACCATGTATTCAATTGTGAAAGCAGAATAACATATATCATTTTTATTACTTCAAAGCTCCCAAGAAAATTAAATTTCGGCATTAAATGACCCATGAAGGAGTTGATATGCCATTAAATAAATTAATCAATCAATCAACTACTACTACTACTACTACTAATAGCATATACATTTAAATGCAATGTCAATTGCTATCTATTATCTTCCTGGTTACTCTTTCATCTTCCTGCTTAATATTTCTGTTCCTAATTCTTCCACACCATGTAACACCTTGTGTCTTAGTGGCTTTACTCTCTTACATGGGTTGAAACTGATTAAAGAACAAAAGAAAACATAATATCCACTCTAGTAGTTATGCCCACACAAGCATGTATATGCACGTAGGTCGAGTATCATCTACCATGTATTCCCGTCCCGGGTATGACGATAAACTACATCCGCATCCTGGGTAAGACGATAAACTATGTCCAATTTTTTTTTTCAATTTCCCATTTTAAATATTATAGATATATCCTTTAGTTTCCTTGTGATACCGGGTGTAACAGCAAAATTGTCCATCCCACAAAATATTTAATATCTATATAAAATCATGAAACCGAGTTTGTTTTTCTGGTTTTCAGATGAGATGTTTAGCCATCTTGATACTAATTGTTGTAAGAATCCCTAAAAAACCCTTTGAGTTCTTCAGCTAGAAAGAGAACTGTCCTGGGTATGACAATAAACTACATCCATGTCCAGGGTAAGATGACAAACTACATCCAGCAGCAAGGCCTCTGATCAGGAGGTTTTGAGGACTGTGGAACCACCTCTTAATTGCTGATGTTCCACCCTGACCCGAGGTAGTAGCACCTGTTAGGGCCCCAGCTATGGGCAAATAGTTACCCCCCGCCCAAACTGGGGTCAAAAGACTATAAAATTGTAAAAATAGGTTTTAATACCAGAAATACTTTGTAAAAAAAATTATTACCAGCAATAAATTTTTGAGGAAAAAATTATGATGAGCAATACAGTTTTGAAAAAAAAAATATTACCAACAATAAAAATTGTCGGCATTAAATAACCCGTTGAGGGCGATATGCCGTAAAACAAACCAAACCCAGCCACGTATTGAATTGTGAAAGCAGAATTACATATATTTAATTTTGCTCTCGGCAAAATATCCCCCTTTAGTTGTGGAGAATCGGTCCGAAAGAAAACTCGAACTCAGCAATTTAGTGAAAACATATTATTAAACAAGAGAACGATTACAAGGGGTTGCATGTCCGACTGATGGCAAAGTAACAGTAGTCAACTCGTCAACTGTAGACAGCTATATTTACTGTCCCTCCCACGAGGGAAAGATGTGGCACAAGGCCGAGTTTTACGGGGGTATTCCGAGCCCATAGAAACTGTAAAAACAGAATCGGGTTGGTCAACCTCTCCGAACGAGACTCCGCCCTTCGGCAGAGCCTCGTCCGGGTTCCTCTCTGCTCAGAGGCAGAGAGTTTGACCGTCCTCCTGGAACTGGTCGCAGCAAGCAGCTGTAGACAGCTCTGCTGAGAGGCATACTCTCGTATCTCATATATATAGTAATAGGACGAGTCCATTTAGTCCATAAAGGTAGGTCCCATAACAATTACTACAGCGCAAATTTTTGGCATTCATTGCAAAAGTTTCTCAAAGTATAAGGTTGATAAATGATTCCATTCTTTTTTCAATGACTCGAAGAGCTCTTTTTTCATTTTTTTTGTTCACTCTTCTGTCGAGTCCATCCCATTCTAATTCTGTGGGTAGCGTCAAACTTTTGAACTCTAGTGTATAGATATATGTCTTTGTTTATTCCAATTCTAGCCATACATTCTATTTTATCAGTGTCAGTCACTTAAGTGCCATATGTATTGAGAGATCATGTTTCTTTTGATTCATGACCGACTGAGATAGGCTGCAGTAGACTGGTTCCCAACTAAACCTAAAGGACCCATAGCCATCCTGCTATTCAATCCATAACTTGGCAGAGAACAGTTGGATTCATGCCTTTCCCAAGATTATTTGCGCATCAGTGCATATAATGAACCCGACTGGAATTTGAACTTGGCTCTCCGATTTCTCATCCAAAGCCGCTATCCATTACACCATAACTCACATTTATTCATTACTTTCTCCCTTTTTCTTTTCTTTCTTCTTTTCATTCTTTCTTTCTTTCTCCCTTTCTTTCTCCCTTTCTTCCATTCTTCTTTTCTTCCATTCTTCTTTTCTCTCTTTCTTTATTTCTCTCTTTCTCCCTTTCTTCCTTTCTTTTGTTCTTTATTTCTTCCTTTCTTTTTTCATTCTTTCTTTCTTTTATTCTTTGTTTCTTCTTTTCTTCCTTTCTTTCTTTAGTTTTTTATTTCTCCCTTTCTTTTCTTTCCTTCTCCCTTTTCTTTTCTTTTTCTTTATGTTTCCTTTTCTTACTTTCTTTCTTTTTCTTTTCTTCCTTTCTTTTTTTAGTTTTTTATTTCTCCCTTTCTTTTCTTTCCTTCTCCCTTTTCTTTTCTTTTTCTTTGTTTCCTTTTCTTACTTTCTTTCTTTTTCTTTTCTTCCTTTCTTTTTTTAGTTTTTTATTTCTCCCTTTCTTTTCTTTCCTTCTCCCTTTTCTTTTCTTTTTCTTTTCTTTCGATCTTCTTTTCTCTTTCTTTATTTTTTCTTTTCTTCCTTTCTTTATTTAGTTTATTTCTCCCATTCTTTTATTTCTTCTTTTATTTCTTCTTTTATTTCTTCTTTTATTTCTTCTTTTATTTCTTCTTTCTTTTATTCTTTCTTTTATTCTTTCTTTCTTTTATTCTTTCTTTCTTTGTTTCATTCTTTCTTTGTTTCATTCTTTCTTTGTTTCATTCTTTCTTTGTTTCTTTTTTCTTTGTTTCTTTTTTCTTTGTTTCTTTTTTCTTTGTTTCTTTTTTCTTTGTTTCTTTTTCTTTCTTTCTTTTTCTTTTTTTCTTTCTTTTTCTTTCTTTCTTTCTTTTGTTCTTTATATCTCCCTTTCTTTGTCGTTCTTTCTTTCTTTTCTTCCTTTCTTTTGTTCTTTATATCTTTTTTTCTTTCTTTCTTTCTTTCCCCCTTTTTTCTTGTCTTTTCTTTTTTTTCTTTCACATGTATTTACAATATCTTCTCTATTTTTTGCCAGTTTTTATTGACTCTATTATATAATCCAAGCAATTTTATTTTTACTTTTAACTGAATGTATGGATTGTTTTATATATTTATCTAGTGGAATGTTTCATTTTCCAAACACGGTCAGCACTTTATGGCCATGTTCATATTGGGTGTTGGTGTTTTTCTTTTTTATTATTGCTTCCATTATTTTTAGCCTTCTTTTTTTACATGTGGATGAGGCTATTATTAGCGAGTAGGTTGCAGATAGGAAAAATATATTTTTGAAGAACAAAATATTACCAGCAATACATTTCTGGAAAAAAATATTACCAGCAATAAAAATCTTGTTGGCATTAAATAACCCATTGAGATCTTGATATGCTGTAAAACAAACCAAACAAAACCAAAGGTAAGTAGGTGTTGGGATCTGTGAAATGATGGGTCATAATGGATATCCAGGGTTATGTATTTTAACATTTCCATATAGGGGTATCCTGGCTGGTAATCTCCAATAACTTTGTTGATTTTCAAGAATCCTACTTCAGTATTGTTTGACGTTATGAGTTTGTTAACGGATTCTTTTTGAATCTCTGTGGTGCTTTAATTTAATTTTGTAAATTTAGATTGATCATCAATGAAGTGTTGCAATTTTTTATAATAATCCAATTTGCCCAAAATTACATATGTACTGGATTTATCAGCTCGTCTGATGACAATAAAGGGTGATTCGTTAATTGGTGGCCAATTGACTTCATTTTTTCGAGAGATGATGTGACCTAGGAACTTCTCATTGCATTTCTCTTTGAATGTCCATTTTCGTGATAGGCTTCAATAACTTCAAAACGTCGTTTGATTGTTACTCTTTCCCTGGTTGAAATTGCCAAAGACTTACATTGTTAAATCTGAAAGATAAAGAAAAAAATCCTTTACATTTAAAATTGGTCCAAGTTATTGGAACACTGTTTATTAGAATTGTTTTTTAATTCTTTTGCGTTAGTTTTGAGCTTTTCTTTTTTTTTAGAATATTGTTATATCTACTGTGAGGAGTGCAATCTTTTAGACCTTCATCCTTGAGAAGATCTCTGATGTTTGGATGGGAATTTATTAATTTATCGGTTTTCAGTTAGGATAATGACTGGTGTAGAATTTTGATTGAAGTCTTCCTTGTGAGGAGGTCAAATTTAGGCCGGAGAATCCAGTATTGTTTATATTCCTGGCCAAGAATACTGAAGACTGAAAATGAATTTAAGTTAAGCTATTTATAAGAAAAAATCTGATCACCGGAAGTTAAAAACGTCAGATTGACTAAACACAGAAATTTTGTTGGTTGATAAACATATTCTCCAATTTTCTATTTCAATTTTTAGGAAGGAAAATATTGTTAATGATGAGCCTTCAAATTTTCATAGCGGACAACATTCCGGTTGTCTGCTTTTTGAAAGCTTGAACAGCATTTGCGATAACATTGCTGATTGAGTAATAAATTTGAAGTTGGTGCTTTTGCGCAAGAATGAGTTGACGTCTGCCTAATCCTATTTTTTTGAGCCATAACCATCAGAGTACCACAAAGAATGTCATCTGGCCACTATATAGAAGTCTGTGGACCATAGCCATCTGACCACTATGTAGGTCTGTGTATGATAGCCATCTGACCACTATATAGAGGTCTGTGGACCATAGCCATCTGACCACTATGTAGGTCTGTGTATGATAGCCATCTGACCACTATATAGAAGTCTGTGGACCATAGCCATCTGACCACTATGTAGGTCTGTGTATGATAGCCATCTGACCACTATATAGAGGTCTGTGGACCATAGCCATCTGACCACTATGTAGGTCTGTGTATGATAGCCACCTGACCACTATATAGAGGTCTGTGGACCATATCCATCTGACCACTATATAAGTCTGTGTATGATAGCTCCTGACCACTATATAGAAGTCTGTGGACCATAGCCATCTGACCACTATGTAGGTCTGTGTATGATAGCCATCTGACCACTATGTAGGTCTGTGTATGATAGCCTTCTGACCACTATATAGAAGTCTGTGTATGATAGCCATCTGACCACTATGTAGGTCTGTGTATGATAGCCATCTGACCACTATATAGAAGTTTGTGGACCATAGCCATCTGACCACTATGTAGGTCTGTGTATGATAGCCATCTGACCACTATATAGAAGTCTGTGGACCATAGCCATCTGACCACTATGTAGGTCTGTGTATGATAGCCATCTGACCACTATATAGTGGTCTGTGGACCATAGCCATCTGACCACTATATAGTGGTCTGTGGACCATAGCCATCTGACCACTATGTAGGTCTGTGTATGATAGCCATCTGACTACTATATAGAGGTCTGTGTATGATAGCCATCTGACCACTATGTAGGTCTGTGTATGATAGCCATCTGACCACTATATCGAAGTCTGTGGACCATAGCCATCTGACCACTATATAGAAGTCTGTGGACCATAGCCAACTGACCACAAACAGATGTCTGTGTATGATAGTCCTCTGACCACTATATAGTAGTCTGTGTACCATAGCCATCTAACTGAATTTTAATTAGGATATCCTAAACTCGAGTATGAAATAAGAAACTTCATTTTATATGACCTGACTGTTATTGAGAAAAATCACATGCCATAAATCCAGATTTCTTTCTCGTCTACTGAAGTAGGTTGTTTGCCAAACCACTCTCTCGTTTCCAGCCTATTAGTAATTAGAGATGACGATCAATTGGTTTTTAGCATATTTTTGTTCAGCCAGTGCCTTGTGGCCAGCCATTCGTCTGTAACTATGACAACTGATGTTGCAGCAGCAGCCGTTGTCAGATAAATGGACATTTGCTTGAAGTCCGAGTCTGTGTGTATGTGGGGTGGGGATTTTTTTTTTTTCAGACACACTGTTTACATCTCAAGGATATCAACAAGCTGTTTTTAATTTGTGATATCATTGATATAACATAATTTTTTCATTGTAAAAATAGTAGCAGTTTTTACTGTACCCTGTGTCTCTTGACTAAATATGTAAAAGTTTTAATTCTGTTTTATCATATATATATATATATATATATATATATATATATACTGCATTTCAAATTGTTAACGAGGTGACACTTTTCCAAAAACTACTGGTTAGAATTTAACAAAATTATCAGAGAATGATGACATGTATATACACCTACTCTTTAAAAATTGTAAAGTTCTAGAAAAAGGAATAGTCATTTACTTAATTTACTAGTGTGCCAAATTACTAGCAAAGTGTAATAAAAAAAAACCTGTAAAAAAAGAAAATAACACTAATTGCTTCATTTACTTATTTTTATGGATACATACAGTAACTAAGATGAAATTGAATAGAAATAAGAAAGTAAACAGTTTAAAAAGGATATTGGATATGGTTAATATGAGATATGTGATCCATTTTTTATTTTATTTAAATGACTTGAAAAAGGCACTGGTCCATCAAACACGGCAATTTCTGGATCTCTTTTGATGTAATTCACGTGATACAATGACTATTTCCTGCCATAACATTCTCATAAACACGTCACAGGAGATAACTGATAACCGACATCCATTAAACATGGCACGTGGAACTAGAACAGTCTATCCCAGTGAGCGAAATAAAGGGTTCAGTTCGACATTCCAACCACCTGAAGAAGGCCGAAGCGTACAACGCCCGAAACGTTACAAGGACACATGGCACAGTGGATGAAGGTGACAGGACCCAAACAGTGTGAGTTCAATACCCGGTTAAAGGCAGTGGAGAACTTGGAGAGGGGAATTAACTGATAACTGACATCCATTAGACATGGCATGTGGAACTAGAACAGTCTACCCCAGTGAGCGAAATAAAGGGTTCAGTTCGACATTCCAACCACTTGCAGAAGGCCAGAGCATACAACAGCCAAAACGTTGTAATAAATATGGCAACAAAGATGAGGACAATAGTCCGAATAATGTAAATAGTGTACATAATACCTCATCTCAGAAATATAGACAAATACAGAACAACAGTTTGAATAAATTACGGTATATTTTGTGTAATAAATGATTTTTTTTTTTCCTCATCAGGATACAGACTTATTGATATATCTACGTCTGTGGCAACGAAGAATATAAAATTGTTAACAGATAGATATATACAGAATTAGATAATTCTCTTGAATTTCTTGCCTGTGGAACTGTCTTCCAGCTTTCCTGTCAACTACAGTCTTCAAAAATTTAATTGCAGTTTCAATTCGGTCTCTTTTGAACTCTTTTATTGTCCTCTCTGTTTATTTGACTCTCAGTAACCCTTTGCGTCTTAGTGGCATTATCACCTTGCTTGGGGTGAAATGATTAAAAAGACCCCCCACCACATAGAATTTGCTGTGATTTATCTTGAAGTGTTATTCTGACTTTATTCTAAAGATCTTTGCAAAGTGTTTCACACCCCCTTTCTTTTTATGGTCACATTCACAGAACAATTTTTTTTTTTTCTGTTTATTTTTGTTTTTAAAGATGAATACACATCTGTAAAATAATAATCGTTTAAATGCAGTGTCATTTGTCATCATCTGCTTCTTTTGGATGCTGTTCTTTTTATTATCCTCTCTGTTTATTTCACTGTTAAGTAACCCCTTGCGTCTTAGTGGCATTATCACCTTGCTTGGGGGGAAATGATTAAAAAGCACCCCCCCCCCCCCCTGCATAGAATTTGCTTATTTATTTTGACCTGAAAGTATAAAATAATGTACAAAATATCTGTAGTTGAAGGCATAAAATTGCATTCAAAATATTTAGATTTCGGCATTAAATAACCTATGGAGCATTTAGAGGAAATGAATGAGTGGATTCAGCCACAAAGTCTGCCTAAAACACAACCCATGATAATAATTTCAAGATCTGTTGTAGCGATAACAACATAAATAATAAACTTCTCACAATCAAAACCAATCCTAGATGAACAAAAACATATCTAGAAAAGGAAGGAAGAGCAAAGTAATGCTACCTCGACTATACCACATATACCTTACCCAGGCCACATATACCTTACCCAGTCCCCGTAAACCTTACCCATGCCACGTATACCTTACCCAGTCCACATATACCTTACCCAGGCCACATATACCTTACCCAGTCCCCGTAAACCTTACCCAGTCCACGTATACCTTACCCAGGCCACATATACCTTACCCAGGCCACATATACCTTACCCAGTCATACTTGCTGGAGAATGGAGACCAATCAACATGTACAGCATACCAAGTTGTACTCACAGTGAAACACATTTTAACTGAATGTAGTAAGACATAAATACTACAAGGAAACCAACATGATAAAACTATTTGAAATATGGAAACCATTAACATAATGTTCTACCTTTAAAGGAATAAGTTTATACTAAAACATATAACACCTGCAATAGACTATCTACAAACTATATATCTGTAAAACAAACATTTACCCTGAAAGTATAAAATGATGTACAAAATATCTGTCATTGAAGGCATACAAATGCATTCAAAATATTTAGACTTCAGCATTAAATAACCTATAGACGTTGATATGCTGCTAAGCTAAAACATCGAAACATGAACATATGAAATCTAAGTCATTTTTGATGCCGTTCCTAATGGAAAATCATTTGCAATCGAGATTCATTCTTGGCATCTCAGCTGCAGTCATTTTCCCACCAGTGGAACACAGCTTTCCTTTGCCTCTTCCATAGATATTTTCAGGGTGATTGTTCTGGTGAGCTTTCCTCTTTGATACTGAAACGTCACAAATTTAAGCGCAGTACTAGATTGACAGCTAGATTTCATTATTTCACTGTTGAAATGGCTAGTGTTGTAACCGTAAGTTCTATGCTAATAGTTTTTTTTTCTCTCGCACTTCTCACTTGTGGAACTCTTTTCTGGCTTCCTGCTTTCCTGTCGACTATGATCTTCAAAAATTTAAATGCAGTGTCATTTGTCATCTTCTGTTTTCTTTGGATCTCGTTCTTTTATTGTCCCCTGTTTATTTCACTCTCAGTAATCCCTTGCATCTTGGTGGCATTATCACCTTGCTTGGGGTGAATAGAGGAGTAGAGATTTATCCCTTGTTTCCTGTTTAGGTTTGGGTTTCTGGTTCCTTCTAAAGTCTTTTTCGTTCTCTTTCATTCCCAGTATTCCCTTGCATCTTAGGGGCATTATCACCTTGCTTGGGGTGAAATGATTAAAAAGCAAACCTCCCGCATAGAATTTGCTGTGATTTATTTTGAAGTGTTACTCTGGCTTTATCCCAAAGACCTTTTCAAACTGTTTCACACCCCTTTCTTTTTATGGTCAGTCACATTCACAAACCGATTTTTTTTTCTGTTTATTTTTTTATTTTTTTTAAAGATGAATGCACATTATCTATAAAATAATAATTGTTTATATCTATATTCATTACAAAATGTGTCACTTGAAAAACAACGAATCTCTTTGCATCTCTTGTGAGCTAATTGTTTTGGATAATGTTTCTATTTTGGAATTAACATTTTTGGCACATTTCTGCTCTTTGAGCAAATAAATCTACTTCCCCTCATTTAAAAAACTGCTTGCCAACTCTCGGGTAAAAGAGTTGATATTGAATAAAATTACAGGAATAAAGACCCAATTTCAGAATTATTGCCATCAGAATGGTAATATGTCTAAAAATGCTGGTTTTGTTTCAGATA
>OZ038517.1:41627975-41735475 GCA_964036315.1 Acanthosepion esculentum | reverse complement strand
ATAGATACAAGTATTTAAGCAAATGCTCTGTCTTATAATAAACAGTATTAAATAACAATTACCGGCCTGAATGTCCGAGAAATTTTCATAGAAAATTTTCACTCTCCGACAGGAATCGAACCTGTATCCTATACGGAACCATCATTTCGCGTGATGTGCCTTAACCGTTCGGCCACAGATGGGCGTCTGGTTAGCAAGGTCGATTTTACTATCTTTAAACTTAAATCTTCCATGAATCTCTTCTATTCATATCTGCTCTAGCGTATCAAATGTAAACAAATGACGTCATATATTTTAGAATTGGACATAGCCCGACAATTTATTTAAAGACATTTATAATATGTTTAACGTTCTTTTTATAGATACAAGTATTTAAGCAAATGCTCTGTTTTATAATAAACAGTATCAAATAACATTTGAAAATTTCTCGGACATTCAGGCCGGTAAATGTTATTTAATACTGTTTATTATAAAAAACAGAGCATTTGCTTAAATACTTGTATCTATAAAAAGAACGTTAAACATAATATATATAAATGTCTTTAAATAAATTGTCGGACCTTGTCCAATTCAAAAATATATATATATATAAATATATATATATATATAAGTGTGGTAAACCTATAGATATTTAAGGTAAATATGTCTTCTATGACCATTTTTTTCCTCTTATTAAGAGACGGGATTTGATTTGCCATTTCTTAAATTGCAAAGATGTGCTGCAGAAATTCTCATACATCCAATTTGTGAAGATCAAAATTGTAAAGAGAGTTTGTGCAAGACAAGCTTTTATTTTTATTTTTATTTTTTTTCCGTTCACTGAGTCCTTTCTTTCTCTTACCCACTCAGATTGTCTTGGTAATGTCTTTCAGCAAAATGTCCTGAATTCCTGGGAGTCGTTCAGAACTGCATTTCCCACCAATTACAAAAAGACTAACCCAGCAAAGAGGCACACCCTCACCAAGTACCGAATGGTACGATGCTCAGTTTACCATATAAATATGGGTATCCAGAAACACATGCACATGTGTTTATGTCGATGGATTCCCATATGTTTAAAATGTGTATAAAATAAATTAGAATGCTTATAAAATATTTATTGCCAAAAATATTCGTGAAAATGTCATTGTTTTCCTATTTTAATTTTCTGATGGATCTTAATTCTTAAGTTAATGATTGAATAAGGAAATAGTGAATTCTATGACAATAAATTATCCATAGAAATTCCCCTATCGCATTGTTAAAATATTTGAGCTCAACAAACTATTGTTATTAACTCTGTGAATGCTGATTGTTATTTTAAGAAGTGGGTACAAATGAAAAGATATGAAGTTGATAACCTTTTCCATTGAAACAGCTGTTAAAAACTTCCATCTTCCCTTCTTTGTTTCATTCATTTTCTTACTAAAACCAACTAGTATATGTCTTTTGATATTCTATGCAATCGGAATGGAACAGTCCATTATTTATGATGTATTGGCAGGGCGTAATGGTTGCGAAAACTAATGAAAGGAGAGATAAATACAATTTTATATATATATATATATATATATATATACACACACACACACACACACCCCTTCAAAACCTGCGGAGGGTCGCTTGGGGACCATGTGGCATGTAGTGCATCAGGTCTCTGTATTCGGCCCTTCAAAATGTGTAGTTGGTCCTGCACCACTATAATAAAATCATGTGCTGGTCTCTGGCTGTCGGTTCCTATGAACTGAACTACTTGACTTTCATCCGTCGAATACGACTGGAAACTACACCATACATCCTTGTGCAAATTAATTGAAACAACTGCTTTAGTTTTATTTCTTTCACCATACGCTCAGTTTTAGACCCACTGGAGTTTAATCTGGGTGTAATCGATTTCTATTTTTCTTTAGATTAGGTCATTTGCAGTGGTGTGCAGTAATATGAATCTATTTTTGGGGTGTATGATGAATTTTGTTTGGCCTTGAAAAATATTGCATCATCCTTGATTGCATCAGATTTTTATCATGCCCTGACATTATTGTCTCAACTGTCGATTAGTTGTCCTACTGCAATGTACATTACTCCAAGTGTACAAAAATTGAAAAAAAGGAAGTGTACAAAAATTGCAATGCTGCATAAACACACTGGCAAGCCTTACCAGTGAGCAAATCAAAGTACTATAGACTGGCTCAGAAACTCTCCTGATTTAAATCCAATCGAGAATCTGTGGTCAATCTGCTAGGAACACCTTTATGGAATGGACATATGAAGTACTAACATGTGCACTGGGTCATGTTTCATTGGAAAAATATGAAAAAAAAAGTAAATAATAATGGAATTATTCATTGTTTCAGTTAACTTGTACAAGGGTGTAGATTTTAGAAGAAACCAGAAATCCAATCCTAAACAGGAAGTAAGGGATAAAACTCTACTCCTCTAAAAAAAAAAAGAAAAAAAAGGAGTGTGAACCGGGCGATAGGTGAACCTATCTACTCCTATTGTGGAGAACACCTAGCAGAACACCTATGTGGAATGGACATACGAAATACTAACATGTGAACTGGGTCATGTTTCATTGGAAAAAATTGGAAAAAAGTAAATAATAACTGAACTATTTGTTTTGTTTCAATTTATATATATATATATATATATATATATGAAGAAATATAGTCTTAAGATGTGCTATATTTATGGGATAAAGTGCTCAATATCAGAGAGCGTGTGTAAATATAAAAGTGAACAGGCCTGACGATTGCATCTAGCATGAAACAGACTGTCGCCTCTAAGTGTTGACTTCTATGTTCACTTTTATATATATATATATATATATATATATGTATGTATGTTTTATTTGGGCAGCAATCATTCATTTATACAGGTTTCATTGAAGATGACTGACAAGGTACTGTTTATTTTTATAATTGACAACTTTTCCAATTTTACTGAACCAGCCTATTTTCCCTTCTTTTCTTTCTAGCCAAATACCCATTTTATTTATGGTAATTGGATTTTTACCGATTACCTGACATCATGTTATACTGTACACCTGAAAAATAGTGTTTCTATCGCAGTCACCATCGGTTGTGGACCTTTTGGCTAAGTTGAAGAATGAAAGAGATGGATGGAAGGAATATTGTTCATGTGTATGGCATAAATGAGAGAATAGTTTCATCTTTTAGTACTAAACCTTGCATGATAAGTACTTTTCCCAGCCAGCCCTGTTTTCTCTGGCTTTGTGCCGAATTGATGTAGCTATGTCAAGAAATATTAAGATTAAACTGTAGTATCTGTCCTCTTCAGCTTAATATGATTCTCTCTTTCTCCACTTCTGTCTTCCCTTCTTTCTTTCATTCATTTTCACTCTGAAACCAAGTAGTGTTTTTCCCCTATTTCCACACAATCAAAACGGAATAGTTCATTATTTATGAGGTGTTGGAAGGTGACATTAAAACCTCTAACTTCCCTTCTTTCTTTCATTCATTTTCACTCTGAAACCAAGTAGTGTTTTTCCCCTATTTCCACACAATCAAAACGGAATAGTTCATTATTTATGAGGTGTTGGAAGGTGACATTAAAACCTCTAACTTTCTTTCATTCATTTTCACTCTGAAACCAAGTAGTGTTTTTCCCCTATTTCCACACAATCAAAACGGAATAGTTCATTATTTGTGAGGTGTTGGAAGGTGACATTAAAACCTCTATCTTCTCTTTCTTTCTTTCTTTCTTTCATTTTCCACTGAAACCAAGTAGTGTTTTTTTCCCTCCGATCAAAATGCAATAGTCTATTATTTATTAGGCATTGGCAGGAGATGTTAAATACTTCTATCTTCTTTCTTTCTTCCTTTTTCTCACTGAAACCAAGTAATGTCTTTTCACCTCTTTCCACATGATCAAAACGGAACAGTGAATTATTTAAGAGGTATTGGCTGGGCGTAACGGTCGTGCAAATTAACAAAGGGAGGAACAAGCATGTAGATGTTCCTTGTGTGTGTGTGTGTGTGTCAACAGCAGGAAATGTAAGTTTTATATAGGCCTATAAGTATGTCTACACTAGTGGGAGGATTTAAAATGCTTCATATTCACTTGTTTTACTTTTATGAGTTACTGGCTGGAGACGTTAAACGCTTCTGTCGTCACGTTTTTCTTTCTTTCACCGAACCCAAGTCATGTCTTTTCATCTCACTCGACGCAGTCAAAACGGAATCGTCCATTATTTATGGGGTATTGGCAGGGCGTAACGGTCGTGCAAACTAACAAAGAGAGAGAGAGAGATGAGCACAATTATAAAAGGCTATTGAATTTTATAGTGGCTGTCAGTCGGCATTGATCTCCTCTTTTTCTTCTATTTATTATTTGTTTTTTGTAGAGCGGATTAGCCATGGTTAAAAGATGGTTTAAATGTGTCCATGTTGAGATCTGGTCGGTGAGTCGCGCCGACAAAGAAGCTGCAAAAAAAATAAACGAAAATGAAAATAAACAAAACCCCAAAAAAAAGAAGAAAAAAATCCAAGTTAAAATCGAATCCAAAGTCCTTTGCTTGTGATGACGCTGATACTGATGGTCCAGTGCATATGCGTATACACACAGGTGCTGTAAGTGTGCATGTGCTTGCGCACTCTCATGTAACTACATGCATATTTACCCTTTAGTAACATAAAACTACCGGCATGGTTTTGCCGGGGGTCGGGAGTTTTTGGTCCTAGCCTGGATGTATTCTCTTGGGCTCAAGAAAACTTTGTAAGGAAAATATGCTCTCTGGCAGGATTCAAACCAATGTTCACCATGCTGGTCTGCCAGCTGTTGTATTCTTGTACACTGGCATGTCTTTTAGTCTACCGACTCGGGTGTCTACTTACATTTATATCTTGATCAGCCTATCAACTTTTCAACCGACCCTCACTGCTTTTTTTTACTGTAGTATAAACAAGACCTCTGTCAACCTTTTTAATTCTAATTAAACCAGACTGATGTCTACCTTCTTAATGCTAGAGTAATCTTGGTCTATGTCTAACTTCTTGGCCTTCATGTAAACTGAGCCAAAGTCTACCTTCTTGGCCTTCATGTAAACTGGGCCAAAGTCTACCTTCTTGGCCTTCATGTAAACTGGGCCAAAGTCTACCTTCTTGGCCTTCATGTAAACTGGGCCAAAGTCTACCTTCTTGGCCTTCATGTAAACTGGGCCAAAGTCTACCTTCTTGGCCTTCATGTAAACTGGGCCAAAGTCTACCTTCTTGGCCTTCATGTAAACTGGGCCAAAGTCTACCTTCTTGGCCTTCATGTAAACTGGGCCAAAGTCTACCTTCTTGGCCTTCATGTAAACTGGGCCAAAGTCTACCTTCTTGGCCTTCATGTAAACTGGGCCAAAGTCTACCTTCTTGGCCTTCATGTAAACTGGGCCAATGTCAGTTTTCTTGACCTCGATGTAAACTGGGCCAAAGTCTACCTTCTTGGCCTTCATGTAAACTGGGCCAATGTCGTCCTTCTTGACCTCAATGTAAACTGGGCCAATATCGACCTTCTTGACTTTCATGTAAACTTGACCTTTATTGACCTACTGGAACTTCATGTAAATTGGGCCAATGTTGACCTTACTGATACTAGTGTAATCCAGGCTTATGTCTAACTTTTTCTTGCCAAAAAAAAAAAAATAGAATTATTCTTACATTTCAAAGTATGTTTTAGCTATAAATAATCTGCAAAAAGCAAATCAATCAAATGCTTAAAACTTCGCCATTGCTCACATATTTGTCGCATTCTTAGCATCTGTCTGAAGAATCACATCTTTGTTGTCGGGACTAAAAAAAATTTTTAAAAAAGCCAACAAAATGGAAATAAAAAAAAAGAGGTCTGCCTGGCCTTCAACTTGATATGGCATTTATATTTTTGCATCTACCATGGGAGCTGAACATTTAATAGCCTGGGTAAATCTACTGACAGCCGGGCGGGTCTGGCTTGAAACTGATCGTAACTGAGACTGGCTGGTTTTTGATTTCTAGATTTCCAAGACAAAGCTTTCTCACTGATTATCAGCCCACACCTTCTCGAAGGCTATAGTACTCGCCAAAATGCAAAGCTAACAAGAATCATTAGGGCTTTGTCGCTCGGCTGTCTCTCTCTTCACGACATTGGTTATAAGTATTTGAAAACTTTTTTTGCGACAAGGTTAGATGAACAGTCGTCTAAAGTTCCATAAAAAGGGGCCTCTTCATGCCCTGTTGGTTTATTCAGTACATAATCATCAGTACGCTATTTACATTATTCGGACTATTGTCCTCATCTTTGTCGCCATATTTATTACAATTTTTCAGCTGTTGTATGCTCTGGCCTTTTTCAGGTTCCATCTGAAGAAGGCCGGAGTGTACAATGGCTGAAACATTGTAATCAATATGGTGGCAAAGATGAGGACAATAGTCCGAATAATGTAAATAGTGTACATAATACCTCATCTCAGAAATATAGACAGATACTAAAGGGCCGAAACGTTTTAATAAATATGGTGACAAAGATGAGGACAATAGTCCGAATAATGTAAATAGTGTACATAATGCCTCATCTCAGAAATATAGACAGATACAGAAAGGCAGAAACGTAATAAATATGGTGACAAAGATGAGCACAATAGTCCGAATAATGTAAATAGTGTACATAATACCTCATCTCAGAAATATAGACAGATACTGAAAGGCCGAAACATTGTAATAAATATGGTGACAAAGATGAGGCCAGTAGTCCGAATAATGTAAATAGTGTACATAATACCTCATCTCAGAAATATAGACAGATACTGAAAGGCCGAAACATTGTAATAAATATGGTGACAAAGATGAGGCCAGTAGTCCGAATAATGTAAATAATGTACATAATACCTCATCTCAGAAATATAGACAGATAAGCATCAGTTTTATTTTTAGCAAAGTGCATTAGCTTTGCAACACTCCATACATCATCAGGTGTGATAGTGAATAACTTGCAAGGAGTTTGACAATTGAAAAATATAGTTTTAATCACAAATGTTTGCAATTTTTACTCTCAAGGTGTCAAATAAAAAGGTAGAGACGTTTATTTATGTATTTTTTTTTTAGGAAATTTTTTCATTATTCCCTGAGTATATTACTCCCCCATGTATTAATTTTGCATATTTTGACTCTTTAACCATTACCACACCACAGGTGACAATAATCGCCTGAGAAATCTCTACCTTTGCCACTCTAGGTGCATTCTGTCGCCTGAGACGGTTGCCAAAAATAAACACTTGTCAACTGTTATTTCCGGTATTTTAAGCTGGAAATCGCCTACTACTGCTTTGGAACAAGGCTAAACTTTCATTTTCCAGCGCCATTTTGAATTCTTCCAGACTTTACACAAGGTGTAACATTGATTAAACCCATGTAAATTTTTTTCGATTTTTTCGTAAACAAAAAATAGCCATGTCAATATCCAACAAAGCTTTTATTCAGCAGTTTTTCTTTGATTAGGGCTCTGATGATGATTTTGATGGCTTTACTCCAGTGGCTATTGACGGTGAAGTGGTCGGAGATGATAAGCACACTAGTGACATGGAGGAAAGCGATGATGACCACTAGTGACTACTGTCATCTATGCCTGAGTAATTTTATTGAAGTTACTGGCAACCATCAATATATCGATGGTCTTTCTGAAGGAAAATTTTTTTTTGTCTATTTATAAACGACGAAGTAATAACTTTATTCATCAACAAGACAAATAAATAGGGTTCAGGTGAAAGAAATAGCAAACAAATGCTAGTGTCTACTTGTATGTAAACACAGGGAGATATGTCACTTTTTTGACAAAATAAAAGCCTTTGTAGCGATTTTGCTTTTTATTTGACCCCCAGATATATCGATGGTTGTAATGCATAAATAATTCGACATACTTTAACTTTTAAAGTTAAAGTATGTCGAATTATTTATGCATTTTTTAATGTATTTGTTTTTTATTTCACATTTAAAATTTTTTGTTTTCAACATCAAAACATGCATGCAAAACGTAACGCATTACATCAATATATTACTCATTCATCCTTTTATTAGTGTACAAAAATTAAAATCTATACGCATAATACAAAGAAAGTTATAACAATTTTAAAACAGTAGGTGTTCATGTTATTACACCCTCAAAAAAAAAAAAAGCAGTGGCAGGGGAGACAACTCTAGAAAGAAATTAGTGTAGTAATGGTTAAATAATTTCTTGGCCAACCATTTGTTCAGACTTTCTTGAGAAATATTCCGACCACCACTCTATCTTTTGGTCTCTCATGCAAACCAAACACTTTAGCATTGACCTTTTGGATTCTAACACTGACCAAACTCACCATGTCTACCGTTCAGATTTTCATGCAGACCAGAATCACCAATATTTACCTTTGGGACTCACATGCTGACTGGACTTGCCCATGACTACCTTTTGGAATCATGTGCAGACCACACTCACCCATGCAATACCAGGGAGAGAATTTCCGAATTGCGACACTCAGATCTGTTTTGAGGTCCCCCTGGTCGGAAAAGGAGATGCTGAGACAAACAAACTCGATCTAGCATGTCTTACTTGGTAACCCTTGTAATCGAGTGTGGTTTGGCACGAGAATTCGACTTTGGGGAACTCATCGCACATTTTGCTTTAAAGAAAGTTCGAAAAATATCCACTTTTAAGCCGCTTTGAAACTGGCTTTAGTCTTCATATTTTTTTCAATAAAATACCGATTTGTAATTTTGCTCTCTACTTTTTGTAAAGAAGCCCCCCCCCTCCAATACCCTAAAGGTATTTTCTTAGAGCCCCTTGGGTTTCAAGGCCTGGCACATTTGTGTCGGCTGTTCCCCGCCTCTCGTCGCCACTGCACCCATGTCTACCTTTCTATTGCAGAAAGGACCCACCCGTCTATTTTTTTCAACTCTATTGCAGAACTGACTGATCCATGTCCATGTTTTTGATGTGACCTATGAAAGCTGGTCTTGTCGACCTTTCTATTAATTTTGGGGGGATTTTCGTCCTGCATGACTCATATTCGACATACGTTGTTAAATTGGCCAGCATAACTAAACGAATCACAGCATAAAAATAAAAACATTTCCTTTCAGGGAGGAGAAAAATAGCGAAAGCATTGTGAGGAAGACAGTAAAAACAAGGAAAGTAATTTGAATGAAGCAAAACACCAGACAAAAACATAAGAGAGTTCACAAATCAGACTAAAATGTTACAGACTCAATGGATCAAACTGATACGTATGAAGGTCGACCCATCAGACTAAAACGTATGAAGGTCGACCCATCAGACTAAAACGTACGAGGGTCGACCCATCAGACTAAAAGGTACGAGAGTCGACCCATCAGACTAAAAGGTACGAGGTTCGACCCATCAGACTAAAAGGTACGAGGTTCGACACATCAGACTAAAAGGTACGAGGGTCGACACATCAGACTAAAAGGTACGAGGGTCGACCCCTCAGACTAAAAGGTACGAGGTTCGACCCATCAGACTAAAAGGTACGAGGGTCGACCCATCAGACTAAAACGTACGAGGGTCGACATATCAGACTTAAATGTATGAGAGTCAACACATCAGACTAAAATGTACAAAAGGATAGGACTAAAATATACAAGGGTTGACCCCTTAGACTAAAACATGAGAATCGATGCATCAGATTAAAACACACAAAAATTGACACATCAGACTAAAACCACCTTATTTGAAATATTCTGGCAAAAATTGTTTCACCTAAATTTTTTTGTTTAATTTAATGTAATAATTTCTTTTTTTAATTTGTTTTATTTAAATTCTGCTTGCAGCGGAGATGTTTAAGCAGGTAGCTCCTCACCCTGACTACAAACTCTTGGGCATGTGGAACGTACCTCAGGTAGCTGAACAGGTCCTACCTTTCAATTGTGACAACTGGAATGGTTTGTTGAAATACCTCCGACAAATGCAACTGGCAAATTCTGCAACAGATGAAGGTAAGATTTTCGATTTGCACCTGCAGAATTAAGGCATGTTGTGGGCCGTTATGCATTTCCCAACTTGTTAGTAACGTCGGTGTTTGAAATTGGGAATAATACATGTCTCCTGAAATATCACCCAACAAAAATGGTGGACTCAGGATGTGAGTCCATGTAAAGAAATGCAAAGAAATGACAAGAACCAATATATACAAGGATATAAAAACCACTTGGGTTCAAAGTATATGAAGTATGCATGTGTATTGTGTATGTGTGGTTAGTTCATGTGTTTTCCCAAAGGGAACGTGTTCTCTGTGAAAGAACATTGATGTGTAAGTGGAAAAAGTAAGAAGAGGCGGCAGAAAATTATCGCAAAGTATTTATAGTCCAGAGAGCGTCCCTAGCAGCGGTTTCAAAAATTAGTCAGAGGTTAAATGATAGCATATCTTTTGTTTCCTGGTTAAGATTGGGTTTCTGGTTTCTTTTAAAGCCCTTTCCCTTCACTTTCGGTGGGCCCCCTTGCATCATGGTGGCATTATCACCTTGCTTGTGGCGGTGCCTCTTACTCTGTAAACCTACTCCCTCTAGTGGCCCTTGGGCCTTGTACCAGGTGAATATCTACATTACTTACATTGTTCGGACTGTTGTCCTCGTCTTTATTGTCATATTCACATTTTGGCCATTGTATGCCAAGGCCTTTTTCTGTCCACCAAGGTAGATTTTTCTTGTTCCACATGCCATGCCTCTTCTGGATGGAAATATGGGAACCAGTAATATGGAATGCTAGAAAAAAAAAAGCAATAACGACAAAATTGCAATATAAGCTCTGGTTAAAAATAGTAAATGCAGTGCAACCTCATTTCTCAAAAGTCTTACATGTTGAACAAATCGGTTTTTGAACAGAAAATTCGTGATCAAAATGTCTCGGTTATCAAACAAAATTTTGGTTCTCAAACAACATTGCCGAACCGAGTTAACCCTAACGGAATAATTTCTGAGTCAACTGCCATATTGTATACATTCATATGTTGTGCCGTACTTTTCTTTTCCAATTTTATTGTACTGTGACTTTTTTTTTCTCTACATTGTTTCCTATTGGAAAAATAGTTTTGGATATGAACGGCCTTCAGGAACGAATTAAATTCATGAACTGAGGTCCCATTGTATTTCCAATTGAGCAAGAAGATTACTTTTAATTTTGCAAGATTTTCCTTTTTCAAAGCATTAACATCTTTTAGAGCTACAAATAAAACTACATATAATCTCTTCTCCAAGGTATGTATTGGTACAAACATTAGAAAATTATTCAAATTGTAACACTATTTAGAAACGGCAAGTTAATTAACCAATTAATTAACCACAGAAGTTAATTACGGGGATTACTTAAACTGATAGATATAACGAAAGACATACTGAGCGATAACTTAAACCGATAGATATAACGAAAGACATACTGAGCGATATTCTTTTTGTTTTGTTATTTTCCCAAAAACGGGGAATCGGTGAAAAGATTTTTTTGTTTTGTTATTTTCAAGTGCGAATCAAGAGGTCGGGTGTCACAAATGGTGCCGCGACCAGTACGGGTGTCACAAAATAAGTAAAATAACATAGTCCATCAAATTTGAGTACAATGAGTTGCTTATAAAATAAAAATTGAAAAAAAAAAAAAGAAAAAAGTTATATAATAATTTTATTGATTCCTTCATTAATTTGTTCCGTAGTTTGCACAACATTTACACTTTGCTATTACTATTGTATTTAGGGGGTGACATTCAGTAAAAAAAAATGTATTTTGGTATTGCGATCTTATATACTGCTCTGTATCATAGAAATGGATCTCTATATACAGAGCAACCTCAGTTCTCAAACGTCTCACATGTTGAACAAATTTGGTTTTCGAATAGAAAATTCGAGATCAAAATGTCTCGGTTATCAAACAAAATTTTGGTTCTCAAACAACATTGCCGAACCGAGTTAACCCTAACGGAATAATTTCTGAGTCAACTGCCATATTGTATACATTCATATGTCGTGTCGTACTTTTCTTTTCCAATTTTATTGTACTGTGACTTTTTTTCTCTACACTGATTCCTATTGGAAAAATAGTTTTGGTTTACGAACATTTCGGGTTACGAACGGCCTTCAGGAACGAATTAAATTCGTGAACCGAGGTTCCACTGTATTGAGAAATTAAGTTTATAAATCCCCCAAATTTATACACCGATGTCCTCAAGAACAGATGGGCCAGTCGATAAAAGTGTTGATTGGATCCAGTGACTTGATAAATAGTTGCGAGTTCATTACCTGTCTACTTGGAGAGGTGAGTTAAAGGGAGAGAACTGAGACCCTCTGGTAGAGGCATGGCTGATGGAACTTGAACAATCTATCCCGGTGTTTCAGTTCGAAATTCCAATCACCTGAAGAAGGCCGGAGAGTACAACAGCTGAAACATTGTGAATATGGCAATAAAGATGAGTACAACAATCCAAACAATAAAGATGCGGACACCAGTCCAAATAATAATTACAATACCTCATCTCAGGGTGAACATCATTGTTAAAAAAAATACTTCCTGCATGCCCAACTCCACCCCCGCCTCCCTGCTGACAATCTCCATCAGTAACTGTCTACCTTGAGTGGCTCTTTTACTGGGTGAAGCAAGGGTAAAAAAAAAAAATACAAAGTCGAAATCAGTGTTTAATCATGAGACTTCCAATGGAAAGAAGGCTGAAGAGTTCAGCCGTCACAACGATATTTTAAAGACGGCAAAAACATGGAAGTGGTTTTGAAAGAATCGATATTTTATACGAGTTTGACGTGTCTCTCCCATTTAAACAATTTGTTTTTATTTTTGCAATGTTTTGACGAAAGCCACAACCTCGCAGATGTTTGAGGGGGAAAGCTTACTGCCTGTGATAACCAGACCACGTGTGTGAGACTGCACTTAATGGAGAATACACGCCTTCCTTTTACATTCTTGGCCCACCCACCTCTGTTTGACACATTTCTATACACTCCTGTTAAAAGATGAGGCTTCTACGAAAACAAAACTCAGGCACTTGTGAAATGATGTAGATAACTGGGGGGGAAAAGAGACAACATCCTGCCTTTTTGATATCATCGGAGAAAGAAGGATTTTAAGAGGTCACTACCTGCCCTTGTTGGTGTCAAAGTTCAACAAACATCGGTGGAAAGATAAACAAATCATTTTAAAGCATCACTAGTTTAGCGAGCCACTGCAGACCAAGCTGGATCCACACAAAATGCTCACAATTAGTAGCCTTGTACCAGACAAAGTTAATCAAATCTCAGTTTGAATGTCTTGCCATAGGGTAAGGGTCAGTGAGCTGATCTCCATCGGCATTACTGCTGGAATGAATTTGATCCACACTGTCTACTCACAACTAGTAGCCTTGTGCCAGACAAAGCTAATCAAATCTCAGTTTGAATATATTGCCATAGGGTAAGGGTCAGTGAGGCAATCCACATAAACATTACTGCTGGAATGAATTTGATTCACACTAGGTGCTCACAACTAGTAGCCTTGTGCCAGACAAAGCTAATCAAATCTCAGTTTGAATGCCTTGCCATAGGGTAAGAGTTAGTGAGGTGATCTCCATCGGCATTACTGCTGCAATAAATTTGATCCACACTATGTGCTCATAACTAGTAGCCTTGTGCCAGACAAAGCTAATCAAATCTCAGTTTGAATGCCTTGCTATGGAGTAAGGGTTAGTGGGCTGGCCTTCATTGACTTTGATGCTCTATCAGTGGAAAGAATGATTGCTAGGCTAAAATGTAATTAGCCTGTAATTGTTATATATTTTATATATCATTTAGTCTTTGGTGTATTATTTTAGTCACAGTACGCAGACAATCCGGTTCAGCTCTGATGAGAGAGGGCCGACAAACCGGTTCAGCTCTGCTGAGAGAGGGGCGACAAACCGGTTCAGCTCTGCTGAGAGAGGGGCGACAAACCGGTTCAGCTCTGCTGAGAGAGGACTGACAAACCGGTTCATCTCTGCTGAGAGAGGGGCGACAATCCGGTTCAGCTCTGCTGAGATAGGGGCGACAATCCGGTTCAGCTCTGCTGAGAGAGTTGCGACAATCAGGTTCAGCTCTGCTGAGAGAGGACCGACAATCCGGTTCAGCTCTGCTGAGAGAGTTGCGACAATCAGGTTCAGCTCTGATGAGAGAGGGGCAACAATCCGGTTCAGCTCTGATGAGAGAGGGGCGACAATCCGGTTCAGCTCTGATGAGAGAGGGCCGACAATCCAGTTCAGCTCTGATGAGAAAACCAACAATCCCGTTCAGCTCTGATGAGAGGACTGACAAACCGGTTCAGCTCTGATGAGAAATCAACAATCTGGTTCAGCTATGATGAAAGAGGGCCGACAATCCGGTTCAGCTCTGATGAGAGAGGGCCGACAATTCGGTTCAGCTCTGATGAGAGAGCGCCGACAATTCGGTTCAGCTCTGATGAGAGAGGGCCGACAATCCGGTTCAGCTCTGATGAGAGAGGGCTGACAATCCGGTTCAGCTCTGATGAGAAAACCAACAATCCCGTTCAGCTCTGATGAGAGGACTGACAAACCAGTTCAGCTCTGATGAGAAATCAACAATCTGGTTCAGCTCTGATGAAAGAGGAACGACAATCCGGTTCAGTTCTGATGAGAGAGGACTGACAAACTGGTTCAGCTCTGATGAGAAATCAACAATCCGGTTCAGCTCTGATGAGAGATGACTGACAAACTGGTTCAGCTCTGATGAGAAAACCAACATTCCGGTTCAGCTCATTAAACTACTTGCAAATAAGATTAATTCCTCATCCCAGAAATTGAAACTTTGCAAACCATTTCGAACAGTGGAAAGAACACTGCGATAAGTGTGTGAGGTCTGACAAGATGTACTTTGAAGGAGACTAAGATGCTGTTGCCCTAGGTAGGCTTTTTTAATTATTATTATTATTATTAAATGGTAAAGGTTTATGGCCGCATCACATTAAAACACAGTCACCAAAGTTAAGCAACAGCGTGCCTGGTTAGTACTTAGATGGGTGACCGCTTGGTCAATAGCAGGTGCTTGCTGTAAGTTTGGATGTGCACTTGATGTAATGGATAATGGCTAGGAGTTGTTAATCGGAGAGCCGAGTTCCAATTCCGGTTGGGGTCGTTATATTCACTTGTGCACAAATACGATTGGGAAAGATGTGAATCCATCTCTTCCCCCAGCTATAGGTTAATTCATAAGACTTGTATCACCAAATCTTTATTGTGAAAAAAAAAAAAATTCTTACATTCTAAAAATATTTTCTGTCTTTAAATAACATGCAAAGGGTTGATAAGCCGTCAAAAATGAATCAATTACATTATACAAGGATGCCTTTTAGATTTATTTACATTCTCTGGAATATAAATGTATAGTAACTACAGTGGCTAAAAAGTGAGGGATCAGTTTGTATATTGATTGGAATACAGAATCGATCCCCTACTTTATGTCCACATTATAATTTCTTGCTTGTTTATCAAATTCTGATTAGATATGAATCCGCCTCTTCTCCTCCCAGCTATGGGTTAAATAGTAAGACTTGTGTCGGTCAGTTATGTGCCAAACGTGATACATGCTTAGGTGATTATGTATCTTTCAATAATATGACTAACGAGGCAGATTTTATCCTGCAGTTTCTGTTTGCGGTAGACCAGTTGCCATCCAAGGCTATAGAACTCGGTCTGTTCTGCTATTTATCCATAGCTGGGGGTGGGGGGTGAGAAGAAGAGGATTCATACCTTTCCCAGGGGTATTAGTACATAAGTGAATGTGATGGAAACAACTGGAATTCAAATTTTGGCTCTCCGATTCCTCAATCTGAGCCACTATCACTAAATCATTATCATCAAAAAAAAAAAACAAAAAAAAAACTTAATCTAAAAATATTTTCTGGCTTTAAATAACCTGCAAATGTTTGATACACCGTAGAAAATGAATCAATCAAATACTGATTAGCTGCACAGGCATGTCTTTTAGATTTATTTACATTCTCTGGAATAGAAATGTATAGAAATTGTGGTGGCCACAAAGTGAGGGATCATTTTATATATTGATTATAATACAGAGTAGATCTCCCACTTTATGTCCACATTATAATTTCTTGCTTGTTTATCAAATTCTGATTAGGTCTGAATCCGCCTCTTCGCCTCTCAGCTATGGGTTAAATAGTAAGACTTCTTGTATCACTAAATAAACGGTCAAATTCTTCACTAACAGACCTTGCAAATATCAACCCAGAAACCCGTTCTTCATTGGCATATTTCTTTCCCTACTTGTCAAGAATATTGACAACAGCTTGAGAGATGTGTCTGCAAGAATGCTAGGCATAATTCTTTTTAACCGACAATTCTAGATTGCCAATATTACCCTCACACCCTTGATTGGCTCCAGCCAGGGTTGGTTACCTCCTAGGGTTACAGTTTCCGCAGATTCTGTTCACAGAAATTTTGTGTGGCTCAGGTTTCAAGGCTGTCAGCATTTATAACTGACTTGCTTGTCCAGGTTTTCCTTAATGACAGCCGGCTACTGGACCTTGGGGAACGAGTGGTAAGGGAACGATATGGCTATGGGTGTGGCTATGTGAGCGATCACAGGGTTTTCAGATATTATGCTTCAGCCTTTCTGGTCAGATGACTCCGGCAAAATCTGACCCATATCTGATTGCTTTTGATTTGCAGCTTGGTCAGTTGAGAGTTTATTTGTAGATCTTCATCTTACAAGAGACTTACATTTTATCTTTGCTGCCAGGAGGGGTTTGTGTACATGATGTGGGGGATTGGTCTTGCACTTAAGTTACGTTGGAATGGAAACCAATCCTCCATTTTTTTGTGTCAGTTGTTTTCACTTTCCAAACATCCTGAACTGCCGGGTCACGGGATGTTTTTAAATTGTGACATTAAGTGTTTTCTCTTTCTACTGATATTTAAACGTCATCTGTTTTTTTATGATAGCCTCTGACTTTGTTAACCTTTTTTCCATTACGTTCTGTTCTGCTAGCCATTACACAAGCGTGTTGAGTGCTACTTCCCCGCTGACCCTCTTGCTGTCAGTATGTCCTGTGAGTGTCAAATTCTCCAAGCCCTCTTTCCTCATTGTATGTCTAAATTTAAGGTCTTTAGTCACTTCCCTGCTGCCCTTCTTGCTATCAATATGTCCTGTGAGTGTCAAATTCTCCAAGCCCTCTTTCCTCAATGTCTAAATTTAAGCTCTTGAGTCACTTCGCTGCTGTCCTTCTTGTTATCAATATGTCCTGTGAGTGTCAAATTCTCCAAGCCCTTTTTCCTCATTGTATGACTAAATTTAAGCTCTTGAGTCACTTTCCCACCGACGTAAAGTTGCTTCCCTGTGCCTTTTCTATAAATACTTTCACAATGATTGTTCGGAGGAGCTCTCCCACGTTCGTACCTAGCCTGTTTTAATTTAAGCACAGCGCTGGATTGGCAACAAGGTCTTATCAATTTACAGTCAAAATGGCCAGATATAAACATAAGCTCTATGCTAACCATTTTCTTTCTTTGCACTTCTCGCTTGTGGAACTCCCTTCCAGCTCCATACTTTCCAGCCAACTTTAATCTACAAAAATTTAAATCCAATGTCAATTGCTATCTACTTTTCCTCCTGATTACTCTTTTGTCTTCCCACTCATTATTAATGGTTCTGTTTCTAATTCCTCCACACCCTGTAACCACTTGTGTCTTAGTGGCTTTACTCCCTTGAATTGGGTTGATCCCTATTAAAAAAAAAATGTTTATATAGAAAGTTCAGAGAGGTAAAAGAATTTCTATGATAACTTTTTTTTTACAGCCATAAATTCTATGCTACCAGTTTCTTTTCTCGCACTTCTCACTTGTGGAATCTCCCTTCCCGCTCCATGCTTTCCAGCTAACTTTAATATTTAAAAATTTAAATGCAATGTCAATCGTTATCTACCATCTTTCTGATTACCCTTCTATTCTTCCTGATCCTTAATAATGTTTCTGCTTCCTAATTCTTTCACACCCAGTAACCCCCCCCCCTTGTGTCTTAGTGGCTTAACTCCCTTGCCTGGGGTGAATTCAATTAAAAAAAAAAAAAAAAAAAATATGTAAATCTCCTTTTTGTTTCCGCTTTCCTTAAAATTTCCTCGTTGTTCACATGCTCTCTGCGCGGTATTCTCAACATCCTCCTGTAGGACCGCATCTCTGTTGCCCCGTGTCCTCTCTTCATCTGTGAGGAAATTCTCCAGCACCCACTGCCATATCGGACAATTGATATTACATAGCATGTCAGCACTCTTTTTTTTTTTTTTTTTGTCAGTGCTTTTCTTTTGTTTCTAGGCTCAGAGCTATAGCACATTGAAACACTGGCTCTTGTACAGTCACTGAAGTTAAGCAACGTCAAGCCTGGTCAGTACCTAGATGGGTGACCACTTGGGAATACCAGGTGCTATAAGGTTGGCTGTGCGGGTGGTGCAATAGTTAACAGCTCGGAATTGTAAATTGGAGAGCCAAGTTCCAATTCCAGATGGTTTTGTTACATTCACTTACGCGCAAATACTATAAGGAAAGATATGAATCTACTCTTCCTCCCTATTCTATGGATTAAATATTAAAACGTGTATAAGGAAAAATTTATTGACTAGAAAAATAAAAGAATCCATTTTTCTTACATTATTACATTGTTTCGGCTGTTGTCAGCTCTGGCCTTCTTCAGTATCTGTCTATATTTCTGAGATGAGGTATTATGTATGCTATTTATATTATTTGGACTATTGTCTTCATCTTTGTCGCCATATTTATTACAACGTTTCGGCCCTTTAGTATCTGTCTATATTTCTGAGATGAGGTATTATGTACACTATTTACATTATTCGGACTATTGTCCTCATCTTTGTCGCCATATTTATTACAACGTTTCGGCCGTTGTACGCTCTGGCCTTCTTCAGGTGGTTGGAATGTCAAACTGAACACATGGCACAATGGATAAAGGCGTTAGCTAGATCCAGTGACAAGACCCAAAGAGTGCGAGTTCAATACCCGGTTAAGGCAGTGGAGAACTTGGAGAGGGGAATAAACAGGAGATAACTGACAACTGACATCCATTAAACATGGCACGTGGAACTAGAACAGTCTACCCCAGTGTGCGAAATAAAGGGTTTAGTTCGACACTCCAACCACCTGAAGAAGGCCGGCGCGTACAACGGCTGAAACGTTGTAATAAATATGGCGAAAAAGATGAGGACAATAGTCCAAATAATGTAAATAATGTACATAACACCTCATTTCAGAAATATAGACAGATTCAGAATTCTTCTTACAATACAAAATATTATTTAATAACAATAGAAAATCATCCCTCTTTTTAGATCCAGTAAAATTTTATATTAATATTAATCTATGGTAATATGCTTGTAATTCACACAAATATTATGACTAAAACTAGAAAATCTTTGTAGGTACTTGACGGAAATATTTAGAAAGCTACGTGAAAAATCATGAAAATTTGACTTGCCATATGCTAAATATTAAGGATAAACGTTGTAACCGAGGGAAAGTTACTGAATAGAATAATCACATGAAGGTTGGTAATGAACGATAATACTTAGAACAAGAACCTTTTCAACCGACATGAAATGGAGTGATTATATTGAGTAAATTGCTCGCTTTATTACTAGGAAAGTTGGTTCATTGTGTTATGCCAGATTAATTTTTCTCGTCAAAATCCATCTTGTCCATTTATATATCCATCACCCGTCTATGCATTGGTGAGACATGATCAAATTTTCATTCCGAAAATGCGGCCCAGAGAAAAAACTTTGGGAACCACTGTGCTAGGAAAATACAATATTTTTATTAATAACTAGCAGCATGACCCGGCGTTGCCCGGGCTTGATTCAAAAATCGTACGACTCATACAGCAATCGCTATCACTTGACTTAAAATATTTTTGCCCTTCCTTGCCTTTAAAGGAGTGCCCTTTGCCGTGCTGATGTTTCTACATGCCTTACTTCTTGCCTATCTCACACTGCAAATTTTTTCTAAGCTCTATACTAAACATTAAATCTGTTACGAAAAAAGAACTAAACAAAATGAACACAAAATGATCAGCTTTAAAAAAAGGACTCGTAACTGGAAAAACCGAATGAAAAAAGAATGTTAACAACAAATACTTTTTCACACCCAACCCAGTTCTGCGGAATCAGAATCAACGTTGAGTTTAAGGAAGCGAATGACCCATTGGAGTAAAGTGCAATGCAGATTTAAATTTTTCCCACTTGTGACGAATGCAGCTATCGATTTTTTTTGCATGCTAGTTAAAATTCGTGTCTCAAGCTGGCCAATAGAATCTTCCTGCCTATTCGTGGCAGCCAGCTATAGGCTCTCACTCTGGCCAGTAGAAAATGGCCGCAAACTACATGAAAACTGCTGTAGAAGCATGAAAAAATCGATTATTTCCACTATCGATGGGAGTTGGGAAATGCAAAGTTGGTCTTGGCCTTGTCGCTAACTTGGAGCATGTGCATGTAAATTTTGGTGCAAATCCATCAAAAATTACGTCCATGCATTCGTTACACACACACACACACACACACACACACACACACACACACACATCCTGCCTTTTATAGATAGAGATGTTTTAAACTGAACAGAAATGCTTCTTGTTCATTTAATATTAATGCAGGGGGTCTCCCTGGTGTCTATCACTGGTTCCTAAAATGATGCAGCACACCTCATAGGTGCGGCTATATCTGGCTTGGTGTGCCTGAAGTATATCAAAGAAGGGTCTGCAATGTTATTGATCCTGACCTGGCATCTCGACTTCAGTCACTTTCTCACCTACATGACGTGGCTTCTCTCTCTCCTTTTGTCGTCACCTAGGGACGGTTACTGAATAACGAAGGTTGGTAATGAACGATAATACTTAGGACAAGAACAACACATATAAGATTCACCAGCGGTATGTAGAAGTAGTAGTCAGCTGCTATAAGTGAGTCAAGTGAATTCCACACTGAATCTCCAACTGCAGGATATCTACCAGCGCCTCCCCACATGGTCAGATGTGATACAAGGCCAAAATAATGTGGGGTATCCGAGCTCGTAGGCTCGGCCAAAAATTCCCTGTAGACCCCGTATAAAATGGGGTCGGGTAGCTATTTCGTGAGACGAGACTCTACCCTTCAACATGACCTCATCTGGGGATCCTCTCTGCCCAGAGGCAGAGAGTTTGACCAGCACAGCTAGAGACGAATCTCCAACTGCAGGATATCTACCAACCACCCCCACACAGTCAGACGTGGCACAATACCAAATTTAATGTGGGGTATCCGAGCCCGTAGGCTCAGCCAAAAATTCCCCATAGACCCCGAACAAAACGGGGTCAGGTAGCTATTTCCCCGAGATGAGACTCTGCACTTTGACATAGCCTTGTTTGGAGATCCTCTCTGCCCGGAGGCACAACTGGAGACGAATCTCTGACTGCAGACCAACATACAGTATTTACTACTGTGTTTATGTGAAAGAGGGACATATCGTCTGTAGGTATGCTACAACAAACATTTTCTGGAGTTTCGAATACCAGACAATACTAAAAGAATGTTAGAAATATTTTCCAATTATTATATTAATATTGAGTAATAATGAGGGATCAATTTATTATGTAACAACAATAGAAAATCGATTCCCCCTTTTTAGGTCCATTTGAATTTTGTATTAATATTAGTCAGCTTATGGCCACGTTGCTCACTGTCCTGGATCTGAAAGCAAGGCCTCTGATCAGAAGATTGGTAGTTTGGAGGACTGTAGAACTACCTTTTAATTGCTGTTATTCCCAAGTCCTCCCTGACCCAGAGTGGTAGCACCTGTTAGGGTCCCAGCTATGGGTAAGTAGTGAAACCGCAAAAAAAAAAAAAAACACTGAAAGTATAAGAATACATTTTTATAGTAAAATTACTAACAATACCTATTTATAGTAAAATGACCAACATTTTATCTGTAGCTATTGTTTGGTTTCGTTTGTTTTGTTTTACGGCATATCAACCTCAATGGGTTATTTAATGCCTACAACATTTTTAGGATAGATTCGTATGAATAGAATATGTATTCTTTGGTTTAGATTGGCTTGGTTTATTTTGTTTTACAGCATATCAACCTCAATGGGTTATATATAATGCCAACAACATTTTTTTTTTCCTGGTAATATTTTTGTGTTGTCAAAAATCTATTTCTGTTAATATTTTTTTTCTCAAAAACGTATTGCTGGTAATATTTTTTTTCTTCAAAAATTTATTTCTGGTAATAATTTTTTACAAAGTATTTCCGGTATTAAAACATATTTTTACACTTTTATAATGCCTTTTACCTCACTTTCGGGGTTAACTATTTGCCCATAGTTGGGACCCTAACAGGTGCTACCACCCCAGGTTAGGGTGGACCTGGGAACACCAGCAATTAAGAGGAGGTTCCACGCTCCTCAAAGCCTCCTGATCAGAGGCCTTGCTGTTGGACATAGTTTATCGTCTTACCCTGGATGCAGATGTAGTTTATCGTAATACCCAGGACGCTCCACGGGGGGGGGGGTCTTACCCCTCTAAAGAGGGGCAGTCGGCATATTCTACAGCCCTAGATGACAGGGCTCCATGTGTTCAAAGTATATTTAATTGGAGTCATAAAATTGCGTTCAAAATATTTAAATTTAGCATTAAATGACCCATAGAGGTGTTAACCAACCAGCCACATCACCTTCAAACACCGGTTTCCTGTATGATCACTGAAGTTAAGCAACTGGGTGTGTGTTTGGTGTAATGGATAATTGCTTCAAAATGCAAATTGGCAAGCCGAGTTCGAATTCCAGTCAGGTTCATTGATATTCACTTATGCACAAGTACTGTTTGGAAAGGTATGAATCCACTTCTTCTCTACCTGGCTATGTGTTAATTAATAGTATTTGCATAGGTAAGTCGTTATTATCTCCAAAAAATTCTTAGAATCTAAAAAAAATATATTATGTGGCTTTAAACAACCTGTAATGGGTCGATAAGCCATCAAAAAAACAAACCCCGAATCAGTCAGCCAATCAAATCTTTGTTTCTAATCAGATTTTCCTGCTTCTTTATATATACTTTAGCTTTTGGAAGGCATCTTTCCCCATGCTGATTTTATGCTTAAATACTATTCCAATTCTGAGCCAACTCGATTTAAATTCAACTTGTGACCTCTTGACACAAGTCAGCCCGTCTCTGTCATTCTGGCAGGCTTATTGTTCGAGTTATAGGTTATATTTTTACTCAAATATCTGTTTTTGGTCAAGTCATCATTTGGAACTAAAATTATTTCCCCCCCCGTCACCTTTTAGCCACATCGGAGTTAAGAATCGGCTGTCAAGGCATTCCTAAGTTTAGAACTGGTATCAGATTTCTACATCTCTCAAAACCTCTGCACGTGCGTATGCGTGTACACACACTCATTTTAAGGGATGTAGTGTATATATGTTAATATATATATTAAGTGCATTAACATTATATGTTAATGCATTTTTACTCGAATATCTGTTTTTGGTCAAGTTATCATTGGAACTAAATTTAGCCACATTGCAGTTAAGAATCGGCTGTCATAAGGCGCTCATAAGTTTAGAACTGGTATCAGATTTCTACATCTCTCAAAACCTCTGCACGTGCGTATGCGTGTACACACACTCATTTTAAGGGATGTAGTGTATATATGTTAATATATATATTAAGTGCATTAACATTATATGTTAATGCATTTTTACTCGAATATCTGTTTTTGGTCAAGTTATCATTGGAACTAAATTTAGCCACATTGCAGTTAAGAATCGGCTGTCATAAGGCGCTCATAAGTTTAGAACTGGTATCAGATTTCTACATCTCTCAAAACTTGTGTGTGTATGTGTGTGCACACACACATTTTGAGAGATGTAGTGAATGCTTTACAGATCTCAATGGTTGAACCAGCAGATAGAGAGGGCTACACATGAAGGATAGTGATAATGTTAGTGGGTTGTCGTCTTTTGATGTAAAGGGCTTCCAGAATTTTTTTTCCTGTTTTATTTTAATTGCGACAACAGAATGCATATTTTATTGCAGTTACGATATGTTTGTCCTTGTGATTTACCCTTGAAGATGTTCTTAGAAAAGGTTAAGGGTACTTGGATTAAAAAAAAAAACAAAAACTATGGAGCCTTCCTTGAAAAAATTTTCATCTTAACATCAAGAAACTGATTAGACAACTGAAAAGGCTCAGTATGAAAATAAGTAGACACAATATGTCTATATTATTCAATGAAACCTGTTTGAATAAAGATATGTCACATAAATATATATATATATATATATATATATATATATATATAAATACAGGTAACTATACTCGTGTCGAAAAACCTTCGAACTCTTGATTTAACAACAGCCAAATCAATCACGAAGGAAAAGAAGGTTTTAAAAAAAGAAAGAGCCAGGAACATGAAAGTCTGTCGAAAATAATCGCACAGATACAGGTTCAAGGCCCAAAGAAAAAACCCCGATACGAGTAAACAACTAACTAAAGAGCTCAATACAAGCGTAGAGCAAACCTAGACAAACCTAATGAGCCAGACACACCTACCAAGGTTTCACTTAGGCAGATCGTCAGGGTCGACTGGAAGAGCCAGTCGACCCTGACGATCTGCCTAAGTGAAACCTTGGTAGGTGTGTCTGGCTCATTAGGTTTGTCTATATATATATATATATATATATATATATAACATTTCTTTCTCTCACGTGATCATGTACGTCATTTACGACCTGCGTTTGCTATTCCACAAACGTTATTGTTGCACAGCAATCTTATATGTAAACATGACAGGATGTCATCTTTGATGGTGAACATCTCTGTTGTAATACCCATAAAACCATTCTGATGATGGCTCATGTGAGCTGAAAGCTTAGATCAAGGAACAGCATGATAAAAAAATATCCAAATGTTGGACAGTTTTTGTCTTTATTTTCTCCCGAAACTAAAATCATTATACATGATAGACATTCGTTGTCTGTTATTTAACAATATAATTTAATTTTTTTCAAGTGTCCTAAAAAAAAAAATTTTTTTTAAATCTACTCTTTAGCAGGGTTTATAGATATGGGCAGATATTTGGCAGGGAGCAGATATGACCTTCAAAATACCTTAACGAGATATGTGCATTCCTTCGTAATTGTAGTAATTATGTCTTCATCTGAAATCTTAAAGCACCTTGAGCTGTACAATGTTTTCCCCTATATAAGGGTGATTCAGGTTCAAATCCTGCCAAAGGGCACATTTTCTTGATTGAAGACTCTTGAAAAACCCAGGCTGGTAGACATTAAACTTGTTTAAAAAAAAACACAAAAAATCAGATATCTACTCAAACTGTGAAAATAATGTTGGATTATATGTCATAGAATCGCATCACAAATTTATGATCTGCGTCTGCTATTACATGACTGTTATCGTTGCATAGAAATCTTCTGTGTAAACATAACAGGATGTCATCTTTGAACATCTCTGTTGCAGTGCCCATATAGCCACTCTGATGGTGGCTCATGTGAGCCGAGAGCTTAGATCGAGGAACAGCATAATGAAAAAATATCCAAATGTTGGACAGTTTTTGTCTTTATTTTCTCCCGAAGCTAAAGCCACTATACGAAGTGTAGGACGCCTCGTGATTAAACATAATAGACATTCGTTGTACGTTACATTTTCAAGTTTTTTTTTGTGAATATTAAAAAGAGCATATATTAACGTTTTTAATTCAGTCAGTTATGCGCCATGCGGGATACATGCTTAGGCGATTGTGCATCTTTCGATATATGACTGATGAGGCAGACTTTTTCCCGCATCAGGTTGCCATTTCATTCTGCGGTAGACCAGTTGCCATCCAAGGCTATAGAAGCCGGTCTATCCTGCTATTTACACATAGCTGGGGGGAGCAGAAGAGGATTCATATCTTTCTCAAGGGTATTAGCACGTAAGTGAATGTAAGGGATTCGACTGGAATTCGAACTCGACTCTCCAATTCCTCAGTCCGAGCGATCATGTATCTTTCGATACATGACTGACGAGGCAGATTTTGTCCGCAGTAGGTTGCCATATCTTTCCACGGTAGACCAGTTGCCATCCAAGGCTATAGAAGCCGGTCTATCCTGCTATTTACCCATAGCTGGGGGGAGCAGAAGAGGATTCATATCTTTCTCAAGGGTATTAGCACGTAAGTGAATGTAAGGGATTCGACTGGAATTCGAACTCGACTTTCCAATTGCTCAATCCGAGCGATCATGTATCTTTCGATACATGACTGACGGGGCAGATTTTTTCTGCAGTAGGTTGCTATTTCTTTCCGAAAATAAACCAGTTGCCATCCAAGGCTAGAGAAGCCAGCCTGTCCTGCTATTTACCCATAGCTGGGGGGCAGAATAAGAGGATTCATAACTTTCCCAAGGGTATTAGCACGTCAGTGAATGCAGTGGATTCAACTGGAATTCAAACTCGGCTCCTCAATCCGAGTCGCTATCTATAATTCCACCGTGCCTCGTAATTTTTAATTATTACATGGGAAACTTTTTCACTTCATGGAAGCACTTTAGAGCTTTTCTTTGACATATCCAAATTTCCAGCATCCCTATACCTGAGATTTGGAATCAATAAAATCTATTCATTTTTATATTTCTGGATTAAATGCAGAAAGTGAAGTTGAGGTAAGTGTTTTATCATCTCGGTTGCTTTGGTTTAAAGTCAGGTTTATTTTCTTCTAAGTTACTATATAGTAACAAACATAACCATTATCTCCTCACTCAGCAATTATAAATGCTGTGGTCACAGTACACAAGCCAACAAAGTAACACTTATGTCAATGGATCTGTATGTATAGTGCACTAAGCTACCATCTGACTAGTTGCTAAGTTACACTAAGGTCATACAACTAGTTTTAGAGTTAAAAAAAAAATAAAATAAATAAATAAAATGGATGTATACATCCTTGGGACACACCTTGTATTAAAAATAGTTGCATAGACTGACGATGGTTAATTGCATTTTTAAATTTGGGGGGAGGGGTATTAGCTAAATTAAAAAATAAATAAAAAGAGCACGTACTAAGTTTCATGTGTCTATTCGGTTAATGTAATGAACTAGTTAAAAACTTTCTTTTTTTTCTTTTTTACAAAATGAAGGAAGGAGAGACAGTGGGTGGGGCTGACTAAGTAATTAATGAATAGCAGAGCAGGGACAAGGATGAAAGGTAAAGTGTCATACATTGTTTAAAGCAACAGGGGACAGGAAGTTGTGGAGAGCCATGGTCACACCCATCTTGAAAGGACATAGCACATGATCCACATCGAGTCAATTGCATCATCCACTGCAAGGAAAGTTGGCTCCCTGTGCCGAGCCAGGAAATCTTTCTCCCTGGAATCGATCCTCCAAATCTATAAATCGACCGTTCGCCCTTGCATGGAGTATTGCTGCCATATATGGTCTGGAGCCCCTGCTGTTTGACTCAGGGTCCTTGATAAGATCCAGAGACGGATATGCAATGTGATTGGCCCTGATCTGTCATCATGTCTGCAGTCGCTCTCTCACAGATGCGACGTTGCCTCGCTCTGTCTTTTTTACAAATACTTTCACGGTAATTGCTCCGATGAGCTGCTTTCGCTGGTCCCTAGGCCTCATGAATTTAAACATCCCACGAGGCTGGCATCCCGTTCCCACCCCTTCACCGTTGAAACTGTTAGATGTAGACGTGTCTTCTACTTCAATAGCTTCATGTCTCGCACATCTCGCCTGTGGAACTCCTTTCCTTATTCCTGTTTCCCTGACAAATACAATCTCCAACTATTTAAATGTAACGTCAATCGACATCTCCAGTTGCCTTGATCTATCCACTTCCCTTCTCCACATCCTTTCACCTTTCATTCCTATCTAAAATAAGATAAGGAGGAAGAGGTACACATTATGCGGAATAAATCTTGCACTCAAACACGTTCGCTCACCCATTAATGACATACATACGGTTCAATGCAACAACTTTGCCAGTCAGCTTTTTTTTTTTATCTGATCTCAGTGTGCATATGGCAGCAGTGGATATGGAGAAACAATTTTTTTTTTTTTAACTATTGTTCCCCTGATACAAGGCCCAAGAGCCTAGTGGCCTCCAGCCTTGCTTGAGATGATAAGCTTAAAAAAAAAAATTCTACATATCACTGTATCAAGCTGACCTACACGTTATCATTTGTGTGCTAACTATTTGTTGGACAAAGCCAAATTCTAAAACATGGCAATGGATGTAATATAACTAGTATGGAACTAAATCATTAGTAACTGCTTACATGACTTATCTAAAGGGAACATATTTTCTTTAAAAAGATTTCTCGAATATTCAGGTCAGTAATAATATACTGCTTAATAAATAAACGGAACGTCTACTTAAATATGGGTATCCACTATAAATAATGTTTAAAGTGCCAAGACTTGTCTCGAACGTTATGCCATATCAAGTGCTGTTGATCAGCAATGCTTCACTTTTTTTTAGGTTGAACGCATTTCTAAATTTTACTTGTTTTAAAGTAACTCAAATTTAAATTTGACTTGTGACCTCCCTGGACAAGTTACCACCCCCTCTGTCATTGTGGTAAGACGATGTCCAAGCTATAAAGTCGGGACATTTTTAGTCAAATGCCTGGCGTTTGTCATTTCCGTGGAAATCAAGTGGAATAAAAAATTGGTGAAGGATACAGAAGAGATTGCAAAGATAACTGCATTTGTTGAAGGTTCTTGTCTCGAGCACTTCGCCTAACGTAAACATTGTCAAAGTCATCATTGGAACTATTTTCCCTGCAAACTTTAGACATATCAGAGTTAAGAATGGACTGTCAAAGCATTCATGAGTTTAGAACTGGTTGTCATAGTATCAGATTTTTACATCTCTCAAGACCTGTGTACATGTACATCTTCAGAGATGTGGGAGAAAACAAAACACAAAATTGTTGATTTGGAGGCATATTGATGCTACAGGTAGGTTGCCATGTTACCAGATTAAAAAACTGTATGCCTCTCTCTATGGCCAACTATTAAGATTCATTTGTTAATAAATGCAAATGTGTTCAACCGGATTTGTCAATTCATCTGGAGAAAATGAAAGCGGCTTCCTCAGTGCTCAGTAAAGGTGATATTTCTACCATGCCAAACAATCGACTCACAATTAAAAAGGAAGATAAATTGGAGAAACAGAATTTTTTTTAACTATTGTTCACCTGCTACAAGGCCCAAGAACCATCCAAAGTAGAGGGTTATTGAATGAGATTCTTGCAGATAAGGAGGAAGAGGTACACATTATGAGGAATAAATGTTGGTTGAACACTCAACTTGAAGAGGTTAAGATTGTAGTAATTGAGAAAGCATCCTCTCAAAGTTTCAGTTCCAAAGAGAGAGACAGACAAGAGAGTTCTGAAGAAGCTGTCCAAGTGGAACTTTCTTCTCACCAAAGAAACGCAAAAGGAATGAGGATGATATGACACTATGTACGTAGAATGGTGTTTCTTTGTGAGGGTACAAGCTGGTGGAACCAAGGAATGCATCTTATTAGAACATTTGGTAATAGTGACAGTAGTAAGAGGCTACCAACATTTCATGTGTAGGTAAAGGAGCTGCAAGGTTAAAAGTAAATTCATCACCCACAAGTTCATGTAACCACTCTTTAACTCAAGGCTGGACAGTGAGGATATGGGAGCAATACTTCCTTCTTGGCCTGATCTGATTCTTGCAGAGAGAGCATAGCAGTAGGACTCCGGTATTTTCTGGAGAAATACAAGGAACCAACTACTTTCCCAGCAACATGGGAAAAATGAAACAAGTGGACAAGTTCCATGTGAGGTCCAGAGTCAGCTTTAATCCCAATAGGCATTCAAGGCAAGGAGCTTCCTGAAGAGTATGATCACTCATGGGGATTGGAACAAATTTAGAAACAAAGATAAACTAGAGAGCCTGAAATTATTATTTGGTTTATTTGATTTCTTCAATGTATGTGCATCCATAGTTAAACAAAAGCATTCAAACAAGCTCACTCACTCATTAATTACCTACATAGAGTTCAATGCAACAACTTTGCCAGTCAGTTTTTTTATCTGATGTCACTAATATGCACCAGTTAAGGTTATTGTTAACCTGGCCAAATTGTTTTTTTTTGGGGTTTTTTCTCTCTCTCTCTCTCGGTGACATTAAGTATTCCAATACTATACAACACACTGTGCTTGTTGATTTGGGACAAGGACAGATGATCTTTGTCAAAGTTAGGTCTGACACTCCTAATCTTAAACTTGTCTATACATTTGCTAACTAGCAGCATACCTTATTCAATATAGGGTTATTGAATGAGATTTCACCGTTGAAACTGTCAGATGTAGACGTCTCTTCTACTCCAATAGCTTCACGTCTTGCACATCTCGCCTGTGGAACTCCCTTCCCTATTCCCCGTTTCCCTGACAAATACAATCTCCAACTATTTAAGTGTGACGTCAATCGACATCTCCAGTTGCCTTGATCTATCCACTTCCCTTCTCCACATCCTTTCACCTTTCATTCCTATCTGCTCTTGCTCCAAATCTTCTGTAACCCCCTAGCCTTGATCGATCCACTATCTTTCTCCACATCCTCTCTTTTACCACTCCTATCTGCTCTTCCTCCAAACCTTCTGTAACCCCTTGCGTGCTCGTGGCCTCCAGCCTTGCTTGGGGTGGTAAGCTTAAAAAAAAAAATATTCTACATATCACTGTATCAAGCTGACCTACACATTATCATTTGTGTGCTAACTATTTGTTGGACAAAGCCAAATTCTAAAACATGGCAATGGATGTAATATAACTAGTATGGAACTAAATCATTAGTAACTGCTTGTACGACTTATCTAAAGGGAACATATTTTCTTTAATAAGATTTCTCGAATATTCAGATCAGTAATAATATACTGCTTAATAAATAAACGGAACGTCTACTTAAATATGGGTATCCACTATAAATAATGTTTAAAGTGAGAAGACTTGTCTCGAACATTATACCATAATAATTATTTATAATGTTATATTGTGAATTATACAATATAAACAACAAAGCAATTCCGAGTGGAAAGATTACAATAACACAGGAAATCAGGTAACAAATAACAATGGTTTATTGTACGTAAAGTACAAATGAGCAAGAGTTTGTAATACTAAGGAAAACAGGAGATAAGTCACAGGGGTTCGTAAGTGTCGCCTTCGCTCTCTCTGTCTGTCTCACTTTCCTCCTCCTTCAATAGCTCGTCAATCTTTTATAGACTGACCAATCCATGTCGGGGTGTGCCAGATTGTTGCACTATAACATATAATAATAATAATAATTATAATACTACTACTAATAATAATTATAATAAAAAATGCCTCCTTATTGATATGGCAGTCCCTGCAGAGAGCAATGTATCTTTGAAGATATTTGAAAAGCTATCAAAATACAAGGACCTTGAAATAGAAATCTCAAAAAATGTGGCACATGGGAACATCAACAATCCCTGTTGTAGTTGGAGCCCTTGGACTGGTTGGAAAAGATTCCAGCAGACTAATTGAAGGGATTCCTGGAAGTCCATGCCTCAAAGAGATACAAAAAATTAGTCTGACAAGTACAGCCCACACTTTACAAAGAGCTTTATCGATGTAATTATTATTATTATTTTTTTTTTTTTTTTCAGTGGAAAGTGTCATGATACCATTTCTAACCTTAGGTCCCTGGGTGGGATCCGGAAAGGAATGTGTCAACGGCAGATATCAAAGGAAATAAATAATAGTAATAATAATAATAATGTCCCAACAAATTCTCTCTTGTGTGCATACATGTGTGCACACTCATCTTAGGAGATGTAAAAACACACAAAATTACTAAACTTTCATTCTAATAGTTTCTTCTGTTGCACTTCTTGCCTGTGGAATTCTCTTCCTGTTTCTTGCTCCCCTGTCTTTTGCTTTCTTTAAAAAAAAAAATTAACAGCAACGTCAATTGTCTTCCTGGTCCTTCGTTTTGTCTTTTCACCGAGCCAAAGTTTTCTAATTCCTTTTCAATCATGGAGTAAATAAAGGGTTCAGTTAAAAATCTCCTGAGTTTTGCTTAGATCGAGAGCAGCTATCGAAAGCTAGAAGGCTCAACAGTGATAACACCAAAAAAAAAAAAAAAAGATGACACTAATAGTCTGTGTTGGATAAAAGTAAGTGTCGTTGCCGACACTGTGGTTTGAAACTAGATCGCCAGTGAGTAACACGGGCGATTCCATTATCAAGTAGATCACGCAATCATAAAGGAAGTGAATAAATAGGAAGTAGCGTGATGACTATACGATCACTGTTCTTGTCTATCCACTATTGTTATACGTCACTCTCTCTACTACTATACAGATTATGATTCTCTTATGATCATTATAGTATTTGGCGATTACTACTGGGACAAGTATTACTGGTACAAATATTATTGGAAAGCGTTACTACCAGTACCAGCGTCTACAAAGTTTCAACTACAAAAAGCATTTTTTTGAAGTGATAACAAGTTTTCGAATGACATAACAAAGGGAACAAGCCAAGCCGTCCAAGATCACAAAAGAAATTCAGGCAGCAGGCAGTCAGGTGATAACAACAACAAAGATGAGGACATTAGTCTGAATGTAAGTAATGCAAACTCCTCATCCCAGAAATTTGGAGAGAAATGTAGAGTTTGTTCAGAATAAATGACCAAAGTTTTTTGTGGAGAGCATTCACATTTGCTATGCATGCTTATTACACCCAGAGGGGATTGTTTAATGAAAAAGAAAATTGTACAATAGGGAAATTTCTAAAGTCTTCTCATTTTCTTTCACTCATGGATTAATTAAAGGGTTCAGTTAAAAAATCTTGTTGTGTGTCGTATACTGGCCTGCAAACCAATATTGGACGACGGAAGATAACAAACAAAATGAAAACTTGAGTAAAAAAAAAAAGTATATTGCCAAGTTTATTTTCGTTAAAGAAAATACATTGACAAAAATAAGATTGCACTGCACCAGGCAAAAAATATCTCTGCATGTTCATGTAGAGGCTGAGAAGAACGTTGAAGACTGTTCTCCTGAAAGGACAGTTTTGTATTTGTTGAGAATTGTTGTCCTGAAAAGGACAGTTTTGTAGACATTGAGACTCGTCCTGACAAGGACAGGTTTGTAGCCATTGAGACTCGTCCTGAAAAGGACAGGTTTGTAGCCATTGAGACTCGTCCTGAAAAGGACAGTTTTGTAGCCATTGAGACTCGTCCTGACAAGGACAGGTTTGTAGCCATTGAGACTCGTCCTGAAAAGGACAGGTTTGTAGCCATTGAGACTCGTCCTGAAAAGAACAGACTTGTAGTCATTGAAGAGTGTTAACTCCTCATCCCTGAAATTCAGAGATAACTGAAAAGCAGTCATTCACTATAAATAACCAAAGTTTTTTGTAGAGTGCTCTCAGATTTGATATACATGTTTATTGGACCCAGGGGGATTGTTTAAGAAAAAAATATTTTTGTAATGGGGAAAGTGTGGAGAGCTGTCATTTGGAGGTGGGAGTCTTAAACAGTCACCGGCAGAAAGTTATGTTGCCCTGAGTTGTAAGTAATCCTACAGAATTTAAATTTCCAAACTTCAAAAGAAGAAATATTAACAAATTAATAGCCATTATTAAAATAATTATTCACATTTAATTAAACATGACTAATTGGGTTTATAGGCTGTTCTCCAAGCTGCAGGCATGAAATAATTGCATTGTAGTATCATTTAGCTAGGACGAACAACTCAAACAGAAAAAGAATAATGTTTGAATCAACACAATCTCTTAGATTAAAAACCTATAAAAATCTGAAAAGCTTTTCAGCAAACAATATTAATGCTGTGTTGGTTCTACAGGACATTGTCATAATTCTAATACTCTGGGTTATTTCAATTTCCCATTTTAAATATTATAGATATATCCTTTGGTTTCCTTGTTATACCAGGTGTAACAGCATCATTGTCCATCCCACAAAATGTTTAATATCTAAAAAACCACGAAACTGAGTTTGTTTTTCTGGTTTTCAGATGAGATGTTTAGCCATCTTGACACTAATTGTTGTAAGAATCCCTAAAAAACTCTTTGAGTTATTCAGCTAGAAAGAGAACTGTCCTGGATATGACAATAATCTACATCCGTGTCCAGGGTAAGCCGATAAACTACGTCCAACAGCAAGGCCTCTGATCAGGAGGCTTTGAGGAGCATGGAACCACCTCTTAATTGTTGGTGTTCCAAGGCCCACCCTGATCCGGGGAGGTAGCACCTGTTAGGGTCCCAGCTATGGGCAAATAGTTAACCCAGAAACTGAGGTAAAAGGCATTATAAAAGTGTAAAAATAGGTTTTAATACCAGAAATAATTTGTAAAAGATGATTACCAGAAATAAATCTTTGAAGATAAAAAATATTACCAGCTATACGTTTTTGAAAAAAATAATATTACCAGCTATACGATTTTGAAAAAATAATATTACCAGCTATACTTTTTTTTGGAAAAAATATTACCAGGTATACGTTTTTGAGGAAAGAATATTACCAGCAATACGTTTTTGAGGAAAAAAATATTAACAGAAATAGATTTTTGACAAAACAAAAATATTACCAGGAAGAAAAAAAAATATTGTCGGCATTAAATGACACATTGAGGTGTTGATATGCCATAAAACAAAACAAACCAAACCTCGAAAGAGAACAGGTTAAAATCATTTTGTGTGCCCCCCCCCACTGTCTTCCCGAATGAGCAATGGTGAGAGGAAAAAGATCATTCAGGCCTTCAGTTATGGTACCAACATCCATACTCTGGCTTCCGATCTTCAAAGCCCATTCAAGAACCATCAAGAGGCGAATAAGTTTAAAAAAGATGGAACAGTACAGAGGAAAACTGGATCAGGAGATCACAACTGGAAGAGGGGTCATCATTTCAACTTCTAGCTAAAGAGATCAATTAGAAAAGATCCAACTCAATTCATAAGACGTTTGGCATGTGAGAGAGGAGTTTCAGCTATGGCGGTCCAAAGACCAGTGAAAAAATATTTGAAAATGAAATCGTACATGAAACATGTGAGGCACCTTGTTACTCTTGGACAGAAAGTTAGAAAGTTAGAGAGGACAAAGATCATAGTGAATGAGTTGGAAAATGATCCTGGAGTATAATATATATATATATATATATATATATATATATATTGTTACGCTCACGTGCGATAAGATAGACAATTTTTTACGCGCACGTGGTGGTAACAAAAAAATATAAAAATATGAAATGTGATTATTGGTAATAAGACAATTTATTTACATTAACAACATAAAAATGAACAGTTAACAAATATGTATACAAAAGCTAAAATAATGGATTTAAGGAATCTACTATCTTTTGCCTAAGGCAGGAACAAAGAAAGTCAAATACTAGGTCAGGTCAGGAGTTCACGAGGAAGAAGGAAGGTAGTTACTTTTAAGGAATGCTCAACTGCTAAGTTTTATACAGACCACTCTATTTTTACAGGAATTCAAAGACAATAATAAAATAACATTCTTTGGTCAATGAAAAGTTCAAAATATCTATTTACCACTGGTCCCAGGACGTTTCATGCAGACGTTCCGTGGCTGGAGAAAATTTAGAAGGATTCTTACGGTTGGACTTTGTATCCGTGAATCGACCGGAGTTAGCGTGGTGGCAGCAGCTTACAAACTGTCTGGGTGCTTTTGAAAAACCTATTTATAGGGGACCGAAACCCAACTAGGTAGAATTTTCTGGGACCTTCTATAGCATTCTCGATTTTTCTAGAATGTTCCAAAAGCTATTTACTGGGATCGAAGCTATTTAGTGACTTAAAACTTTTTGGATTTTATTACTGGGACTATCTAGAGTGGCCTATTATACATTTAAACTATTTTAATGACTTTAAATAATACTTTTTATAGAAATGCTCCCTCGTAACAATATATATATATATATATATATATATATAAACTTTATTTCAATTCTTCATGAGCTTCCAATCCTTAGCTATAATTAATGGTGAACATGTCATGTTCGTTTATGATCGATTTCATCATGATTCTTGGAGAGTAATTATCCATTCTTATTATTCAAAGTAGAGTCCAATAGTGTTACTAGGTTACAACACTCGGAGACTCTATAAAGTCCTAACTAGTTCCCATATGTACACTTTTGTCTATTGGTGGGGGGGTGGATACAAAAACAACTTTAAAAAATTTATAAACCCCAATGAATATTTACAGTGGTAAACAAAATTTATTTACAAGAAACAAAACAAAACGGTATTAGTCATAAAACATTCCACAATCACTAAACGAGGCAGAGCCATCAGTTAACTTTGACGAAATTAATACAGAACTTAAATAATAAAAAAAAAGATCATTCAGACAACCTAACTCTCACAGAAACGCACCCCCACCCAAACACAACAGCAAATGTGAAAAATCACGCCTGAAGAGTGAAAGGCATCTCGCATCTTACCAGATAACTAACATTGCGGTGGATTAAACTAAGAAAGTGGGGGCAAGAATAAAAAGGGCCAATAAGCATACATTCCCTTGCTAAGTTAACTTGGATGAAGAAAAAACTAAAGAAAACCTAAACTTACCTATTTTGGGTGGGGTTGCCAGTGTTCAGTCGAACAATCCCAAAATCCTTAATGCCAAACCAGCATCAAAATGCCACTCCAAGTCAGCACCTTTCACTCGGCACAAATGCACAAGAATCACCCACCTACCACAAAAAAATGTTCCCTGAGGAGAAATTTCCAAAAATACAAAATACTGCCTAATGGTTAAATCGACTTTGGCAGGAAGGGAAATTAGCTTAAAACACATCCATTAAGCTGTGGAGTAGGAATCTAATTTGTTAACTAAGGAGGGTGAGTTCAATCGTAGGTATGAGTGAGCAAAGTTAACACCTTGTTTCCTGTTTAGGATTCGGTTTTTGGCTCCTTTTAAAGCCGGCTTCAAATCTATATTTCTAACCCCTTTGAACTAAACGCTGAACTTTTATTTATTATTCATTTTTCTTCAGCAGGAATCGATAGATCCGCCTATCATCTGGTTCGCACTCATCACCAGTCTTTTGAACAGGAGTAAGGATTTATTCCTTGTTTCCTCTTTAGGTTTTTCTGGTTCCTTCTAAAGTCTACTTCAGATCTATACTTCTCATGTCTTCTCCTGGGCTCTGAAAATTTTTTTTTCTTAAATAAGAGTCTACTTCAGATCTATACTTCTCATGTCTTCTCCTGTGCTCAGAATTTCTTTTTTCTTCAATAGGAGTAAATTGATTCACCTATCACCCAGTTACCCCACCCTTGTTTTCTTTTAACAGGAGTAGTTTTTTATCCCTTGTTTCATGTTTGGGATTGGATTTGCAGTTCCTTCTAAAAATCTACTTCAATTCTATACTTCTACTGTCTCCACCTAAGCTCTAAAGTTTTATTTACTATTTATTTATTTTTTTTCCGCAATAGGAGTAGATAGGTTCACCTATCGCCCGGTTCACACTCCTCCCTGTTCTCTTTTTTTTTTTCTTACAGGAGTAGAGTTTTATCCCTTACTTCCTGTTTAGGATTGGATTTCTGGTTTCTTCTAAAATCTACGCCCTTGTACAAGTTAATTGAAACAAAATGAATAATTCCGTTATTATTTACTTTTTTTTTTTTCATATTCTTCCAATGAAACATGACCCAGTGCACATGTTAGTACTTTGTATGTCCATTCCAAGAAGTCGTTTCTTGCAGGTTGGCCACAGATTCTTGATTGGATTTAAATTAAGAGAGTTTCCGAGCTAGTTCATAGGAATTTGATTTGCTCACTGATAAGGCTTGCCAGCGTGTTCATGCAGTGTTACAATTTTTGTATGCTTCCTTGGAGTAACGTCCACTGCAGTCAATGGCTGTAGGACAACTAATCGACAGTTGAGACAATAGTGTCTGTGCATGTTGAAACTCTGATGCAATCACGGATGACACAATATTTTTCAAGGCCAACAAATTTCATCATACGCCCGGGAAATACATTCATATTGCTGCACACCACTGCAAATAACGTAATCTGAGGAAAAAATAAAAAATCGATTGCACCCTGTCAGTTCAGTGGTTCGAAAACTGATTGCATGGTGAAAGAAAGTGGCTGTTTCAATTAATTTGCACAAGGGCGTACTTCAACTCTGTACTTCAAAAATCTTCGCCTGAACTTTGAAATTTTATTTACTGAATTTTATCCTTCAGTAAGAGTAGATAGGTTTGCCCATTGCCACGATTCACACTCCTCCCTGGTTTTTTGAACAGGAGCAGAGGTTGTTTCCCATTTAGGATTAGGGTTCCTGGTTCGTTCTGAAGTCTTTTCATTCGCTTTCACTCCCAGTCATCCCCTTGTGCCTTAATGGCATTATCTCCTTGCCTGGGGTGAATTGATTAAAAACATTTAAAAAAAAAAAATACTAGCCAAATGTCTGCTTGTGAGCCCACTGCGCTAGGTCATGCATGTTTGGTTCCATTGTTTGTAAGAAAAATTCTCTATTCTTTGCTCTGTCAGTCAGTATTTTCCTTTCCCCCGTTTTCTCTATTCCAGGAATTAATTGGTCAGTGTCTACTGGAGACGCGACCACTTCAGGAGGAATCCAATTCAATCGGTCACTCGCGAGTCTGCTGATTCTCCGAGGTAAGGACACCGCTGCAGCAGACGTCTCTGCATTCAGAGATCCCAAACTGTATGTACCGTGGATGATGCCAGATCACACCGTTGCTGTCTGGCAACAGGGTCGTGCATTTTGCCGCTATGATAAATCTGCAGCCATCGTTAGCAACAGTCGGCAGTCGGCCGTCACACTTAATCACACTGTCCAGAAAGCCTGGGACATGTTTTCTGCAAAGGCGTTTTTCCATCAGTACAGAAAATTCGGACTTAATGAAGCAGATTTCTTGGACTCCTTTGCTGACCTAGAGCAGGTTGCGTCTAATTACTTACAACTCTGATTATGAATTTTGTTTTGTTTTAATATTATTAATTATTAATTTTTTTTTCGTTTAATATTAACAAATTTTTTTTTTTTTTTTTACATTTTAAATTTCTAACTTGGGAAATAAAAACAGAAATAAAAGAAATTTGCTCGTCTGAAATCACTGATTCAGCAAACACAACCCAAAAAAAACAAAAAAATTTTTTTTCCAGAAAATGAAATCTGTCTTTGGATATTTAACCCCTTAGCATTCGGTCCGCACAATCCCGTCCTGTAACTGTCGGTTCTCAATGTTTAAACAGACGTAAACCACCACATAATATATGACGACATTATCGCAAATAACACGGGAAGTCATGCAAACAATGAGACCACAGACGGTAAGACTTTGAGAGCTGATATTTATGAGGCAGGTTGAATGCTGAAGGGCTGATAGTCACACAGTGGGAACTGCCAAAGTTAGTGATGAGATATTCCATTGTTATGACAACAGAAAGCTTTAGTCACTCTTAGTAACGACACTAACACATTGCTATTATTCTCTTTGTTTAACGTTAGGGAAACTTTGAGTGCTGATATTTACGAGTCAGTTTTAAGCGTCTTCATTGCTAAAGGGTAAATGAGATATTGAAGCCTGACATCTGTTTTAGAAGAATCTTTTTTGCAGGGTTGAATTTTGGACAGGCATACTCTTAAATCTTCTTCCAAGGACACTAACCATGATCGGTTTTTGTTTTTAATATTGTTTGTTGCAGAAAAGCTTGCGTCACACAAATATGATGTTGGAATGGATTGATTTGATTTTTTTTAGGGGAATATCAACTCCATATGGCCTTATTTATTGCCAAAACGTAATTCTCTTGGGAGGTTTGAAGTAATAAAAATATGATATATGTTGTTCTACTTTCACAGTTGAGTACATGGTAGATGATACTCAGCTTTTGTGCATATACGTGTTTGTGTGGACATAATTACTGGAGGGGGTGATATGTGCGTTTTATGTTGTAGTTTTGTTGAAGTTATATTTTGGAATACGGTTTGAATTCTTTAAGACATGGTAGGATTTTATATGGATTAACGTCATGAAAGAGTTCTTTCATGTTGGTTGCTTGGTTGAATTGTATGCCTTCAACTTCAGATAAAATGTATGGCTGGTAATTTTACTATAAATAGGTATTGTTTTGGTAATTATAGTATAAAATGTATCTTTAATGTGGGGGCTTTTAGTTTGGGGGGGGTTCTCTATTTGCTCATAGCTGGGACCCTAACAGGTGCTACCACCCTGCATCAGGGTGGACCTGGGAACAACAACAATTAAGAGGTGGTTTCATGCTCTCCACAACCTCCAATCTCCGAATCAGAGGACATGCTGCCGGATGTAGTTTAAATGGCAGGACAGACTGGGTTCTATAGCCTTGGATGGCAACTGGTCTACCGCAAAAAAGAAATGACAACTTACTGCGGGAAGAAATCTGCCTCATCAGTTACGTATCGAAAGATACATGATCGCCTAAGCGTGTCTCACTAATGGCATATAATTGACTGAAATACTTTTGTTTTTAATATTGTTTATTGCAGAAGAGCTTGCTTCACACAAATATGACATTGAGAACGAAATAAGTATTTCTGTTACCTTTTGTAAAAATAATATTTGGAAATTCACTCTTAAGGAAAAAAAAATGATGTAATCTGTTATTGAATATTTTAATTAAAATCCTCTGTCATTTTCCTATTTCTGTTAATTCTTGTTCTTCTGAAATATTTAAATGAATGCTGGCCCACCCAGTTCAGAGATCTTATGCCAAATATCTGAGCTTGAATTCTTTTTAGAGTATCTCCTTTGCAAAGACCGGCATACTCTTCTGAAATCTTCCAAATATTCTAGTCGTAATTAATTTTTGTTTTTTAATAATGTTTATTGCAGAAGAGCCTGCTTCATACATATACGACATTGAGAATGAAATAAGTAATTCTATTACCTTTTTTAAAAATAATATTTGGAAATTCACCCTTAAGGAATAAACAAAAATGATGTAATCTGTTATTGAATATTTTAATTGAAATCCTCTGTCATTTTCCTATTTTTTTTAACTCTTGCTCTTCTGTAATATTTAAATTTGCTGACGTACACACATTTAATACAAATGGATTTCTCACCCAACCCGGAGATCTTAAGTGTAGGGTACTGGAAAATATTCTTCTAAATTTCTATACAATGAATCTAAAGCTTGTAAAATTTACTAAATATGATTTTTATCTAGTTTACGCCTTTTCACAAGTTCAGTCGTTTCTACTGCGTTTTCCCTTTTAAACACTCTTCCTTATTCCTATTATTTTATTACTAGTTTTATTCCATCTTATTATTGTTGCTTTTTATGCCAACACTCTGGCTCTATACACTCTTCATTATTACTATTATTTTATTACTAGTTTTATTCCATCTTATTATTGTTGCTTTCTATCCCAAATCTCTGGCTCTATACAGTCTTCATTATTACTATTATTTTATTACTAGTTTTATTCCATCTTATTATTGTTGCTTTTTATCCCAACACTCTGGCTCTATACAGTCTTCATTATTACTATTATTTTATTACTAGTTTTATTCCATCTTATTATTGTTGCTTTTTATCCCAACACTCTGGCTCTATACAGTCTTCATTATTACTATTATTTTATTACTAGTTTTATTCCATCTTATTATTGTTGCTTTTTATCCCAACACTCTGGCTCTATACACTCTTCATTATTACTATTATTTTATTACTAGTTTTATTCCATCTTATTATTGTTGCTTTTTATCCCAACACTCAGGCTCTATACAGTCTTCATTATTACTATTATTTTATTACTAGTTTTATTCCATCTTATTATTGTTGCTTTTTATCCCAACACTCTGGCTCTATACACTCTTCATTATTACTATTATTTTATTACTAGTTTTATTCCATCTTATTATTGTTGCTTTTTATCCCAACACTCTGGCTCTATACACTCTTCATTATTACTATTATTTTATTACTAGTTTTATTCCATCTTATTATTGTTGCTTTTTATCCCAACACTCTGGCTCTATACACTCTTCATTATTACTATTATTTTATTACTAGTTTTATTCCATCTTATTATCGTTGCTTTTTATCCCAACACTCTGGCTCTATACACTCTTCATTATTACTATTATTTTATTACTAGTTTTATTCCATCTTATTATCGTTGCTTTTTATCCCAACACTCTGGCTCTATACACTCTTCATTATTACTATTATTTTATTACTAGTTTTATTCCATCTTATTATCGTTGCTTTTTATCCCAACACTCTGGCTCTATACAGTCTTCATTATTACTATTATTTTATTACTAGTTTTATTCCATCTTATTATTGTTGCTTTTTATCCCAACACTCTGGCTCTATACACTCTTCATTATTACTATTATTTTATTACTAGTTTTATTCCATCTTATTATTGTTGCTTTTTATTCCAACACTCTGGCTCTATACAGTCTTCATTATTACTATTATTTTATTACTAGTTTTATTCCATCTTATTATCGTTGCTTTTTATCCCAACACTCTGGCTCTATACACTCTTCATTATTACTATTATTTTATTACTAGTTTTATTCCATCTTATTATCGTTGCTTTTTATCCCAACACTCTGGCTCTATACACTCTTCATTATTACTATTATTTTATTACTAGTTTTATTCCATCTTATTATTGTTGCTTTTTATCCCAACACTCTGGCTCTATACAGTCTTCATTATTACAATTATTTTATTACTAGTTTTATTCCATCTTATTATTGTTGCTTTTTATCCCAACACTCAGGCTCTATACAGTCTTCATTATTACTATTATTTTATTACTAGTTTTATTCCATCTTATTATCGTTGCTTTTTATCCCAACACTCTGGCTCTATACACTCTTCATTATTACTATTATTTTATTACTAGTTTTATTCCATCTTATTATCATTGCTTTTTTTCCCAACACTCTGGCTCTATACAGTCTTCATTATTACTATTATTTTATTACTAGTTTTATTCCATCTTATTATTGTTGCTTTTTTTCCCAACACTCTGGCTCTATTGAGTCTTCATTATTACTATTATTTTATTTGGCTTTTACTCCTTGATATTATTGTTACCCTGACTTGTCTTTCACTTATCTTAATTTCACCTGCTTTTTATTACATTATTAGTATTATCATGAATTTTATTAATATTACTATGAAACTTTGTGTATACATTTTCTTTTTTGCCTAGTATTTCTTTCATCTTATTTTTATCTACTGGTAAAACAGACCTATATATTCTTACCTGTCTATATTTTTTTTACCTGTGTATATATTTACCTTTATATATTTACCTGTGTATTCTTTGTGGTTTTTCTCCAGCCATTGTTAAAATACTGAATTTTAAGATCAGCGTTTCGTTTTGAAATGCCATCACGTCGGCGTTATGTGGGAGATGCTGTGAAAACGTATTCCTAAAATAGCTTATTATTAATAAAAAAGAATTTTACTAGAATCTAAAGTTTATAAGTACGTTTGTCCAGCATTAATCTTGCCAGAAAAGGGGAAATATTAAAGAAGCTGGGTCTAGTATTCACCGTGTGCAAGATAGATATTATGCCTGCCTCATAAATCCGTCTAAGGTTTTTATTATGAATATATTTTAAAATCTTCACTGAATCAAAGTTGAAATTATGATCAGATTTAGTTATGTGTCCAAAACGGAATGCTGATCTAAAAATTCAGTCATTTGGTTTTGATTATTCTTATGACTATCGTCTTTTCATGTTGACTTGAATATCGTCTAATTTTAATTATGTTTTAATAACTATGTCCTGAAGAAGGTCTACTAGACCGAAACGTCTGACGTCGACATTGAAACAACATTAAAAACAGTAAACTTGCATATTCGGATTTTTTGTTTTTCCATATTTTTCCTCATATATATATATATATATATATATATATATATATATATATATATATATATATGTAAGTCGGCCTTTAAGATATATATTATATATCAGTAAGCTGACAAGAAAGATGAAGATCGGAGTTAAAGATACAAATTTTATTGATAGCGAGGAACATTTGATATATTTACATATTTTTTTAATGCCTTATTCCACTATCTATCTATCTATCTATCTATCTATCTTCATCCTGACAAAAAACACTCTTATATGTATGTCTTTTGTTATTCCTGGCCCATACTAGATTGTATGGCGATGCAAACACACATACGCATATATATATGTAAGCAAATATGTGGATATAGATCCGACAGTATGAGGAAAAATATGGAAAAACAAAAAATCCGAATATGCAAGTTTACTGTTTTAATGTCATTTTGTTTTGATTCTTCTTATGTCTGTAGTCTTTTCATGTTGACTTGAATATCGTCTAATTTTAATTATGTTTTAATAACTATGTCCTGAAGAAGGTCTACTAAACCGAAACGTCTGACGTCGACATTGAAACAACATTAAAAACAGTAAACTTGCATATTAAGGATTTTTTGTTTTTCCATATTTTTCCTCATATATATAATTTTATCAACAACCCCCTTCCTGATATCAGTTTACAACTCGGTATCTATGCTCACGACAGGAGTAAATAGTTGTGTCACATTTGGTAGTGATGCGGACATCCTGAAAAAAAAATAAAACCCCCAAAGTGGTTGTTCTCAATCCTTAGGGTGTTGATGGGACTGTTCAAAGGGTTCCAAAAGGTGAGAGTCGATAAACAAATTTTGGTGACGTCCAATTTCTGACCAGATACCGATGCCCTTGTTGGCACTTATCAAACATTTCCTTCCTCTTCATGACGACAACCAGCTCCACCAGCGTTGTACAACCTCAGACAGCATCTTTCACAGAACATTTTCATCTGCCAAGCAACGCAGACTTAGGACATGATGGAATACTCAGCTTTATTCTTACCTTCTTAATATAGAACTTCATGTTTGGTAGTGCAGACCCCAACAACCCAATGATAACTCTGACAATAGTGGCCTGAATGTCCCACATTCTATTAGGTTGGTGCAAAAATAATGTTGTTTTCTCACATGAAGTTGAACATCAAAAAACAACATTATTTTTGCACCAACCTAATAGCAACCTCGATCCTTAAGTTTACCAGTTTCTTTGACTGCGATATTAGGGTCACCAGTTAACAGCCACATCAGCAAAGTGGCCTTTTTTTTGTTTAGTTATTTTATCAGCAACTATTGTTATTGAGTATTTATCTGTACATATTATTATTATTAGTCTAAGGGATACAAAAGGTGATTGTCTCTATGGTCACGATGAAGTCACGGAGGGTCACGGAGGGTCACATGACGTCACTTCATAGAGTGACGAAAGGAACCAGTCAGTCTGTCAACTGCCTGGAATCATGACACGCGAGTTGTTCATTCTGCCCCAGGTCAGCCAGCTACCACATGGTGCAGCTTACAAGCTCATGGTGCCATTTCCCTTTGGGAATATATCTTCACAAGATATAGAAACTATCTCTGACTCATATTGAGAACAGTGCATAGCTTGCGGTTTCCTGTTTGAGAGGAATATGTCTTCACTAGGGACATAGCAGATGAATTTGGTCCACTCGAATCTGAGATCCTAAATCTGCTCCACTTGAACCTGGCTTCCCCAGAAAAACAGAAGAATCTCCAGCAGTTCTGATTCCCATTGGGTATTATAACAAGTAAGACTCTCTTTTCATCCTATTTTCACTCTGCATGTTATTGCATATATGTGTTATAGTTTCTCTGTGTGGAACAGATGTAAATATGTGTAAATAATGTTGTGTACTCAGTCAGTTATGTGCCATATGTGATACACGCTTAGGCGATCATGTATCTTTCGATACATGACTGATGAGGCAGATTTTTTTTCCCACAGTAGATTTTCATTTCTTTCTGTAGTAGACCAATTGCTATCCAAGGCTATAGAACCCAGTCTGTTCTGCTATTTACCCATAGCTGGGGAGAGAAGAAGAGCATTCATACCTTTCCCAAGGGTATTAGTCATTCCATTTCTTCCAGCTATTCTGTTCATCTGTGTTATTATATCATAGATATGATAATGCCAGTAATGGGGGAAATGAAAATTGGGAGAATATTCCTTTGTTCCAGAGCTTACCTAATATCTGATGACTTATCCGGCTTGATATAATATTACTATCACCCTCCATCCTTTGGTCACTCCAACATGACAATATTATCACCACATTACTGGCAAAATTTCAGTTTTACTATTTCATTTTCTGATGAATCATGATTGATTTGTTTGTTTAACGGCATATCAACTCCTTATGGGTCATTTAATACCAAAGATGAATCATAATTCTTAAGCTAATGATTGAATAAGCTCCCTGCATGTTTCACAACTATAAAATATCCGTAGAAATTCCCCTAGTGCAGCTTCAAATATTTGAGCCTGTCAACGTTAACAAAATATTGCGGTTGCCATAATGAATATGAATTTAGGTTATTATTTAAAGAAGTAAGAGGGTACGAATAAAAAGATTTGAAATTGACAAGTTCTTTTCATTTTTCACTAAAACAGATGTTAAACACTTGAGTTATTGATTCTATCTCCTGTGTCTCTTTTTTTTTTCTTTCCTTACTGAAACCAGACAGTGTCTCTGATAATGTCTTTTCCGTCTTTCCTCGTGATCAGAATGAAATAGTCCATTATTTATGAGATATTGGCAGGGCATAACAGACACACTAAGGAAGGAAGAATCAGAATTATAATATTATTATTATTGTTGTTGTTGTTATTATTGTTGTTATTGTTGTTATTGTTGTTATTATTGTTGTTATTATTTTTGTTATGATGATTATTATTATTATTATTATTGGAACAAACAGGTTTACTTTTTGAAAAGAACTAGAAGTTGATAAAGGAATAAGAAAATGTAATGCTAAAATGAATTCTGAAAGAAAATGGCAAAGGAATTTCTGTCTTTTAAATAAAAATTAATTATCATTTTTCTTTCTTTCTTTTTTTTCTCTTTTTTCTTTTTTTTCTCTTGTTTTCTTTTTTTTCTCTTGTTTTCTTTTTTCTTTTTCTCTTTTTTCTCTTTTTTTTCTCTTTTTTTTCTCTTTTTTCTTTTTTTTTTCTTTTTTTTTTGTACATTCATCTACAGAGGGATGAATGAAGGACTCTGTGAAAGGGGACACTGGTCCAAAAAATTTTGGGAACTCTGATCTAGGTCATTCTCGTTGGTCAGGCTGAGAGCTTTTCAGTACCCATTAATGACCTTTTTTTTTCTCATTCTTAATTCAGTTTTTTTTCTTCTTCTTCTGATACTGTTATAGTAATTCACCCACGCACGCATGGACTCTCCCAGCTATAAATAGGAGCAGGTACTGCTTTTTGGAGAGTGAAATTTCCAGCAGGCAGCTCTGACAGTCGGACCGAACATTGTTGCTGTAACACTCTCGTTTCTATTGATGTTTTCTGTTAATATATTTGTTTAACTCAATTCCTCTCTTTGCGTCTTTACTTCTGGCCCTAACAAGGTCACAACAATATGTGTGTGTGTGTGTTTGTGTGTATTATGGTAATTTACCCACGCACACATGGACTCTACCAGCTATAAGTAGGAGCTTGTACTGCCTTTTGGAGATGGAAGTTTCCAGCAGTCAGCTCTAACAGTCGGACCGAACATTCTTGCTGTAATAGTCTCGTTTGTATATGTTTGTACAGGGTGACCCCCAAAAACGGGACCTTTTTAACAATCCGATAAAACCAAGAGTGATGGAAGAAAAATATTTAATTCATAGTAATTGAAACCTTAAAACATGCCATTTAAGAAACAATGATGGAATTTTCATTTTTAAAAAATTACGTCCTGTAGATGGCGTCCTCCTGTACGAATGCATTCTTGAAATCTGCTGTTGAGATTCCTCATTGACTGCTGCAACATCTCAGCTGGGATACTGTGAATTTCTTTCTCGTTACTAAAATGGCGAAATGTTTACTTGCTCACGGTCACTGTCTCGCAGTGTTACCACTTGCACATGTCTGGCAATACGTACTTCAAAAATTCCCGTTTTTTGGGGGTCACCCTATATTACTGTTTCTGTTAATATATTTGTTTAACTCAATTCCTCTCTTTGCGTTTTTATTTCTGGCCCTAACAAGGTCACAACAGATACATTTATAAGAAAAAGAGAAATTAATTCACTTTATTTTTTTTTGTAAATTTTTATCCATCTTCACAACACCAAAGGGATCAGAAAGAGGAGGAGGAAATTTAGCTATTTAAAATTGAAACCATGTTTACATTGACAGAAATTGTTTTCCACTGGCACGAGGTAGAAAGATTATGTCGAATCAACATCTAGGTCTGCTGCTAAGAAAAATCGTATTCTGTGTTGGGCTGCACAATTTTTCTCGCCTAAATCTCTCTTGCATATTTACAAGTCTACCATTCCTTCATGCTTAGAATATTACTACTGTATATGGACTGGTGCTTCTGATATATAGTTAGAAAACCTTGGTAAAATCCAAAGTAGAATCTGCAATATCAATGGTACTGACCCAGCCTCTCAGCTTCAGTTACTCTCCCACTGTTGTAACATAGCTTCACCTTTACCTTTCCTGTACCTTTTCTATAAATGCTTCCATGGTAATTGTTCTGATGAACTTTCCTCTATGGTACCTAGACTTTATGAATTTAAGTGCTGTATTAGATTGCCGGCAAGGTGCCATCTTTACTCAGTTGAAATGGCTTGATGTTACTGTAAATTCTATGATAAGTTTCTTTTATTGCTCTTCTCACTAGCGGAACTCTCTTCTGGCTTCTTACTTTTCAGTCAACTTTGATCTTCAAAAATTTAAATGCAATGTCAATCATTTCATGTGAAGTTGAAAAAATGGGAACTTAAAATGGTCAAAATATATATATATATATATATATATATATATGTATATATTATAAAATGCCAGTTTAATCTAACACCAGGATTATCAACCTTTTTGCAGGCTGTTTAAAGCCAGAAAGTATTTTTCGATCATAAGAATTCTTTGGAGATAATAACAATTTACTGATACAAGTTATACTAATTAACCCATAACTGGGGGGAGAAGAGGTGGATTCATACCTTACCTAAGGTTATTTCCATATAAGTGAATATAATGCACACAAGTGGGAGTTCAATGCTAACTGTTTCTTTTCTTGCACTTCTCGCTTGTGCAAACTGCTAAGAGCCACAAAGGATAGGAAGTTGTGGAGAGTCATAATCACCAATGTCCTGAATGGACGCAGCACATAAAACTTGAAATGGCTAGATGTAACAATAAGTTCTATGCTAACAGTTTCTTGCACTTTTTGCTTGTGGAATCTGCTAAGTGAACAAGGGATAGGAAGTTGTGGAGAGTCATAATCACCAATGTCCCGAAAGGATGCAGTATATAAAACTTGAAATGGCTAGATGTAACCATAAGTTCTATGCTAACAGTTTCTTGCACTTCTCGCTTGTGGAATCTGCTAAGTGAACAAGGGATAGGAAGTTGTGGAGAGTCATAATCACCAATGTCCCGAAAGGATGCCGTACATAAAACTTGAAATGGCCAGATGTAACCGTAAGTTCTATGCTAACAGTTTCTTTTGCTTTTGCTTGTGGAAACTATTAAGTGCCACAAGGGACAGGAAGTTGTGGAGAGTCATAATCACCAAGGTCCCAAAAAAGATGCCATACATAAAACTTGAAATGGCTAGATGTAACCATAAGTTCTATGCTAACAGTTTCTTGCACTTCTCGCTTGTGGAATCTGCTAAGTGAACAAGGGATAGGAAGTTGTGGAGAGTCATAATCACCAATGTCCCGAAAGGATGCCGTACATAAAACTTGAAATGGCCAGATGTAACCGTAAGTTCTATGCTAACAGTTTCTTTTGCTTTTGCTTGTGGAAACTATTAAGTGCCACAAGGGACAGGAAGTTGTGGAGAGTCATAATCACCAAGGTCCCAAAAAAGATGCCGTACATAAAACTTGAAATGGCCAGATGTAACCATAAGTTCTATGCTAACAGTTTCTTTTCTTGCACTTCTCGCTTTTAGAATTCATTTCCAGCTTCTTGCTTTCCTGTCAACTTTGATCTTCCAGAATTGAACTGCTATGTCAATCATTGTCTACTGTCTTCTCAATTCCTCTTCTTTTATTTCGCTCTCTCCTTAATGCTTTTATTATATTCTTTCAGGATGTATAAATTCCTGCATGTCAATGACTTTGTTAGGACTTCTCTTTTTTTCTTTTCTTTTTTTTCTTTTTTCGAGGGATTGAATTTTGGGGGTGGCATTAAAAAAGAAAAAAATGCTCTTCATTCATTTTCAGTGATTATACCGAATAACATTTTTTTTTTATTTATTAGTGCATCTTTGCAAACATTTTCTTTTTCTCTGAATTTCTTTATTATTATAAACATGATCTTTAGTGGCTACCCATATTTGAGCTATTACCACTGTTTTATTGCAATTTTCAGTGGAATTAATAATAACTGGCTGACACTGAGAAGTCCTACGAAAGAATGATTGTGCCTTCAACAGGAATCGAACCTGTATCCCCTTTTCCATCAGAGAAACTGCTTTTATAGCAGAAATGTTCCTTTACCAATTTGGCCATGGAGGCTATGATTATAAAGCAACGTTTGAATTACCTATTTAAGGAATGCACAATTTTTCTCTGACTTGAAATTCCAAATATTTCTACAGTAAGCTATGCTGTTAGCTCTATCTATCTCTGTTTATTCATTATCTATCTATCTATCTCTGTCTATTCATTATCTATCTATCGATCTATCTCTGTCTATTCATTATCTATCTATCTCTGTCTATCCATTATCTATCTATCTATCTATCTATCTATCTATCTCTGTCTATCCATTATCTATCTATCTATCTATCTCTGTCTATTCATTATCTATCTATCGATCTATCTCTGTCTATTCATTATCTATCTATCTATCTATCTATCTCTGTCTATCCATTATCTATCTTCTATCTCTGTCTATCCATTATCTATCTATCTATCTATCTATCTATCTATCTATCTCTGTCTATTCATTATCTATCTATCTATCTATCTATCTATCTATCCATTATCTATCTATCTATCTATCTATCTATCTATCTATCTCTGTCTATTCATTATCTATCTATCTATCTATCTATCTATCCATTATCTATCTATCTATCTATCTATCTCTGTCTATTCATTATCTATCTATCTCTGTCTATTCTTTATCTATCTATCTATCCATTATCTATCTATCTATCTATCTCTGTCTATTCTTTATCTATCTATCTATCCATTATCTATCTATCTATCTCTGTCTATTCATTATCTATCTATCTATCTCTGTCTATTCATTATCTATCTATCTATCTATCTATCTATCCATTATCTATCTATCTATCTATCTCTGTCTATCCATTATCTATCTATCTATCTATCTATCTATCTCTGTCTATTCATTATCTATCTATCTATCTCTGTCTATTCATTATCTATCTATCTATCTATCTATCTCTGTCTATCCATTATCTATCTATCTATCTATCTATCTATCTCTGTCTATTCATTATCTATCTATCCATTTATCTCTGTCTATTCATTATCTATCTATCTCTGTCTATTCTTTATCTATCTATCTATCTATCTCTGTCTATTCATTATCTATTTATCTATCTATCCATTATCTATCTATCTCTGTCTATTCATTATCTATCTATCTATCCATTATCTATCTATCTATCTCTGTCTATTCATTATCTATCTATCTATCTATCTATCTATCCATTATCTATCTATCTATCTATCTATCTATCTATCTATCTATCTATCTATCTATCTATCTATCTATCTCTGTCTATTCATTATCTATCTATCTATCTATCTATTTATCTATCTATCTATCTAAAAATATGAGTGATTATGACACTAAACCTTTTAAACCAGAAATACAAAGTCTTAAGTCCTTGCTTACATATCAGAAAATGTTTACTAAGTGCATATGAGGTTGGATAAAAAAAACGTAATTTAACACCTGACAGATGCGTTTACAATACACTTGCTTTCTTCTCTTCCCGCTTCTTCTTCTTCATCCTTCTTCACATCCTCCTCCTCCTCCTCCTCCTCCCTTTCTATTACACTCAACGTCATGTGCTTGTTTATTTATTTTTGAAAATAATAATATAGTATTCATTAATTTAAAAAAAAAAATAAAGCATTAAGAGGTCATTTGATAAAAATTGCCTGAGGAATGCCGTAAGGTTGAAACCAAGGTAGCGGATTCAACTGACTTCCTTACTTTTAAAGTTAAAAGCTCTACATGTTTTGATTTTATTTTCACACGTGTATTGGGCACTTTTTAATACAATTGTTTCCTGGTCTGATTCAACTCTGACCATTAACCTTTTACATATTATATATATATATATATATATATATATATATATATATATATATATATATATATATATATATATATATATGCTATAATTATTTTTTTAAAATATGATTCCATTGATAATTTCTGTGTTGCAATGGAATCATATTTTTTAAAAAATAATTATAATCTAGGCTCTACTTCTGTATCGAGCACTGTTTTTAAAAAATAAAAGCAAAAATACTAAAGAACTTCAGATCATGAATCTAACAGTTCTTTCCTATTATATCAATATATATATATATATATATATATATATATATATAATACACACACACATATATATATTTAGGCATGTCTGATTGTATAAATTACAAATGTTATGTTTGCATATTTTTATCATAATCCTTTCATATTCATGAATATTTTTCTATATATTACAATTAATATAATATACAGAAAAAATATTCGTGAATATGAAAGGATTATGATAAAAATAAGCAGACATAATATTTGTAATTTATTCAATCAGACATGCCTAAAAGAGAATTTGCTGCTTAAATACACAAATTTTAAAATGTGTATGTATATATATATATATATATAATTAAGTAATTCATTGAGTCTGAAAGAAACCTCAACAGAATGCAGAAAGCACTGGACGTCCGTTTCGTCCTATATTTGGAACTCATCAGCAGTGTGCATCCACTACCGAGAATTGAAACCCTGACAGTTAGGTTGTCAAGCAAACAACCTACCAACTGTTCCAACGGGTCTCGGTGACGAATAGATAGCAAATCAGACTCAATATAGCGCCGCTCGCTCACACATTCTGTGAAATTCTCTGTAACCATAGGACTGTGCCCCCCCGGAGCCACGACTACTATCACCAAGCCGCTCAAACTGAAGCATTAGAAGCCGGATCAAGCAATGATATACAGACTCAATGAATTACATAATTATAATTATCAAATCCTCCTTACAATATCTATCATATATATATATATATATATATATATATATATATATATATATATATATAGTTTAAATAAAAACAGACCACTTTAAGGTTCCATATAATAAATTATTTCACCACAGCCCTTTTAAAGGACAGCCCCAAATTTTTGTAATAAAGTTTTAAAAAAAAACTTTAACTAACATATAATTAAATTCCTTAGACCGTTTAAACATTCAAACTTATATAAAAAATTATAATATTTATGAACTCTCAAAGTAAAGCAAAAAACAGCGTCCATTCCAAAGAAAACTAATGACACTTTATCACAACTTCTTTCTCTCCCTTTCTCTTTATGCCTTTTTGTCCTATCCCCCTCCCATATCAATATATAACTTCCGTTAACAGATTTAATATGTCAATGTCTGGATTTCCTCTAAAAATTTAAAGTTGAAAGAATACAAATGTTACATCTAACTCAATCATGTCTCTCTACCCTCTTCACTCCCTCAGTTCGTTAATTTACTTATTACTGCCCATCAAAAATCTGTAAATTTCTTTTCATTTTTCGTTTCAACCTTTGGAAGTAAAGTCTGATGATCCGCTGTCCTTTAAAAGGGCTGTGGTGAAATAATTTATTATATGGAACCGTAAAGTGGTCTGTTTTTATTTAAATTATTAGCTCTGATTTACATTGAGCTCTCTGGATTTTATCCTCCTTGGGTCTACCCATACGGATTACCTAGTTTTTCGTAAACTATATATATATATATATATATATATATATATATATATATATATATATAATAACGATATATATTTTATATATCAAGAACGATATTGTGAAAAAATGTATGACAAAGTTGAAAAATTTTTCGTGTGACGCATTTTGTCCTTTAGGTCTTCATCGGACTAAATTTGTTATGTTGGTGCAACTACACACACGCACGAACAAAGGATGCTGGGAATTTTAATTTCTTTTTTTTTAAACTAGCCAATTTCATTTCGACTTTTATTCTGTAGAAACAAAAAGAAAAAGAATCTAAATGAAATGAAATATATATATATATAGATTGGTCATGAATTTTTCAACATAATGACTGACCTGAGAAACACTGAGTTTACTTTGAAGACAAGATCGGAGATCTTTTCTGTAACAGTGAATTTACACAGTCAGCATGCAAGCTGACATTTGTCATCTTGGGACCATTTCCAAATGATATGTGCTATATCTATTCTGAATGTGGACAGACTTGCTATTTCAGAACTGATACAGCTTTATCTCAACTCCACATATACAGGGTGCAGCAAACGTTATCACCCATTTTTTATTTATTAACTTTTACTGAACGAAAATAAAATCACAGTCGTTTAAGCTGGCTCGAGATCAACTAAGGCTTACATGGGGATGGTTAAATCTTAATTTCCTGCTAGGGCATCGTGGAACAATTCAGCGGCCATCTTGATCACCTGACCTAACACTGTCAGAAATTTTTGTCATACTGAAAGATCTTGTTTACAGGCTCAAACCGAAAACAATTCCTGAATTAAAGCAAGTACTTTCTGATAGATTTTTCTGAAATCAATGTAGAAATGTGTCAAATGGTTTGTAGAAATATTGCAGATAGGGTTCAGTGTTTGTGTTGTAAATGGCAGGGAGCATTTTGAATATGTTCAGTAGTTTATTAATCATAACAAATCGTGTTGTTTTGATGTGACAATACTTAGAAATTTTCTTAAACTCGTGTATTTTATTTTTGTTCAGTTGAAGTTAATAAAAATAAAAAAAGGAAATTACTTTTGCTGCACCTTGCATTTGTAAAATTACAATCACTTGAAGTCAATATATTTAATCATTTACCCTGGGAAATTATGCACTATTGCATCAATTTTTGACTTAGACTTTTGTGTATATACATATATATATATATATATATATATATATAGCATAATGAGAAGCCACGTATACTTTCTTAATATGTATATAATATAGAAAAAACAACTGAAAAGTTGCAAATTAAAAAAAAAAAATTGAATGTTTTTTTATATATTTTTTTATTTGATATTTCAGATCGGCCCCGATCTTTCATCAGAAATGGCTGTTGTCAGAAGTTTATTTACATTAAGTAGTGTCCATCGCGAGACGCGGACGTCACGTGATATGGAATGCAACTGTGTTTGAATATTTCTAACGTAAATCTAACTGTAGTAGTATTTTAGATGTTGTTTAAAAAAATTTTTTTTTAACTATATCTAACAAAAATTGAGCAAGTCACCTCCCTGACACATCGACATCGAACGCCACAATCTGTTTCATGCTAAATGCAATTGTCATGAGATATGTTTTGTGTTTTTTCTCGACTATTTATATATACAGGTCAGTGATGCATTGTGGGTAATCTATTGTATTGCTTTAACGATTATTTTGCTGGACCATAACGGTTGTCTTGAATTATTCTAGGGACTATTAGGTGGAAATAATTCTGGATCCAGATGCAGTTTTTGGGCTATCTATAGTGTTCTTTGTTAACAGGTTTATTTATTATTATTGTATTCTTGGTTGTTGTTATTACATTTACTTGTGTTTATGTGTGTATACGTGGTTCATTTATTTTTTATTATTTACTTAATTTATTTGTTTAGATTAATTTATTTTTTTGTTTTTGTTTATTTATTTTATTTTCGTTTCTGATTTTTTTTTTCTGATTTTTAAGTAACATAGCAAAAATTTGTTTTTATGTCTGCATTTTGAGATATATTTAAGATTTGAGAAACAGCAGATATTTTTATATCTATAGTGCTCAATATTAAAAATAATATTAAAAATAGTGCATTAATGATATTATATGAAAAGATTACTTAGCTTTTTAAATATCAGTTCTTATCTCAACATCGATGTTTCTTCATAAAATTTCCAGTCATCAGGGGTAGTGGGTTTGAACGGTATTTAAAATAAATTTATAAATATCATTCAAAACCACTACCCCTGACAACTGGAAATTTTGAAAAGTAATTTTTTCATATATATATATATATATATATATATATATATATAATATCAAAAGATTACTTTGAAATATCAATTTTATCCCGACATTGATGTTTCTTGGTAAAATTTTGAGTCTTCAGGGGTTGTGGCTTTAAACAGTTTCTGAAGATGGGATAAAACTGATACATAAAAGTTAAGTAATCTTTTCATATAATATCATTAACACTCTATTTTTAATACTATTTTAATATTTTTAATATTAAGCACTATATAGAAAATATCTGCTGGTCCTTAAATCTTTTATATATATATATATATATATATATATATATATATATATATATATATATATATATATATATGATGAAAATGTGAAAAAGACAAAGCAAAATCCGAATATGTGAGTTTACTGTTTTTTATTTTGTTTTTTGTTTTTTTCTGTCGACGTCAGACGTTTCGGTCTAATAGACCATCTTCAGGACATGGTTATTGGAGACATATCTATATTAAATTCAAGTTAAATGAAGAGACAATATATACAGGACTAAACTTATCTCCAATAATAAGAAGATGGTCTATTAGACCGAAACATCTGACGTTGACAGAAAAAAAAAAATAAAAAACAGTAAACTCACATATTCGGATTTTGCTTTGTCTTTTCCACATTTTCATCATACCGTCGGATCTACATCCACATATTTGCTTACATACATATATATATATATATATATATATATATATATCACTCCAAGCATGGCAATAAAGCCACTAAGATGCAAGGGGTTTTACTGAGTGTTAGAGAATATGAAGAAAAAAAAACCCACTATTAACAAGGAAGAACATTATAAAAATATAATTTTTTAAGTATGCTATATTTATGGATAAAAGTGCTCAAAGTCAGAGATATAAAAGTGGGAACTACGGTCAACACCGAGTGGTGATAGTTTGCTTAGTGTTGACCTCAGTATTTACTTATACATGTGTGTATGGGGGGGGGTATTTTTCAAGCTTTGCTTAGTCTGACACAAGGCCATTTATGAGGTGGGTGGTTTTTCAGCCGTAATGGCCTGCGCACTGTTTCTGCACTGCAACAAAAAGCAAATAAAGACTCAAAGCAAAATTATACAAAGCCAAGCTGACGCTCTTTAGGAAACAAAGCAGCCATATTGTATGACAAGAAAGAAGAAAAGTCGTTAAAGCATAATTTTACTTACTGGAAAAAAAACCAAAAAAACAAAATTACAATATTACACTTATAAAGAAAAGAATCTTTGATAAAAAAAAAAAATATATATATATATATGTATTTATAAAAATAAATAAACAAAAAACGAGGGGTGGGGAGAGCAGTAAACTTCCAGAAAAAATATATAACAGAACAGGTCACTGACAATATTGAAAAAAAAAAAAAAAAGAATTACCAGATTTTATTGCACTTCAATATAAAAAGACATAATTTGTGTGTGTGTGTGTGTGTATGTATATATATATATATATATACATATATACATATATATATATATATATATATATATATATATATATATATATATATATATATACATATATATATATATATATACATATATATATATATATATATATATATACATATATATATATATATACATATATATATATATATATATATATACATATATATATACATATACATACATATATATATATATATACATATACATATATATATATATATACATATATATATATATATACATATACATATATATATATATATACATATATATATATATATACATATACATATATATATATATATATACATATATATATATATATATATATATATATATATATATACGTATATATATATATATATATACGTATATATATATATATATATATATATTAGTGAATATACATATCAAATGTCAATAACATGACTCGTAGTTTCATGCACACACACACATATATATATATATATATATATATATGTAGTGTGCACATATATGTGTGGATACGTGATAGTGTGCATATATATATATATATATATATATATATTGTGCATATATATATATATATAGAGAGAGAGAGAGTGTGCACACACATATATATATATATATAGATATATATATATATATATTAAATTGTGTGTATTTAGGCAGCATTTTTTCAGTAATGCATGTTTCATTAAATAATATAGATAAGTGTTGTCTATATATTTTATGTAAATTCTTTTCATATCCTCTGATAAGCTAAATAACATTATCATTAAAAGACAAAAGAAAATCACCATATTGATTCATGTTTTTTAATCCTGTCTCAGCTTTCGTTTCATATGTATCAATATGGTGATTTTCTTTCGTCTTTCAACGATAATGAAAAGAATTTTCAGACAATATGAAAAGAATTTACATAAAATAAACAAAACTTGTCTATATTTTATATATATAGTGTGCATATATATATATATATACACACACACACACACACACACACACACATATAGTATGTATATATATATATATATATATGTATAGTATGAATATATATACATATATGTATATATATATATATACATATGTATACATATAGTGTGCATATATATACACATATTATTGCACTTCAGAGTAAAAAGATATAATTTGTGTTATTTATATATATATATATATATATATATATATATATGTGTGTGTATTATATAGATATATAAATAATGTGTAGAAATATATATATATATATATGTGTGTGTGTATTATATAGATACATAAATAATGTGTAGAAATATATATATATATATATATATATATATATATATATATATGTCAGATTTTATTAACCAGATTAATGTTTTCATAGTTTCTGTTTACATATTCATATATATAGTGACTGGGCACTTGTATCCTGTCTACTGGAGCAACTAGCTAATCCCCATTGCAAACACCTGCTCAGGCACATTTCTGGGAAAGAAGCATGTTATCTAGCATGATCTACAGCCTGAACAAGGCCAGCCCACTCAAACCCTCAGTCATGATGACTTGTGACTTTGTGCTAGTACGACCATCATCAGCTACCAAGGTTTCTGTCAACCTAATTTCACTCACAAGGCGTGGATTTACCCATGGTATGGTGCCGCACACTGGGATCGCCTTCTTGAGATCGATAACATCAAGTAGTTACCTTCCTGACAAGTCAACCCTAGTGAGATTTGGACCCAGGTCTTATGGTCAGAAAACGAGCCTTCTAGCCACTCGAACCCATGAATAGATACTCGGTACCTTACAACCCAGTACTGCCTGCCACATAGTCAGGTCATCCGTCACTAAACAGGTTCCCTTGCCAGGCTTTTCTGGTGGGGAGGAGGAGGAGGAGTAGACGTGTGGGTAGACACCGTTCCGGATTAAAAGGGCGGATGAAACTTCTTGCAGTCTCAGCATCCATTTAGCAGAATGGTGTCGGGGGGGGGGGGAGTAGGCTTGGCTCCAGAGTTATGTATGTAGCCAGTGCAGTGACAACACGACCTTGCTGGGCTGTGAGGGCCTCCTAGACAGAATCAATATCCAATCCAGGGGAGAGCCTTTAAGTTTGGAGGTCATCAGGTGTTCTTTGATTTGAAGAGGGAACACGTCCTGCTAGTTCTACTTGCACCAAGATGCGCTTGGCATGAATGAATGCTTTGGCTTTCAACGCGGATACGAGTAAACTGGTCAGGTGCTCAGCATCCCCATCATCTCAACTTGCTATGGGACTGATGACGCTGAACAGAATGTCAGATTTTGTCATTCAAGTCAACTCGCGGGAGGAGGAAGAGGCGGAGGTTGTTCATCATAGTGTAAATAAATATATGTATTCGCAGTTATTGAGAACGGCGATAAGTATCATTTGGAAGCAACATCTGCCCAATGAAGAACTCTACAAGAACCTACCAAAGATTGCTGACTACCTGTGAAAGGCGAGAGCAGTTTAGCTGCCATTGCTCAACCTTTTTACCCTTGTGCCACACTTGAAATAGTTTTCATGCCTCAGGGAACACCTGCATAAAACTCACTATATACCATTATTAATATCTATCTCTTTTCTATTTTTACCGTAGTTCCTGGGGAAAACAGTATATGGAGACTGCCCTTTCGTCCTGTCCTCAAGTGAGTCACTCAGTGATACATGAATCCACCACGTACAGGTACTGTCTCTTAACCAGGGAAGGCAGTTGCACACTGATGCTGTGCAGACATCTCTAAATACATTCCCTATGATTATTATAATTTGAAATAATATAAGAAGTTATTACAATAACGAAGAATTTCCTAAAAATATGCCAAACGCATTCAGTAAAATTACAAATATAAAATTCATCATTGTTTCTCGCGAAACCCCTAGCAACCTATTGCAGAACACTGTGGTTCCGGGAACAGACCGGTTGCAAAACACTGGCTTAGATTATGGGATCCAAATTATGGGAAAAATAAAGAGGCAGGCCAGAAAGAACCTTCATACATCAATAATTGGAAAGGTGTTGTCCGAAGTGTCCATTTGAGGACAATCGGATAGATGAAGACTGCCAAGATTATGAGAAGTTTATAGTGAATTTAAGCATAGTGAATTGGCATCGAGGTCTGACCGTTTTACTTGTGAACTGCCAAGATGCAATAGTTTCGTTTCTCTATGGCTGACAGAAATGCTGGTCATGGTCAGAAGTGTCTATCTGAGGCTTTGCAATGGGTTTGGCAGTAAATCACTAAATCATCCATAACTTTTGTATTATCCTCTCAAATTACACCAAATCGTATTTATTGTCTGTGAAAATTATAGAATTTAAAACAACTTTGATAAAAACTTATACCTACTTTTCTGGCGAAAACAATGCTGTTCTGAACATTTTGGCCGCAACTGTATGTACAGTATATTATAATTATATATATATATATATATATATATATATATATATATATATATTTATATGTGTGTGTATATATGCACATATATATATATATATATATATGCATATGCACATATGTATATATATATCTATATATATGTGTATATATATATATATATACATATGCACATATGTATATATATATATATATGCACATATATATATGCACATATATATATATATATGCACATATATATATGTATATATATATGCATATGCACATATATATATATATGTATATATATGCATATGCACATATATATATGTATATATATGCATATGCACATATATATATATATATGTATATATATGCATATGCACATATATATATATATGTATATATATGCATATGCACATATATATGTATATATATGCATATGCACATATATATATATATATGTATATATATGCATATGCACATATATATATATATATGTATATATATATATATATGTATATATATATATGCATATGCACATATATATATATATATCTATATATGTATATATATATATGCATATGCATATCTATATATGTATATATATATATGCATATGCATATATATATCTATATGTATATATATATGCATATGCACATATATATATCTATATATGTATATATATATGCATATATATTTATATGCACATGTGTGTGTATATATATATATATATATATATATATATATACGCACATATGTATGTATGCGTTTGTGTGTGTGATAGGATAAGGAACAAATAAGAAACGTTTATAAATCTAACATGTTTTGGTTTTATGAAAATTTTATAAGTGAATGAAATATGGAAGAGAAAGAGAAAGTTCTGGTATTTAAAAAAAATTTTGTATTGTTTTCCATTTGTTAAGCAGACCTCACGTGCAAGAGTCTTGTCAAACAGTCTTCATGTTCCTTATCCTATCATTCTCTCAGATTCCGATTCATATTTGATCCCAATTCATATATATATATATATATATATATATATATATATATATATATATAATGTTTATTTAAACAGCAAAAATCCTGTTAAACAACACTGACAAGATCTGCCTCTCCAACTTTATATTAAGTTGTTAAAATAAAAATTATTTTAAGTTGTTGTTTAAATATAAGGGTAAGTTCTTGTAAATATATTAAATTTAGCAAACTTTCCGAAGTTCAATTTTTAAAAAATTCAATTATAAGTCAAGAATACTTGAATTTAAAAAAAAGAAAAATTAATTTTTGAAATTTAACCATTTCAAATTTTGACCTGGGCCAGCTCAATGTACTGGCAACTCAGGGAGTCACCCGGACCCTATGTCATATGTTTGGGATCTTCCAAAACAAAAGCTTATAAAAACATATGTGCAGTCATCCATGATTCAAGACAGATTAAATTCTTTGGCTATTTTGTCAATAGAAAATGTTCTTGTAAAGAAGGTAGGTATAGAATGTGCCATGAAACGATTTGCCAATCTAAAGGCTAGACAAAAAAATTTTTAAGTAGGATAGCGAATGTTTTCTTTAACTTGTATTAAGTTGTATATTGTAATAAACTCGTTATTCTATAATTTATTTTTTTTCTCCTTGGGGAAAAATTTAAATAAATTATACTTGTAAGGGTGACAAGGTTCAACTTACCCAGGGTGCATGTCAGCAACCCTACGTCTGTCACTGATTCTGACATAAAACAACTTAGTCGGAATATATAAAAACTGAATAAATAATTGTGAGTGCTGTTTAACAAGAATTGTTTTATACATACATATATATATATATATATATATATATATATATATATATATATAATATTTTTATCAAAATAGTAAAAATATTATTATAATATTTTGGTCTACATTGTTTCAAGCACTTTTTAAAAATAAGTAAATGCTAAAAATGGTGTATTCTTAATTTGTTCTTTTTCTTTATTTGTGTGTGTATATATATATATATATATATATATATATATATATATGTGTGTGTGTATATGTGTGTAATTTGGCAGCAACTTTTCTTTTAAACATGTTGTGTTGAATGTTAAAGACAAGATAGTCCTGCATATGAGAAAATTCAAAAGAAAATATGCAGGACTATGTTGTCTTTAACATTCAACACATGTTTAAAATATATATACATATATATATATATATATATATATATATATATATATATATATATATATATATATATAATGTGTGTGTCTGTTGGAGGTGAGGTGCTATCTCCTGTGTTCTAGTTTATTTTTACAAGGTTTCTAGTGTGGTGTGACCAATGAGGATTGACACCAAAGACACTAATGGTCTTATAAGGCTTAGGTTGTACCAGCCAGCACAAAAAAAGTTAAAAAAAAAAAAAAATTTTTTTTTAAATTGTATGATTTGTAAAATTTTAAATATAATAATGATTAAAAAAGAAATAATATTTATCTTGTACATATTTAGACAAGATTTTATTAAATTCCTCAGACAAGGGGCGTGTTTCATTTCATTTTTTTTTTTTTTTAATTAAAAAAAAAAAATGTGGGGGGGTATTTTTAAAAAAAGGAGTTGTATGGCCCAGATTAAAAGAGGGTATAAATTGTTCAGAGTTCATGTTTTTGGGGTTATTTGTGTTCAAGTGCTTTCAGCTGTTTAACGTTTAACTGAATATCGTCACTATCATAGATAAAAAATTTTATTATCTACATCCTGACGTTTTTTTTTTCCAGTTCCAGTAACGTTACATTTCAAGTTCACTCACAAGGAAATTAAACATCCACTTTTGCAGATTCCATATTTTGTTGGGATTTTTTCATAGTCACATCTGCACTGCATAAATGGTGTTACATGTGCACTATATGCATATCACATGTGCATCACAGAATGGGTGTCACGTGTGCATCACATGCATACCACAAGAATTGCTCATGTCTATCACATGCATGTCACATGTGCATCACAGAAGTTGTGTCACATGCATATCACATGTGCATCACATGAATTGCTCATGTCTATCACATGCATGTCACATGTGCATCACATAAGTGGTGTCACATGCATTTCACATGTGCATCACATGAGTTGCTCATGTCTATCACATGCATGTCACATGTGCATCACATAAGTGGTGTCACATGCATTTCACATGTGCATCACATGAATTGCTCATGTCTATCACATGCATGTCACATGTGCATCACATAAGTGGTGTCACATGCATTTCACATGTGCATCACATGAATTGCTCATGTCTATCACATGCATGTCACATGTGCATCACATAAGTGGTGTCACATGCATTTCACATGTGCATCACATGAATTGCTCATGTCTATCACATGCATGTCACATGTGCATCACATAAGTGGTGTCACATGCATTTCACATGTGCATCACATGAATTGCTCATTTCTATCACATGCATGTCACATGTGCATAACAGAAGTGGTGTCACATGCATTTCACATGAATATAACATGTGCATCACGTGCATGTCACATGTGCATTATCAAAAGTGGTGTCACATGTGCATCTCAAAAGTGGTGTCACATGCATTTCACATGAATATAACATGTGCATCACGTGCATGTCACATGTGCACCTCAAAAGTGGTGTCACATGTGCATCTCAAAAGTGGTGTCACATGTGCATCACATAAGTGGTGTATCGTGCATTTCACATGAATATAACATGTGCATCATGTGCATGTCACATGTGCATCTCAAAAGTGGTGTCACATGTGCATCTCAAAAGTGGTGTCACATGTGCATCACAGAAGTGGTGTCACATGCATTTCACATGAATATAACATGTGCATCATGTGCATGTCACATGTGCATCTCAAAAGTGGTGTCACATGTGCATCACATTAGGGGTGTCATGTGTAGAAACGTTTCACAAAATTTGACGATACCAGAAAATGAACCTTTTTTATTAGTCATTTTATATGCACTTTTTAACGTGCCATCTCCTGTGTTGCAAGCTATTTTGTTTAATGTCTGTCGTTTCCTTTGTATGGCAATAACTTCATGGACTCTGGACAGTTTATCCACAGTTTCGATCCAGATGTACAACAACAGATTTAAAAATTAGAAAAATGCAATAAAAAAAAAAAGGAAACGAACAGACCTGTGTCGTCTGAATTTAATTAAAAAAAGAAAATAATGTTTAAACAAAAATCATATTCAAAATGAATCCGGCAGCAGTTTTTACAATTCACTGACTTTTATTAAAGAGCGCAGACAAGGTTTGTATGCATGCAACACAGTACTGCTACCTGCCTTACATGTTTTGTTGCATTTTCGAAACGCATTGATTTTTCTTGATTTTTAGGATCATAATATACTGGGTGGGCCGAAACTCTTGTCACCCCTACGTAATTTTAATTTTCTATTTCAGATGGCTGCCACGACAATGATGGCGTTCATCCAGACCTTCTCGGTGGGTGACAACATCAAAGAAATGAATAAACTGAATCCAGTAAAAGTGATTTGTATTACTGTCACTTGTTCTCATTAATTTTTGGTAGGAGATGACAAGACTTTCGAAGCACCATTTAGATAGATAAATATGAATAGACTGAAATATAGATAAATAGATAAAGAATGGACTGGGAGAGAGATAGATAGATAGATAGATAGATAGATACAGAGTGGTCTGAAAATCTTGTCACCCCTACATCATTCTATTTTAAAATGGCTGCCACGATAATGATAGTCTTCATACAGACCTTCTTGATGTGTGACTGCTCTCAATGAAAGTGAATAAACTGAATCCACTACACGTGCTTTGTATTACTTGTTCTTCTATTGTTCTCGTTACATTTTGGTAGCAGGTGGCAAGACTTTCGGAGCACCAGGTACAGAGATAGATAGATAGAGTGTGGTCCGAAAATCTTGTCACCCCTATATAATGTAATAATTTTATATTTTAAGATGGCTGACACGAAAATAATGGCGTTCATCCACACCTTCTCGGTGTGTGACTGCTCTCAATGAAAGTGAGTAAACTGAATCCAGTACATGTGTTTTGTATTACTATATGACTTGTTGTTTCTTAATGTTCTCATTACTTTTTCGGTATGGGTTGACAAGACTTTCGGACCACCCTGTATTCCGTTCTTGAAAATGGTCAGTCGTAATTGAAAGTTCTAGAACTTGTATGAACGGATCATTTTTCTTTTATTGTTACTCACGAGAATGAAGATATTATTTCACATGAATACAAGAGAAACTTCTAAAGAGAAAATTTCTCAAAACAAACCTTATCTATGATCTTCAATAAAACTTGTTTGTAAAAAAAAAAAAAAAAAAAAAAAAAACGCAAGAAAACATATTCTGGCAAAGTAGCTGCCACATTTAAATCAAAAAGAAAAGACATTAAATTAAAGGAAAGTTATTATTAGTGATTAATAAAACGTTCCGAGATAGATATTATAAAATGAATTTTTGAAACTTTGTTTCATAAAAATAAACAAAAAAAAAAAAACAGTATATTTTATTAGATAAAAGCCGTGACTTAAATTTCCAAACTAACTTCTTGTGTCGTGGTTCACTGAAAAAAAAAAAAATAACCTTTTTTTTTTTTTTAAATTTTTACTGTAAATTTTATGATTAATTTTAAATTTGTTTATTTTTTTTTTATTTATTTATTTAAAAAAAAACGGTCTTATATGGATAAAACCGATGACTCAGATTGCCAAACTTACTCGTGGCTCACTGAGAAAAAGGAATCATGTTTTTTATTTTTACCGTAATGAAAAAAAAATAAATGAAAATTATTAATTTTAAAAAAAATAAATGAAAATTATTAATTAAAAATTAATTAATTATTAATGAAAAACTGGTCTGAAAAGATGGATGTGAGGTCCACGAAATAAATTTATCACCTGACCTTATGGATTTTTAAGGATTCTGTATTCACTTTTGCTCTGTTCTTACATATAGCTCTCTTTGGATTTATATCCTCCTTGGAATTATCCCTACTAATTATCAAATAATATAAGTAAATCTAAAGAGCCAGACAAACCTACCAAGGTTTCACGTACGTGGATCGTCAGGGCAATCAGATAGCCCTGACAAACCGCGTAGGTGAAACCTTGGTAGGTTTGTCTGGCTCTTTAGATTTTCTCTACTTAGCGTATTGAGCACTTTGCTTAGTTATTTTTACTTTACTCATATTGGAGGTTTTTTTCTTTGGACTCTGAACTTAGATTCTATACGATTATTTTCGCCGGAAGCATATGTTCTTAGTTCTTTCATTTTTTTACCCTTGGGTATTGGTTTGTTCATTTACAAGCTAAAGCACCTAAGGTTTTGCCAGACAAGTATAGCTGCTTATATTTATAAGATTATTATATATATATATATATATATATATATATATATATATATGAAGAAATATAGTGTGCTATATTTATGGGATAAAGTGCTCAATATCAGAGATAGAGCATGTGTAAATATAAAAGTGAACATAGAAGTCAACACTTAGAGGCGGGCTGACGATTGCATCTAGCATGAAACAGACTGTTGCCTCTAAGTGTTGACTTCTATGTTCACTTTTATATATATATATATATATATATAATATTTTAAAACACTATATTTTTTAATCATTCATTTTAAACTGTCTTAAGTTTGTTTTTTTTTTCATTATTATATTAATAAACAAATTCTAATACAATTCTTTTAGTAGTAGTAGTAGTGTTAAAAGTTGAACTTATTTTTTTTTTTTATCCAGGATACTAAGTTTTACTTTCTCCTATTAAAATTAACTATAAACATGGATCCATTAAGAAGAGTGACCTATATACAGATTTAGGGCATAAATAGGTTGAGCCCAAACACTAAAATTAATTGTCAGGACAAAGGTTTTTTTTTTGGTTTTTTGTTTTTTTAAATCCTAATCTCCTTCCACTGGAAGGCATTTTTAAAAGTCATTTAACCTTCCCACTTCGTATTTCAACACGCTATTAGCTAGCAGGTCAATTACTTCGAATTATAAACAATACACATTATACAAGTGGTCCTTCATGATAAACAACCGAATTGCTGAGATTTTTTGGGTTTTTTTTAAAGTTCTGTATATTTAAAAAAAAATAAAAATAGAGAGAACACACTGGAGTAGTGGATAAGTGGCTCGAATTGAGGAATCTGAGAGCCAACCTCAAATTCCAGTCAGATCCATTACATTCACTTACATGTAATCCACTTCTTCTCCCCCCACCTATGGGTAAATAGCAGACTGAGTTCTATAGCCTTGGGTGGCAACCAGTCTAGGAGAAGGACAACTGAATTCAAATGAGCCTGGAAAGGGTTAAGCTCAGTCAGGCTATCCTTCTACTGCAGTATGTATAGTGCCCCTATGATCCTGATGAGTCATGGGATTCACAATTGTGATATAAAACAAATACATAACACTAGTACTGTAAGGTTTTCAAAAACTGCGGGAAAACGTTTTTCCTTAATATTTGGCAAAAATTCAACCATCTGGTAGTGACCTAAATCTATAGAATTAGAGAAAGATGCATTTCAGAAACTAAGCATAGAGATGGGAAAATATCGAAATTAATCCTCCATAAGGTGTTTGAACATCCAACGAAATGTTTTAGGCTTAATATTTATCAGGTTTTTAAAATGCTTTTCAGAAACTAAGCAAAGTATTAAGAGATAGGAAAATATCAAAATTAACCCTCCATAAGGTGTGTTTGAACACCCATCGAAATGTTTTACCTTAATATTTAGCAAGTGGCAAGTCAAATTTTCGTAATTGAGCAAGCAGCTTTCTGGACATTTCCGTCATCTAACGACAAGGAGTTTCTGTTTTTTTTTTGTTTTTTTTTAGTCATAACATTTGTGGGAATTACTAGCATGTGACCGTATAGACTGTCCATAATAATATCTATCCTTATTGACCTTCTGCTACGATCATGGACTTCTCGAATACTCCACTTTTTTTTTCTTTAATGTATCACCAGTGGTTCGTCAAATTTTCAGGGTTAGTCAAATAGCTTTCTAAATACCTCCGTCAAATATCTACAATGTGTTTCAGGTTTTAGTCCTAATATTTTTTGGGGGGGGGGGGTTTACAAACACGTGACCGTAAACGAGAATTAATATAAAATTCTACTGGACTTAAAATGGGGGGTCAATTTTCTATTGTTTCTAAGTAGTAAATTGACCCCCCAGAATTACTACATCTTTATATAATAGTAGGAAGCGTATTTCTAACCTAGTGTTATTACTATGGGATGTTTGTATGATCCACAACACGTTCTTCCTTAATATTTTGCCAGTCACTAGTCCAGTTTTCATGATGAGTCAAGTAGTTTTCTTAGTATCTCCGCTAAGTAACTAAGAGTTCCTGATTTTAGTCATAATATTTGTGGGAATTACAAGCACTTGGCAATAGACAAATTTCTAGTGGACCTAAAAAGGGGGATCTATTTTCTATTGTTATTAAGTAATAAACTGATCCCCCCCCCCAGCATTACTGCATATTAATAAAATAATTAGAAAGTAGTCTTTTTAACCTTCTGCTAGTACTGTTGGGTATTTGAAGACCCTGCAAAATGTTTTTCCATAATACTTAGCAAGTAAATTCATTCTTGATTAGACAAATAGCTTTCTTGAATATCTTCGTCAAGTAACCACAAGGGTTTTCTGGTTTTTAGTCATAGTATTTGCGCAAAATACAACGGGTTTTAAACGTTTACAGAAAATGAATCCTATTTTTGCTTATTTGTATATCTGCGTGTGTTTGATTGTTTTTATTTTTTTTTTGCTTTTTGTTCTTTTCGTACCATATGTTAGTAATCAAGTTCTTTCAAACACGCTTCTGGTTTATTTTCAGGATCCAGTGCTATGTCGACACATACGGCCAGAAGTGCTATGCTTCTTTTCTTCTCGGTTTTTTTTTTTTAAATTTATAAAGATTTTTTCTTTTTAAGAATATTTAAATTTTGTTTTCTGTAATTTACTTTTTATTTTTTTAGTTTACTAGATTTTAATGAAAATTTAAAATTTTGATTTTTTTTTTTTTTTTTTTTCATTTGAAAATCATATTGTTTAAAAACAACAATTATTGAGAAAAAAAAAAGAATTTCATTATAGGCGATATCATTTTTCAGCATTTTGACAAAGTTTTAAAAGTTATTTTTTGATTTTTGTTTCCGCTTTCTTTTTTTTTTTTTATTGCACATGTCCTTTTAAATGAAACATTGTCAGATTCATATTTCTTTTGCAGTATCTCATTTTCTTTCAGCCGACTTTAAGTCGGCAATGTAGACACGAAATAGCTTCTGCCAAGATTTGGACCTCTCTTTCCGCTCACCCTGCAGAGTCAGCAGATTTACAAAATTTGATTATGAGGGTCAGCCATTAGAAGCCATTCACATTTCGCTATCTAGCTATAATCTTTACCTCTCCAGACGAGAACCACAGTTTTCATTTTCAGCCTGTTTTAAAGCAAGAATACGCAGAGTACAGTTTTCAGCTTCACCATAGGAAGGAGCCTCCAAAAAAAAAAAAAAAAAAAACATTTTTTTTTTTTTTTAAATTATTTGGGAGTGAGGGATTTGTAAAAATTTTGTCTTATTTTTTGTTTTTTTGTTTTTTCTAAGAAATAATCTCCAAGATTTCTATTTCACAGAGTCTCACCAAGTTTTTTGCATGAAAGAAAGAATTCGGCGTTTTAAATCATTAAAAAAAGAAAAAAATAATTCCAAAGAAATTTAACACGGTTCATAGTGTCAATAAATTACAGCCATATTTAAGTAATTTCGGTAATTACATTGTTCATATTTTCTGTCTGAGTAATCTAGGGTTTTTATGTTTGTAATTAAATCTATTGTCACACGGATTGTAATGCCACTATTTTACGGCTATTATTATAGCACTCTAAATAATTGTTATGGGAACTTACCCATAATAGTAATGGACTATTCCGTACCTCATAAATACTGCTCCTCAAGAGGAAGCAGCAGACAGTCAGTCAGAGACAGAGTCAGACGATTACTGTAAGACATTGGAATAGTGATACTTCGAGACAACATAGTTCTCTCTAACCTAACCTGATTGTTATTACTAACACTTCTACTTCTTTTGTACATATTTCTGTTTGTAATATATCTGTGTTATCCCATACCTGTGTTCGAGTTATTCTTCATTGGTTCTACCTTGGACCATCGCCGTGGTACAAGGAACCTGGACCATAACAATAATGTAGTTCGTAGAAGGATTCTCTATATGTAATGTTTCGGCTACTTGCCGGGAAGAGTCAATGTTCAGACAAATTAACACAGGCGTTCACGTCGAGGTACCTGAAGCATTATGGTATATTATCGTCGTGACTAAATGTCACTATAACAGTGGCAAAAAGGGATTCGAAACACAGATGTCTTATAACAGCAGGTAAGGAAGAATTCTGTTTTGTTTTTTTTCTTTTGTTTGTTTTTTTTTTTTTTAATCAAACCTTTAACATACTTGAGCTGATTTTGCTTGGAAAACAAAACATTTTATCCTGACACTGCAAGTGACTCAGATGAATGAATAATAGAATGTTTGAAATTTGCAGTTGTGTTGTCATATCCTGCTATGGCAACAGAAAATGACCATGACTGAAGTAGTACAGTAGAGGAGCCTTGAAAAACAATGCAGTGGAAAGGAAAAGTAGTGAGTAATGCAGAGTGTTAAAGGTTAAAAATTAAAAAACGAAAAAAAAAAAAAAAACTGTTAAAAATTAAGGTTTCGTTTAGATAATTTTGCAATCGTTTCAGTTATCTTTTCTGACTAATTAATCAATGAATTTATCTCGACAATCAACCCTAGGATTGCAAATAAGGAATTCTGCTGCTTTTTTTTTTTAATCGTTAAATGTAAAACTATCCAAAGAAAGATATCAAAATAAAAATTGAAATAGAGGGGCTGAGAAAAAAAAAAAAAATTAATATGTGAAGCCTGATCTCATATTCTTGCTAATTTTGTCATAACAATGAAATATCTCATTACTAAAAAAATAAGGAAGATCAGGCTGCGTAACTGATAAATATATAAAGTTACATTAGAAGAGAATATTCTTTTCTTGGTGATCAGCTGTTTAATTAAAATTTCTGGGAGCAGTGGAAATGATTTTGGAGAGTCGATACAGGTAAATAATGTTTATTTTCAAACCCGTATATATATATATATATATATATATATATATATATATAGTTATGCTCTATTTATGGGCAGGGATAGAGCATAGATAAAAGTGGATACTGAGGTCAACGCCAAGAGGTAACAGTCCGTTTCATGCTTGAACGGAATCTTCAGGCCAGTGAAAAAGACTGTCCCCACTCAGTGTTGACCCCGGTGTCCACTCTTATGTATATGCATATATACGTGTGTGTATATACATACATACATAAATACATACATATATATATATATATATAATCCTATGGAAGTTTAGAAAATAAAACAGTAATAAGTATATAATTTTTCCTTTCTACTCCCGTTATTGCATTAGGTACATTGCTTAGGCCATTAGCCGTCTGGTTAGAAGGCCAATGACTAGGAGTAGCGGTGTAGATACATTGGCTGCAGACTTTTGATGTCCTTCACTGCGAGTATTGGAAGGTGCCGCTTTCTGTGCACTTGGACACTGCATCCAGCGTTCGGCGATATTGCCTGTTGGATTCGTATTTTTGACACTCATCTTCTGATCGTCGTATTCCCAGTAATACTTTCCTTTGATGAAATACGTTTTATCTGAAAGGGGAGGGAGAGAAAAAAACAAAACATCAAAAACAATACAAATCACGAACATTGTACTAAATTAAGAGAATATCCCTTTTTTCAGGGTAACACAAGACAAGCTCAGCACAAGCTATATATATATATATATATATATATATATATATATATAAATAATATAAAAGTGAACATAGAAGTCACACACGCAGAATTTACACATGCTCTGTCTCTGATATTGAGCACTTTATCCCATAAATATAGCACATTTTAAGACTACATTTCTATATATATATATATATATAGTTAAAGACATTATATGTTTAACGTTCTTTTTATAGATACAAGTATTTAAGCAAATGCTCTGTTTTATAATAAACAGTATTAAATAAAACAGAGCATTTGCTTAAATACTTGTATCTATAAAAAGAACGTTAAACATATCATAAATGTCTTTAAATAAATTGTCGGTCTTTGTCCAATTCAATATATATATATATATATATATATATATATATATATATATATATATATATATATAAATTTCCAAGAGAATAGAATCCAGGTAGAGCTCAATGTCCAAGACAGAGCAAGAATATAATATCAAAGGCTCAAACACTTAATATTCCATGGTTATAATTTATTACATTGGAATCGTATTCACGATCCAATTCATCAGATCTACAAATTCAAAAAGAAATTGATGAATTGGATCGTGATTACGATTCCAATGTAATAAATTATAACCATGGAATATTAGTGTTTCAGCCTTTTATAATATATACATATATATATATATATAATCCTAAGGAGCTGGCTCCTTAAGATTATCTTCGGTTTTGCTCTACTTAGTGTATTGAGCACTTGACGCAGTTGTCTTTTGACTTGTTTTTTTTTGGGGGGGGGGACTTGGAGCTTGAATACTGGACGATTGTTTTCGTCTTGGTTTAATGTTCTTGGTTTTTTCTTTTTTTTTATTCCCCATTTTTCCTCGGGTATCGATTTGTTCTACTGCATGTTGAGCTATCCGAGGTTTTTCCAAGCGAGTACCACCATATATATATATATATATATATATATATATATAATTACTATCAAACGTTAACGGAAAAATATAAAATAAAAAAATATATAAATCTGTGTTTTTCAATATTAACCGCTATATGCCCACATACATTCTCTTATTTGCCCTTTCCTTTCTCTTATTTCTTACATTTTCTCTCTCTCTCTCTATAGTTTCCGGCCACGGTAAATTCGACCTTGCCAACCGAACGACCCTCAGTGGGCGAATCGGTTAAAAAGGCACGTCAGGCTATATGACGGTTCCGTATAGGATACAGGTTCGAATCCTGTCGGAGGACGAATATTTTCTATGGAAATTTCTCAGACATTCAGGCCGGTAAATGTTATTTAATACTGTTTATTATAAACAGAGCATTTACTTAAATACTTGTATCTATAAAAATAAGAATGTTATATATATATATATATATATATATATATATATATATACCCAAGTTTAGGATTGGTATATACGGAGTGAATTCCAATAACCAACAATTACTATTCTTTAAAGAGTGCTCAATACAGAGTAGAGCAGATATAATTAGTTATTTGAATATTACAACATAAATATGTTATAAATAATTATATATATATATATATATATATATATATATATATATATATAGATAATGGGGAAAAATGTATAACAAAGTCGAAAAAGTTTTCTTGTCATGCGTTTCGTCCTTCAGGACATCATCGAACTAAATTTGTTATGATGGTGTGACTACACATGCGCATGGACGAGGGATGATGGGAATTTTAATTTTTTTTTTCACTACGACAAAAATGTATAGAGACTGTCTGATCGCAAGGTCATCAACTGTAAATTTGGGTCCAGGCTCTTACAACATTTTACCATTCGTGGCAGAACTTCTATTATCACAATGTGAGATATCCAATTACAAATGTGATGGAAAGAAAAAGATTCTAAATGAAATCAGCTAGATTAAAAGGAAAAAAAAATTAAATTTTAAATTCCCAACAGCCCTGATTCCTGCGCCTGTGTAGTCAAATCCGTATAACAAATATGGTTTCTGTTGCTTCAAGTCTCTTCTTCATCTGTGAGGAGATTGTCCAGCATTCACTGCCATATAGGAGGACTGATATTACATAACAGTTCAGTACTCTTTTCTTTGTTTCTGTTGTGTCAAGTCTCTTCTTCATATGTGAGAAGATTGTCCAGCATTCACTGCCATATAGGAGGACTGATATTACGTAACAGTTCAGTACTCTTTTCTTTGTTTCAGTTGCTTCAAGTCTCTTCTTCATATGTGAGAAGATTGTCCAGCATTCACTGCCATATAGGAGGACTGATATTATGTAACAGTTCAATACTCTTATCTTTGTTTCGGTTGCTTCAAGTCTCTTCTTCATCTGTGAGGAGATTGTCCAGCATTCACTGCCATATAGGGGGACTGATATTACGTAACAGTTTCGTCTACAATCTTAACAACAAAACTACAAAAACTACAGAAGGTAGTGTAGTGAAGGAAAGCAAGAAGAAAGGACTAAACATCAACTACAAGAAGACAGAATGCATGGTTGTTAGCAAAGGGGGTGAGCCCAAGGTGCAAATTGCAAATCGGAGATACGAAAAGCAAACAAATGCGGAAATTTAAATATCTGGCAAGTGTTTGGACAGAGGTCGGAAATTGTGGCACTGAAATCCGAAGGCGTATTCCGGTATAGTTACCAGATCTTAATTTTTGTCTAAAGGCTAGAATTATAAGATAGAGGGATGTTGGGGTTGGAGAGAGAAAGACGCGCCAGGAAATTTTTTCTCGTCGGAGTCGATCCTTCAAATCTACAAATCGATCATTCGCCCCTGCATGGAGTATTGCTGTCATATATGGTCTGGAGCCCCTTCTGTTTGTCTCAAGGTTCATGATAAAATCCAAAGACGGATATGCAGTGTAATTGGCCCTGATCTGGCATCTCGTCTTCAGTCGCTCTCTCTCTCTCTCACAGACGTGCCGTCGCCTCCTTCTGTCTTTTTTTTTACAAATACTTTCACGGTAATTGCTCCGATGCGCTGATTTCGCTGGTTCCCAGACGTCATGAATGTCAGCTTTCTAGTCGGCTGGCATCTCGCTCTCACCCTTTCACTGTCGAAACTGTTAAATATAGCCGTCTCTGCGACTCCAAGTAGCTTCATGTCTCGCCTGTGGAACTCCCTCCCCTTTTCCTGTTTCCCTGATCGCTATAATCTCCAACTATTCAAATGTAATGTCAATCGACGTCCGCCTTGATCTATCCCCTATCCTTCTCTTCATCCTTTCCTCTATCACTCCTAATTGCTCCCGCTCCAACTATCTGTAACCCGTTGCGTGCTAGTGGCTTCCCGCCTTGCTTGGGGGTGAAACGCTTAAAAAATTTTTTTTTACTTACTGTCAGTGAACTGGAATGCTGCATCTAGCGGTGTCGGAACACCTTGCCATATTGTCATCGCTCGGGGATAATCGTAGACCATGTAGGATTCCATCTCATCAAATTTCCAATACATATCATTGCACACGAGGTACGTCCGTTTATTGAAGCCCCATGTGAACGCTGCGTCGATCTTCTTCAGATCACTTGGGAGACCCAATTCTACGAGGGGACGCCCCTCCAAAGGCCAACCCCTTTCCATGTGGTTGGCATCATACAACCAATATTTATCACCTATGTAAAAAGAAATATATATATATTCAGAACAAAGATATTCTTGTTTATATATGTTGTAACCTAGAAAGGGTTACTGAATGAGGAATAACTAAAACGGAGGTTGGAAATGAAACGGTAATCTTTATAACATCAACAACATACAATACTCGCCAGCGGCGTGAAGTAGGTAAACCACTTCTAGTGGTGGACTACTTAGACAGCATATTACCCTCACTTACAATAGTGTCAAACATATTTATGAGGATTACTATAAGTAATTTGTACGTTATTATTTATCATCTCTCAGTTGCGTCTCTCTCCTTGGACAGAGTGCGCTCGGGGGCTTCTCTGTCAAAGGGCAGGTGGGCAACTGAGAAAATTATACTGAGAGGTGCCCAGCCCTGGGAAAACAGCTTCCCGAGGCCGCGCCCTCCCATTGCACAAGAGGGAGGGATCGATGCTCGCACCGAGGCCAGCGCAACCGACGGTTGCGGAGGCTGTGAGCAATTTTTGTCCCCCGCCCGGGTGCACGCGCTCGGGTCCCCACTTTAAAAAGACCTTGTGTCACATCTCATTCTCGCGGTGGGTGGGGGGGGGATGAGTAAACACCGTATGTATGATGATTGGGACATAACCATTAGTGTTCATATGCACGATATATAGCAGTATAACTAATTTTTGGCATAAGAACTAGCTGAGTGTTTAAATCGGTAGCATTTTGCCCAAGAGACTCAGGTTCAAATCCATCCCCTGATTGATAATAACAATCTCAGCGTGCGGCACCATTAAAACTTAGCAATGTCGATTTAAAAAAAAAAAAATCATTTCAAGTATATAATTGCACTAAGACGTAGCCTCGTCCGGGGATCCTCTCTGCACGAAGAGGGAGTTTGACCAGCACAGCTGGAGACGAATCTCCAACTGCAGGATATCTACCAAACGCCTCACACGGTCAGATGTGGCACAAGGGTGAAAATTTAATGTGGGGTATTTAAGCGTGCTACTTAATTGGCAACTATGTCTCGCCGTTTTACTGTTGGGCTCGCTAGAGGCAACCGTAAGTTCTATTCCAATCAAGAACAACGCATATAAGATTCGCCAGCGGCGCGTAGAAGTAGTAGTCAGCTGCTAGAAGTGAGTCAAATGAATTCCACAATGAATCTCCAACTGCAGACCAGCATACAGTATTTACTACTGTATTTATGTGAATGTGGACATATTCATTATCGTCTGTAGGTATGCTACATCAATTTTAAATGTTGAAATAAAGGCGTGCCTTTTAGATCTTTGGGGGAAGGGGTTAATGAGCCACCAAATACAATTATTTATTTACGTGAACCTACCTTTGAAAAACATAATTTTGGAGTCTCGTTTCCTTTCGAACACAGCATCGATACTCTCTTCGGGGAAATGGTACCAAAAGTGCGAAATTGGAATTGGTTTGGAATCCTTCAAGCCTCCCGATGTCCACCTCCAAAAATACTGCCAGGAGAAAAAAAAAAAGAAAGAAAAAGAAAAGAACGAAGACGTTATCAATGAGAATAAAGATATATATTTGGGGGTTCAATATTTAATAAAAACGTTTAATCATATAATCTGAATCGATGACGGCAAGACGATCGAATTTCTAATCCACTTATCCGAAAATATATTCAGTTCAAATTTTTAAAAAATAATTTATTTAAACCGGCATTTATGATTCTAGCTTTATACTTCTCACTTTAGTTACGCCTTAATACCCTTGGGAATGGTATGAATCCTCTTCTTCTCCCTCCAGCTATGGGTAAAAAACAGGACAGACCGGGTTCTATAGCCTTGGATGGCAACTGGTCTATTTTCGGAGAGAAATGGAAACCTACTGCCGGAAAAAATCTGCCTCGTCAGTCATGTATCTTTCGATACATGACTGACGGATTGAGGAATCGGAGTGTCGAGTTCGAATTCCAGTTAAATCCATTACATTCACTTACGTGCTAATACCCTTGGGAAAGGTATGAATCCTCTTCTTCTCCGCCCCCACCTCTCCCAGCTATGGGTAAATAGCAGGACAGACCAGGTTCTATAGCCTTGGATGGCAATTGGTCTACTACAGAAAGAAATGGTAACCTAAAAGAAAAAGGCATCAGTTAGATCCATTGACAGGACCCAAAGAGTGTGAGTTCAATACCCGGTTATGGCAGTGGAGAACTTTCAGAGGGGAATTAACAGGAGATAACTGATAACTGACATCCATTAAACATGGCACGTAGAACTAGAACAGACTACCCCCAGTAAGCGAAATAAAAGGTTCAGTTCGACATTCCAACCACCTGAAGAAGGCCGGAGCGTACAACGGCCGAAACGTTGTAATAAATATGGCGACAAAGATGAGGAAAATAGTCCGAATAATGTAAATAGTGTACATAATACCTCATCTCAGAAATATAAACAATTGCCTAAGTGTGTATCACGCATAGCACATAACTGGGTTCTGTAGCCTTGGATGGGAACTGGTCTACCGCAGAAAGAAATGGCAACCTACTGCGGGAAAAAATCTGCCTCGTTAGTCATGTATCGAAAGATACATGATCGCCTAAGCGTGTATCACGCATGGCACATAACTGACTGACTTGTCACTTCGCTGATGGCAAAATGATCAAACTTCAAATCTAAATTCTCTATTTAAACTACTTTTATTAGAAATATACTCAGTTTAAACAGAAATCAGTTATTTGAGTCGACATTTATTATTCTAATTTGGTACATGTCACTTCGCTGTTAGCAAGACGATCAAATTTCAAATCTAAATTGTTCGTTTTAGCCAATCCATTTGCTACAAAATGTATTCAGTTTAAATAGTTATAAAAATGACGTCAAATGGCGGTTTTATACTTTTTTTTTCCGCCTGGTGCCTACTAAAACGGAAGTCCCCATCAAATACTGGAAAGAGTGATAACAGCTACTGGAATTAAGAAACCTATTTTGCTGAAAAAAAAAAAATTTTAAGACAAAGATGTTATAAATATCAATGGAGAGTAACAGTGACTGCTCGGTCAGTCAATGTAGAATGTTTTCTTATAAGGAAACAGCTAATATTAACATTACTAATTATTGCCAGACTGAAAGGAGAACTGGCCCTCGTGACACTGATGTCCATTCCTATTTCGTTCAAATTGGGTGTGAATGTACAGGGTGCCCAGTAAAAAAAAAAAAAACAACAAAAAATCCAAAACAGAATGCGGTAAATTTATTATCACTGTTTTATCTTTCAGGAATACTTGACCTTGAATAAATCTCCTGAATATTCACGACCTTGAAAAATCATTCGACTCTCGCGTAATTAACTCTGATTGGTTCTTTTATGATTGATTAACTGTCGCCTGATCTTGTGACTCGTTCGTTATTTAAAAGGTTATTTGCAGACAGCATCCGTCTTTCGTTCTGCCCTTCTCTCGTATGGCTAAACAACTCACTGAATTTTGAGCGCCACGTTATCGTACTTTTCAAAAGAAGAAAATCCGACGTGGGCATTGACGAAATGTGGAGAAATTCTTCCCGGATTTTTCAGTCAAATCAGTCGTCACAAGTTTTCACCGGTTGTCTCACGTCTTTCTGAATTTACCACTTTTAAAAAATTTCTTTTTTAACTGGGTACCCTGTAGAAAGATGAGTAACATCTACTGGAAATAAGAGGTCTAATTTCTTACAAAAAAAATTTTTCTTTGAAAGAGACAGATTTTATAAATTTCTACCGACAGTCGTACTGACTGCTCGGTCAATAAATGTTGAATATTTCTTCATATGAAAATGGCTATTATTCCAAACAAACACCACCCATATATATATATATATATATATATATATATACCCAAGTATAGCATTGGTGTATACATAATAAATTCCAATAACCAAAAAGTACTATTCTTAAAACAGTGCTCAATACAGTGTAGAGCAAATATAATTTATTCGAAAATTATAACCTAAATATGTTATAAAATCACTACAAAAATACGTCTTTCTGGATTTACCGCCTTTTTTTTTTTTTTACTGGGCACCCTGAATATTTTAATTCGGTGACAGACCTAAAAAAAAACATATTTCTACAAAATTAGGTGTGTGGGTTTCTTTTTATTACCGAATAATTTCCAAAAAGTTCAATAGAATCCTTTTAGGACTTAAAAAATTGTTGCGCAACCCTGAGTAGAGGTTGTCCACACTGAGTGGGATGTAATATATTTTATACGTGGTTATGTATACAAGAACTGGCATAGCACAGACGTACGCATATACATTTCTAGATGAACCAATTTTTCGTTTCAAATTTTCCTTAATTCCGTTTCTGGTTTTAGGGAATACCGTTTTTTTTCCACCGTTTTCAGTATGGATTTCTGTTCTTGCTTTTTATAATACTTGGTGAGAAAGTGTAAGCATATACAAATGTTATTAAATCAAGAAAACAAAAACGGAAAATGAAAGATTTTACTAGCTGGAATATCCACCCATTGGATAAGTTGCTCCAGCTTGATAGGCTTTCGTGCCTCACACTTCAGCCCTTGATGAGCTTCCGGTACCCCCCCCCCTGCAAAGAATGATACAATCCTAAATAAGAATTAAGTGAAAGTGGCAAAACCTACAGAAAAGTAGCACCAGAAAGTCTTCTAGAGACAAAAAGCTACATTATCGGTTGGTCACTTTAGGGAAATTATTATTCTTTGACAAATGTCTAGTTCGTAATATCTGGCTTTCTGAAAGGACAAACTCACCCACTTCCGTCACCCCGTGTGATAGGAAAAAGAAAGGATAAAACAAAAAGACGAAATTTTTGTTGTACCCCCCACCCCTCTCCATCTTTTTTTTTTTTTTACTTCATAAACCTGGGTTCCTAAATATTAAAAACTGTAGGGAGACCGTAGGTAATGGGGATGTATTAAAACATTACCTATTTTATACTTTCATGTCTGTCAGACGAGTGAGTTAAGAAAGGCAAATATAGTAACAAATTAAAAATGGCAGTTGACAAATCTGACTGCTAGAAAAGATCATTTCCATTTCAAAATCGATATTTCCGTTTCAAGTAGGCCAATCCGTTTTTTTTTTTTTTCGTTTTCCCGGAAAATAAGCCTCTCTACAGTTCATTTGTTTTGAAGGCTCAAGTCATTGCCAAGTTAGAAGAAACTGAGATCAAACTCTGCGAAAGAGAGTGTGCAACCTGCCTTTTTTTCTTCTTTTTTTTTTTTTAATCATTTCACCCCAAATAAGGCAATAATGCCACTAAGACGCAAGGTGGGGGAGTGGACGTTAGTGAGGAGAAAGGACAATAAAAGAACAGGATTCAGTAAGACAAGATTGCGATTGCCATCTTCTGTTAGTCTTGGGTATAAACGATAAACTACATCCGGCAGCAAGGCCTCAGATCGAAAGATTGGCGGTTTCGAGGAGCGTGTAATCACCTCTTAACTGTTGTTGGTTCCATGTTCACCCTGACCTAGGGTGGTAGCACCTCTTAGGGTCTCCGCTATGGGCAAATAGCGAACCCCAAACACTATCAAAGTATAAAAATACATGTTTATAGTAAAAATACCAGCAATATCACAAGATCAGGCGACAGTTAATCAGAACCAATCAGAGTTAATTACTCGAGAGTCGGATGATTATTCAAGGTCGTGAATATTCAGATTTATTCAAGGTCAAGTATTTCTGAAAGATAAAACGGTGATAATAAATTTACCGCACTCTGTTTTTTATTTTATTTTATTTTTTATACTGGGCACCCTGTACATTCACACCCAATTTGAACGAAATAGGAATGGACATCAGTGTCGCGAGGGCCAGTTCTCCTTTCAGTCTGGCAATAATTAGTAATGTTAATAAAAGTAATGTTATTTTTTATATGAAAATGACCAACAACACATTTTATCTGTATTTGAAGCCATAAAACTGTATTTAAAATATTTAGATTTCGGCATTAAATAACCCATTGAGGTGTTGATATGTCGCTAAAAAACCAAAAAAGCCATCTGTCTTCTTTTTTTTTTTTTATATATATATATATATATTGTCCTTTCTATTCACTAAAGTCATCTCATTCTATTTCACTCCCAGTAACGCTGCGTCCTACTGACACTATCGCATTGCTTGGAGTGAAATGACTAAAAAAAAAAAAAATTATATCAGCTAGTTTATAGCTTTGCAAAGAGTTATGGATGGCGCGTTCAAAGGACTGGTACACGTTGTTGAATGAACGCTATGCACATATTAACATGATGTTATGATTACGCGCCCTTGACAATTGACGATACAACCGGTAAGTCGCGGTTTTTGAGTGCTGAAATATTCATGTTCAGGTTGACAATAAAACCACTAACGAGAGAAAAATAGACATTTGCTCATTGTCCGTATAAAAGCGGCGGTTGCCACGCCAGATAAAAGAAATTCCAATCCACTGCCAGGTGAAACGAACTGCCTTACCTTTCCTTTGAAGATGTAAACGTCGCCACGGATTTTGGTAATAGCGTCGAACGTATGGGTACAATTTCCATGGGGATCTTCCACATCTTTTTCATCGTCAGTAGTCTCACTGCTTTCTTTCTCTATAGTTTCCTTAACAATAATGTCAATGGTTTCATTATCCGTTTTCACGCCTGCAAAGAAGAGAACAAAAGTCAGAAGTGGCAGGTCTCTAATACAATCACATTGTTTATTTCTCATCTCGTTGATAAAGAACACAGGCGTGTACGAAAATTCCGACTTTAAAATCTTTCTCTTCGTCCTTGGGTTCAGTCAAAAGACCTACTATTCTATATAATAAATGCAACGTCAGTGTGTCACACTTTTTCAATTAAAGGGACACGACTCTCAATAGCTCATCTTCTATATAATAAAGTCTCAAGTCATCGTCACCGAAGGTTTGAGCGTGCTGGCCTTGTTCAGATTGTTGATCATGCTAAATAATACGCTCTTTCCCAGAAATTGTAACTAAGGTCTGCTACTTGGCATAGTTGCAGTATAAACCACAGGTGGGCTCTGTGAGTGTTGAACAAACACAAATGCGCCTGAACATGCGTCTGCAATAGGGATTGGATAGCCGCCCCAGTAGACGGGTATCCTCGAATACGAATGGTCATCTTTTATTAGAATATATAAATATATATTATGAAATGGACAAAGTCCGACAATTATTTAAAGACATTTTTATGTTTAACATTCTTTTTATAGATACAAGTATTTAAGTAAATGCTCTGTTTAATAATAAACAGTATTAAATAACATTTACCGGCCTGAATGTCCGAGAAATTTTCATAGAAAATATTCGTCCTCCGACTGGTAAATGTTATTTAATATTGTTTATTATAAAACAGAGCATTTACTTAAATACTTGTTTCTATAAAACGAATGTTAAACATAAAAATGTCTTTCAATAATTGTCGGACTTTGTCCATTTCATAATGTGTGACGTCATTTGTTTACATTTGATACGCCATGAGCAGTTATGAATGTACGTGAGAGATTCATGGAAGATAGAAGTTTACAAGCAGTAAATTCGACCTTGCCAACCGAACGATCCTCTGTGGCCGAATCGGTTAAAAGGCACGTCAGGCTATATGACGGTTCCGTGTAGGATACAGGCTCGAATCCTGTCGGAGGACGAATATTTTCTATGAAAATTTCTCGGACATTCAGGCCGGTAAATGTTATTTAATACTGTTTATTATAAACAGAGCATTTACTTAAATACTTGTATCTATAAAAAGAATGTTAAACATAAAAATGTCTAGTATTTACATTAGTCGGACTATTGTCCTCATCTTTGTCGCCATATTTGTCACAACGTTTCGGCCGTTGTACGCTCCGGCCTTCTTCAGGTGGTTGGAAACGTTGTGACAAATATGGCGACAAAGATGAGGACAATAGTCCGACTAATGTAAATACTGTACATAATACCTCATCTCAGAAATATAGACAGACTATAAAAATGTCTTATATATAAGTGAAGACAGTAGGAAGTGAACATTATTCATTTGTATTTGAGTCTATAAACATTTACTTGGTTGGTGTCTCCTTTTGAGGGGTGGAGTTGGCATTTTCTAGGCCCCGCCAATATGGCAGCAATAAAAGGGGGATAGGTGAAAAATGTAATTAAAGAGTTGGGGAAAACTGTACTTACCATAGAGTTTTTGAATTCCGTTGACGTCATCTTGAGGTAATTGATAACCCTTGGACTGTTTGCCTTGATACCAGGGATACATAAGAGACCCCGGGGTCTTGCTATGGGACAAACCCAAAGCATGGCCGAATTCGTGTGCAGCAACCATGAACAGATTGACACCTGGAAATAAATCCGAACAAAATTAGCATTATACTCTATTTCGTCCCAGTGTTGCCATCTTTTGATGATTGTAGATGTTCTAGTACTGATAATGCTAACACAAAAAAAGAGCAAAACATTCAACATCCAACTGTTTTTCATGTATTCCATTGTATATGATAAAATACAGTTTTAATATATGATAGTGGTCACTATCAAGGATAGAACGTATGTAAATATGATAGTGGACACAGGGGTCAACGCTGAGTGGCGACAGTCTATTTCAGACTTGAACGCAATCTTCAAGCCATTGGTGGTGTGTAATGCGTTGGCTATTTGTATATGGTGCATGATTGGTAGCAGGATCAGCTCTAAAATAGACTGTCGCTATTCGGTTTTGACCTCATATATATATATATTATATGTGTGTGTGTGTGTGTGTGTGTGTGTGTGTGTAATTTGGCAGCAACTTTTCTTTTAAACATGTAGTATTGAATGTTAAAGACAACATAGTCTTGCATATTTTCTTTTGAATTTTCTCATATTCTCTGAGACTTTTTATTTGAAAATGATTTCGAAATAAGTATTGTCCGTACGATGACCTAGCGCTTTCGAACATCATTGTTCATCTTCAGGGTCAATATTTTTAGTCAAATTTTTTTTTAAACAAACATTTGCCAATTATCTTGTAGCGTAATCATGTTGCTACTTTTTTACAAACTAAATAAACGTTAAAATCCTTTTAAATTCAAAAGACGCGATGATGTTATCACGTGCAGGGCGAAGATTTTTATCATGTGACAGCATGAAAAAGATTTCCACCACACAAGCCAAAAGATCGAAAAATACGTTATAAAATTTAAATATATTATAAACATTGTAATATGTTACCAGAAATATTGTAATCTGTACGATTAATAAGAGGTCTTTTGCTTTTAATATGTAATGCCTCTAAGATTTTAAGGCGTCTAATGTCTGTATGTTTATCTATAATTTTAGTATTTTCTATAAGTATTTTACGTATATCAGATTGCATAAGGGAAACGGTATGTGACTTAATATGTTGTTTAATGGAGCTAGAATTATTTAGATGCATAGTTAATCTTCTGGAGAGCCGGGTGGTTGTAAATCCAATATATGTATGTGGATTAGAAGAACATTCTTCCATGGGACATTTAAACTCATACACAACATTGGTTCTATCAACAACCGCAGCAACTGGAGAATGATTATTACTCATTATCAGGTTAGAGGTTTTAAATTTACTATAATATATATTAAGTTTTATATATATATAAAATAAAGTATACAAACGCTCAATCACGGAAAATAAGATAAATTAATATTCCTACCTAAAGATAGCATTTGACATGAGATTTAGTCGTAGTAATTAGAGGCATAATTATAAATATATATATATATATATATATAATTAATTATTTATAATTATATATATATATATATATATATATATATATATATATATATATATATATATATATATATAAGGCATAAAAAACGAATTTTTTATTATAGGCCATGATAGATTTAAAATAAAAACACCAGTCGACCGGTTTCGTCCCCTCTCATCAGAACTGTTAACGGGGAATAGAAATTATGAAGAACAAGAAAGTCTGTAATGGATGACATGAATAAATGGACAGGGAATATAATATATATATATATATATATATATATATATATATATATATATATATATATTCTAACACAGGGAACATTTTATTAATCAAAAAGTCGGATACAAAAGTATACTTTTGGATCCGACCATTTGATTAGCTGTTACAAGTATTTCCAAGACCTTCCTGGAGCCGAGCCACAAGTTTAAACATGTTCTGTTTACAAACAGCGTCGGGAGCCTTTCTGCTCTTAACTAGTATATTATTGCCACACAAATAAAATCAGACGAATGATTAATATAAACAATACGTGGCGCCTGTATGTGAGGGACGCATGTTGAATGTGTTGCTGTATGAAAATGACTTTTTTTCTTCTTAGAAATTTCTTTCCAGTATTAGGGTGCGCCTTCCAAGCTGCAGCGTCTTGTAATCCGGAAATTATATATATATGACCACAACAGCCATTTTCTTACGCGATATTATCTTTTGATGGCAGTCTCTTCAATTGGTGAGATCTCTTAGACACTATTCTGTTCGTATGGGATTGTACAGGGTGTTCCAAAAGTCACACGACAGTAGGCAGAAAACATACACTTGTGAAATATATATATATATATACATATATATATATATATATATATATATATATATATATATTAGTCATATACAGAATAAATGATTCCATTAGGTAAATAAATATAAAATGTACAAGTTTATTAATCGTTTTGAAACACCCTGTAGTATATTCCTTCGAGAGTTATTTTCGTTTTTTATACAGTGTAACACGGATATAAGAGACTCGGATATAAGAGAGATTTTCTCTGGTCCCAAATTAGAGCCTGTGTTAATGTATATATAATAGACCAAACCCGGATATAAGAGAAACCCGGGTATAAGAGACTTCGACTCCGGTCCCGACAACTCTTTTATATCCGGGTTACACTGTGTAAGTGCAGTTTTGTCATTTGAAAAATGATAATGGTAAAATAAATGTTTTACCTTCGTCGGAGTCTACAGTCCAATGTTCATCGTCATCGAAATGGGTATCTCCACCTTTGTTCTCGCCAGGGAAGAAGGCATGCGCCAAAATAATGCCTGTAAAAAATAAATAAAAGTAAAAAGAAGATAAATAAGAAATTTTCCTTTTTTTTAATTAGATTGTTTTATGTAATAATATCAACTATGAACATGGTCACAATATCTTGACCGTGTTTTGAAAATGAAAACATTATATAAATACAGAGATACAACAATCTATTTCTTGTTTACAGTTAATATATTTCAAATTTGAAAATGGCTAAATGTATAGCCGAAAGCGGTCAGATAAAAAGAACAATTGGACAGTTTTTATATAATTTAAGATCCGAAAAGAAAAAAAAATTATAAGAGCACATAAGAAATTGTATAAAAAAACTAAATTCAAGCACCTTGTCTGTCATATTCAATGAAACTTATATATATATATATATATATATATATATATATATATATATATATACAGGGTGTCCCTAAAGTTCGTGTGCACTTTAAAAAAATTTATAACTTTATTTGTCTTTGCGATAGAAATAATCTGTAAAAAATGTGATAAAGTTTAATGTACCTAGTTTTAAGTATAGCTAAAATAACTAATGTGATTTCAGGCATTACTGTAAATCAGTTGGCAAATGTTTTCCGTGAACTGCAAAATCGTTTTACCCTTTGTATTGCTAATGGCGGAGGACATGTGGAAATTTAAATAAAATGTCAATAAAACCTTAAAAAATATAGATTTACTTCTTTCTAATCCTTTTTACAAATTATTTCTATCGCAAATACAGTTATAAATATTTTAAAGTGCACACAACCTTTATGGATTCTCTCTCTCTCTACATATACATATATATATATATATATATATATATATATATATATATATATATATATATATATGTATATATATATATATATGTATATATATATATATATGTATATATATATATATATATATATATATGTATATATAGATAGATAGATGTATATATATATAGATAGATAGATGTATATATATAGATAGATAGATGTGTATATATATATATACATATATAGATCGATGTATATAGATAGATAGATGTATATATAGATAGATAGATAGATAGATGTGTGTATATATATAGATAGATGTATGTGTATATATATATATATATATATATATATATAGAGAGAGAGAGAGAGAGAGATAGATAGATAGATAGATAGATAGATAGATAGATAGATAGATAGATAGATTATATAAAGATAGAGTATTTCTGTAAAAGAACACTATGAGAAAATAAAAAGGCTTCCTTTTGTCTTTATTCACACACACGTGTGTGTGTGTTGGTTGGGTCGGCGATAACGATATATAAATTTTATATATCAAGAACAGTTTCGGAGAAAAGATATATGACAAAGTGGAAAAAGTTTTCGTGTGACGCGTTTCGTCCCTTAGGACTTTATCGGACGAGGTTTTCTTTAGGTTGATGCGACCACACATGCGCACGAACGAAAGACGCTAGTAATTTTAAATTTAGTTAAAATTTTCTTTTTTCCTTTTGAATGTGTTTTTTGTTTTTTTATATATATATATATATAATCTAACCAATTTCATCGAGGTTTCTTTTTGTTCCCATTATCATTGTTTTTGAATATCCCACATTGTGATAACAAAAAATCTGCCAAAAATTGTGAAACGTTGTAAGAACCAGGATGTAAATTTACTTTGGATAAACTAGCGATTAAAGAACTTTCTGGACATTTTCGTCTTAGTGTATTATTTTCTTTTTTAATTAGACTAGGATATTTATGTTAAAAATATGGTCCGTCTTGTTACGGTGACCAACTTATATGTTTAATAGATTGTTTTTTAAATGTCCCTTTTGTGTTTATATAATCGTTTACTTAAATTTCTTGAGGTTTCTCCAATATATTCTTTCTGGCAATCGTTGCTGGTGATACAGTAAATTCCTGCTCGTTGTTTTGTTTTGTATTAAGAAGTCTTTTATTGTTTTAGATGTAGTTGCGACAAATTTTACGCTGAGTTTAGATAAATTCTTTCTGTTGTAGTTGTGATAGAATTAGTGGGTAGAACAATATTGTTTTTTATTCGTTGGGTTTGCCAGGTGAGGGCCACTTTTCTATTTTGGAATATTTTATGAGCCTTTTGTTACGCATCGAATATGAAATAGGGTATAGTTGGGTCTTGTAAGTATTTTTTTCAATATATTTCTCCTCTTCGTGTAAATACTGAGGGCTGCAAATTCTGAGTGCTCTAAGCACGAATCCGATGACAAAGTGCAAAACGTTTTCGTGTGACGCGTTTCGTTCTAAAACTTCACCGGACTAAGTTTATGCTTACGTTTAAGTCAACGACACATGCACGTTTTGCGAAGAAGAGCTTACGGCCAGAGTACGTTGAAACACCAGTTCCCGTACGATCGCCGAAGTTAAGCAGCGCCGACCCTGGTCAGTATCTAGATTGGCGACTGCTTGGGAATACCAGGTGCTGTACGTTTGGATGAGCAGGTAGTGTAATGGATATCGGCTCGTAGTTGGAAATCGTAGAGCCGAGTTTCAATTCCAGTCGGGTTCGTTATTTTCGTTTGGGGAAAGGTATAGCTCCACCTCTTCTTCGCCCCCTAGCTATGGGTTAATTAGTAAGATCTGTAACCGTAAATCAGAATTATCTCCAACAATTTCTTACAATCTAAATAATACTTTTTGGCTTTACCTGCAAAAGTTTGATAAACAGTGAGAAACAAAATCAATCAATCGCTCTCGAAGGATCGCAACTACTGGAAGCTGATTGGTATTACTGAACTTGACTGCTGCTTTTTTTCCCAAGAGATTTAAGAGTATATGCGTCTTAATTTGAAGGATGGTTGATGATTTCCTGACAACATTACAGATTAATGTTTAGAGATAAGCTTCCTCTGGTTAATACGCCAAATTAGATTAGCGAATGGAAGTATTTTTTTTTTTTTTTTAATGACAGTTTGAAACATCCAAGAGGTTAATTTTTTTTTTCAAAAATCATTACTTCCTCTCGAAACTTACAGCAGGATTTTAATCTGAAAATGAATCTTCATTATTATTTTTCTATGTGCCGTGTCCATTCAGGACGTTGGCAATCATGGCTCTCCACAATTTCCGGTCCTTTCTAGCCCTTAAGAAATATTGTGTTTTTGTTATCTCCTCTAAACCTTGTTTTGCCAACCATTTATATAAGCTAGTCTTTCTTCTTCCATGTGCCGTGTCCATCCAGGACGTTGGCGATCATGGCTCTCCACAATTTCCGGTACTTTGTAGCTATTAATAAATTTTGTGCTTTTGCTATCTCTCTTAACTCTGCTCTGCCAACCATTTATACAAGCTAGCCTTTCTTCTATGTGCCATGTCCATTCAGGACGTTGACGATCATGGCTCTCCACAATTTCCGGTACTTTGTAGCTATTAATAAATTTTGTGCTTTTGCTATCTCTCCTAACTCTGCTCTGCCAACCATTTATACAAGCTAGCCTTTCTTCTATGTGCCGTGTCCATTCAGGACGTTGGCGATCATGGCTCTCCACAATTTCCGGTTCTTTCTAGCCCTTAATAAATATTGTTTTTGTTATCTCCTCTAAACTTTGTTTTGCCAACCATAAATATAAGCTAGTCTTTCTTCTTCCATGTACCATGACCTTTCAGGACGTTGGAGACCATGGCTCTCCACAATTTCCGCTTCTTTGTAGCTCTTAATAAATTTTGCTTTTTTGTTATCTCTCCTAAACCTTGTTCCGCCATCCATTTACTCAAGCTCACTAAGTAGGTAATGCTTTGCTTTCCTCTTCCTTTCTTGCTTTCAATATGTCCTGTGAGTATCAAAATTTACAAGCCATCTTTTCTCATTGTGTCTCCAATTTCAATAAACAATGCAAATTTAAAACATTTTGTCTTATAATTTGTACCCAGTAGCATTATGATGTTATATACACTTTTATCTATTTTTTTAACCTAACAATGGTGTAAGATATTTATTGAATAGCCATTTTTGTCATATATTTTACAATTTTTACACATTTGTTACTTATCGAATACAGTAAAAAAAAATTGCATATTTTGCTTTGCGGTGATTCATAATAAGAATTCTGGTTTGAATATATTTCCGATCAATGTAGCTAATATAAAAAATATCAAATTTGGATTTATTCTTTAAATAGTAAAATTTTGAAGTCAGTTTGTAAGCAAAAATCATCGAAAATTAAAAATGTCTATGCATTTATTTCATAAGATCTTTAAACTTAAAAAAATGATAAAGGCCATGAATCTAATTCTTGATGCCAATACTAATCGCATCAAACTCCAGCTTTCACGTTGATTTTCTAAAGTACGTGAAAAATCAACCTGCCCTGTGCCATCCTTCGAGGGCGTTATTTTTTCTAGGTAAATCAGCATTGACTCACATAAAGCAAGACCACATATGTATTTCAAACGTAGGTTATTGCGAATAAGGATCCTTTATTGTAATTGTCCTTACGATTAATTTTCGTTCAAACAATTTACAATTCGAATAATGTTTTTCGAAGAATAGTTTTCGAAGAATTATTTTCGAACAATTTTCTTGATATGATATCAGCACTCTTGTAGATTTCATTCATTATTTCTGTAATTTTGTCTATGCCAAAATCATCTAAGACAACCAGCGTCTCTATTATAATTCAGTTTGGCCTTTGATTATATCATTATCTGTTCTTCAACATGAACTAATAGTGTAAGATCTTATTTATTGAGTAGCCATTTTTGTCATTTTTGACAATTTTTACACATTTTTTACTTATCGAATACAGTAAAAGAAATTTGCATATTTTGATTTGTGGTGATTCATAATCAGAATTCTGGTTTAAATATATTTTCCGTTTAATGTATCTAATATAAAATTATCAAATTTATATGGATTTATTCTTGAAATAGTACAATTTTTAAGTCAGTTTGTAAGCAAAAATCTGAGGAAATAATGTATTTTCTGTACATTTTTTAGACGATCTTTAAAACTAAAGGCTCAAAAATTGGTAAAAGCTATGAATCTAATTCTTGGTATCAATACTTATCACATCAAACTCCCGCTTTTGTACCGGGTGCCATGTCGATTTTCTAAAGAAAGTGAAAAATCAACTTGCCCTTTTTTTGTTACCCCGGTATAAATTATAGGTCTCTAACTTATAATTCATTTATACTAAGCGTCCCAAAAGTTGCATGTTGGGAATTAATGGTTAAAATTGCTGTATTGAGTTGTCTCCCACGTGAAAGATACTGACGTGAATAACTATTTTTGAGGTAAAGCCTTCTAGCTCATCACTAAATGGTAATAATTGCCGTTTCCTTATAAGTAAACTTTCAGCATTCATTGATCGGGCAGCCAGTGTTGTTTTCAGTTGAAATTTAGAAAATGTTTCTATAAAAACATTTTTCTAAAAAAAGGGGTGGTGGTTCTGTTGTGGCCTGTTTAGAGGCCAGAATGAAAGACACGGAAGACGAAGGTAGGTAGAACAAGTGTATTGATATAACAGATATATACAAAGCAAGAGTATTAATAATAAGCCGTTAGAAATGTCCGTCCGAACGGTCAAGTTACACTGCGTCTCGGCTGCCCAACGACTCTACGCTTGGAAGTCTCGCAGTTAGTATTTATGAGAGGAGGAAAGGTTCATTCTACTGTAGGAGGGTTTACCACAAGTTTCTTAAGCCCAGTTAGCTGTTATTGCGCTTTCTAATATTGGTGGAGGTTTCCTTCCTAACCTTTTGTTTGGAGTAGTGTGGAAAGTCAACATTATGATTATGTCATTATTTTCTCTTCGAGTTTCATGTGGTATCTATTTTAGTTGTTGCTGTTGTTGAAAGTCCTCAAGTGATACAGTTTCCGCGATCTGGTATAGTTCTTCGTTTGTGATCGTGTAGCGCCAGTCCATAAGGTTAGACAAAGAATGCTTATCACCTAGGGCTACAGGCTTCATTCGCTCGAAGCCATTTCTTAAAATAATTTATTAAAATAAGACGCTGGGGACTAATTGTTTAAAATTGCTGTACTGAGTTGTCTTCCACGTCAAAGACACCGATGTGAATAACTATTTTTGAGGCAATGCCTTCTAAATTATCGTTAAATGGTATTATTAGCCTTTACCTTATAACGAAACATTCAACAGTCATTGACCGAGCAGCTAGTGCTACGCGACTTACGCTTTTTTTCACTCCCTAGCCATCCGATTGGGATCAAAATGTAGTATCTGTTCTCCTCATCTCTAATGGTACTGGGAATATTAACAGTTTCCTTATAAGGAAACATTCGGCATTCATTGACCGAGCAGTCAGTGCTTCGCGAGTTACGCTTTTCTTCACTCCCTAGTCATCCTACTGGGATCAAAGTGTAGTATCTGTTCTCCTCATCCTCTTATGGTAATGGGAATATTAACAGTTTCCTTATAAGGAAACATTCAACATTCATTGGTATAGTTCTTCGTTTGTGATTGTGTAGCGCCAGTCCATAAGGTTCGAAGAAGAAGAAGAATGCTTCTTGCCTCGGTCTACAGGCTTCATTCGCTCGAAGCCATTTCTTAACCGTTGGACTAAGGAAACGGTCGTTTGCAGCCGCCAGTCTAGATATTTCTGAACGGGTTTGATGACATGAACGCCATCAATATGAAGGTCCCGATATGACGAGACTATTTGCGAACAGGACTCTAAAGAACAGATACAAAAAAAAAAACGCAAGCAGCAAAACAATACTCCGTCGATTTTGCTGTAAAAAAAACTGTAAATAATATAAATAAAGGACGTAGTGTGAATAAAAAAACTTTTTCGATGACTAATGAATTATTAAAAGAATTGTTCCCTGCTGCTTCTTTTTTTAATTATAATTTTTAAAGTTTAAAATGAATTTCTAAAAATGAACAAAGCATTCTTGAAGATATATGTGGCGTATTATATATATATATATATATATATATATATATATATATATATATATATATATATATATATATATAATGAAATGGACAAAGTCCGACAATTATTTAAAGACATTCAGGCCGGTAAATGTTATTTAATACTGCTTATTAAAACAGAGCATTTACTTAAATACTTGTATCTATATAAAGAATGTTAAACATAAAAATGTATGTATATATATATATATGTATATATATATATATATATATATATATATATATATATATATATATATATATATATATGATGAGTCCCAAATATAGGACGAAACGGCCGTCCAGTGCTTTTTGCATTCTGTTGAGGTTTCGTTCAGACTCAATGAATTACTTAATTATCAAATCCTCCTAACAATTATATATATATATATATATATATATATATATATATATATATATATATTAATCGAATTCGCCACTAAGACACAAGGGGTTACTGAGCGTGAAAGAATTAGAAAACAGAAGCATTATTGAGAAGAGGAGTAACCAAGAAAACAGAAGATATCGATTGACATTGCATTCAAATTGTGGAACCACTCACCTTCACCATCGAAAGGGTAACCATCATTATGGTATCTTTGGGCGAACTGGATGCGGATGTCAGCGTCTTTACCATTGTTTGAGTCGAACATGATTTCAGTAAAGGTTAACCGTGTGACACGACTCCATGCCTGGAAAGCGTCATAGATGGCCTTCCGGATTTTGGGAAAATTAATATCAGGTGTATAGTTGAGGAACCTGAAAGAGGTACAAGAAATTGGTATTTAAAAAAAAATGCCACCAAAAATGCCTTTAATAATAGTATTAATAATGATGATAATGCTTTGTCTACTGCAATTAATTATGCATGTTACAATTAAATACAAATTCCCTGAAATATTTTTCCATTTTCCAGAACTCCAGGTTTGAAGGCATGAGAGAGAAAAGCGGCCAGTGACTGCCGTAAACTGATATGCGATGGGCAAGAAAGAGAGAAGAATCGGACGGAGAGAGACAAAAAAGTGACAGATAAGGAGAGAGAGACACACACAGGTTAGAAACAGTGAGAGAGAGAGAGAGAGAAAAGTGACAGACAAGAGAGAGAGAGAGAGAGAGAGAAGTAAGTGACATCAAACAAGAGAGAGAAAGAATTAAGTGACATACAAACAAGAGAGAGAGAAGTAAGTGAGAAACAAGAGAGAGAGAGAGAGAGAGAGAAATAACATCAGACAAAAGAGAGAGAAGTGGCAGACAAGAGAGAGAGAGCGAGAGAAGTAAGTGACAACAAACAAGAGAGAGAGAGAGAAAGAATTGTGACAGACAAACTAGAGAGAAGTAAGTGACAAACAAGAGAGAGAGAGAGAAGTTAGTGACATCAAACAAAAGAGAGAGAGAGAAATAAATGACAAACAAGAGAGAGAGAGAGAGAGAGAGAAAAGTAAGTGACATCAAACAAGAGTGAGAGAGAGAAGTAAGTGACAAACAGACAAGAGAGAGAGGGAAGTGACAGACAGACAAGAGAGAGAGAAAGACAAGTGACAAACAAGAGAAAGAGAGACAAGCAACAGAAAAGAGAGAGACAAGTAACAAAGAGGGAGAGACAAGTGAGAGACAAAGAGAGAGAGAGAGAAGAAAGTCACAGAGAGAGAGAGAGAGAGAGAGAAAAGTAACAGACAAGGAAATAGAGATAGAGATAGAAACAAATGATAGACAAGGAGATAGAGAGATAAGAAAGTGACAAAGGCCCAGAGAGAGAGAGAGAGAGAGAGACGTAGAAGAAATTGACAGACAAAGATAGTGAGAGAGAGAGAGAGAGAGAGAGAGAGAAAAACAGGAAACTGACAGACAGACAAAAACAAGAAAGAGAGTAAAAAACAGGTAGACATAGTAAAAAAACAGTTATGAAACATTACTGGACGAAAAAGAAGTATAGATCGGCGTGGTGAGGAGGAGGAGGATGATGATGATGAAGAAGAAGAAAATAGTAATAAACGCCGAAATGATGTGCTGATATAACTTGAAGCAGAAAAGCCAAGTTAATTTTTATCCGCTTATATCCGGCCTGTCAAGTACGTCCGTACACAACTTTCAGAACACTTGCTGCCTGGCTCTCTATCTAACCCGCCTTCATCACCACCCGGCACGCACGTCGCCCACGTTCCCGGCCTTGCTTACCGACATCTATAAGGCGTATTTGTAAATCGAATCGTTCGTATTTTGAAACGAACGCCAGTGTGTGCATAAGTGAAAACAATTCTCTGCCGTTTCGTTTTTCATTCTATCAGAAGGCGAAGCTATAATACGCGTTAAGTTCTTTAGATCCGGTACGATCTATCGCATAGTCACTCTTATATTAAAAAAACGTGAATGAATGAGTGAATGACTGAGAGAGAGAGAGAGAGAGAGAGAGAGAGAGAGAGAGAGAGAGAGAGAGAGAGAGAGAGAGAGAGAGAGAGTGAGAGAGAGAGATTGACTGCATTTCCGGTAGGTTGAGAGAGAGAGAAAAAAAGGCATCAGATGAACAGATAAAAGCAGACGAGAAACAGATGGACACAATGACAAACCGAAAAGAAGACGCTAGAAACGAACGATCAGACGGACGGGGCTAGAAACGAATGAACGTACGGAGGACAATAAGCTAGGCACGAACAAATGGACCGTCGGAGAGAGAAATACAAGCTAGACAGGAACGAACGGACGGACAAGAGCAAACAGGGACGAACGGACAACGCGCAAGACATGAATGAACGGAGGGGCAAGAACAAGTGGGACACGAAAGAACGGACAAGAGCAAGGGAGACACGAACAGACGGACAAGAACAAGGGAGACACGAACGAACGAACGGACGAAGAAGAACAAGGGAGACACGAACGAACGGACGGACAAGAACAAGAGGGACACGAACGAACAGACGGACGGACGAAGAAGAACAAGGGAGACACGAACGGACGAACGAATGAAAGAACGGACAAGAAATAGGGGGACACGACCGACCGAACGGATGGACAAGAACAAGAGAGACACGAACTAACGAACGGGCGGACAAGAACAAGGGGAACACGAACGAACGGACGAAGAAGAACAAGGGAGACACGAACGGACGAACAAAAACAAGGGAGGCACGAACGAATGAAAGAACGGACAAGAAATAGGGGGACACAAACGAACGGACAAAAAAAGGGAGACACGAACGAACAAGAAAAAGGGAGACACGAATGAACGAACGGACAAGAATAAGGGAGACGCGAAAGGATGGACAAGAACAAGCAAAACACAAAAGAACGGACGGATAAGAACAAGGGAGACACGAACGAACGAACGAACGAACGAACGAACGGGAAAATAACAGACGGACAATAACAAGCTAGATATGCAAGAACAGATGGATACAAGTTAGTAACGACGGACAGACGAAAAAAAACAAAACGATAATCTAGAAACAGATGAATTAACGAACGAACGGGCAGACAAGAACAAGTTTGATACGAACAAACCGACAGTGACACGAACAAGATAATCCCTGACGGATGAACGAACGGACAGACAAAAAAAAAGAGCTAGAAATGAAAGAACGAACAGAAAAAGCTAGAAACGAATGGACGGACAGACAGATCAAGAAACAAATGCTGTAGCTGGAAACGCTGATCTCAATTTCCCCAAAAAGTCCAAGTGAATAAAACTAATAAGAATCAGCCTTCCGACACACCTCATTTTGACGACGACGCCTGTTCACGCAAAAAGAACCTCTTCACAGTGTCGCGGTTAGCAAGCTTGTCCTGCAGATTATTAATAATGAGTTGGATCCTCACTGGATGCCCCGTCGTTGTGACCTTGTACCAAACCTACGCTAAACTTAGTAAATAAAAACTATTTATGCAAAAAAAAAAAAAATCAACAGCGTCTCTCAAACTCGCGCACAAATCGAGTAGAGCGCGCATGCGCACTGGCCTTCTCCTAAAGTCTAAACAATTCTACGACGCGCTGTCTCTGACGGTGTTCTCCTGGCCCTTACTCTCTTCACCTCCCCTCTTTTTCGAAGCTTTCCATGTCGCTTTACCGTCCTGGCAAAGATCATATATCACTGAGCGTCCGGCATTTCTTTGAGTGATCGATACTGGTCCGAAAACGATGGATGCAAGAACGTTTGAGATGTTTAATGCTTAGGAAGTTGACAAGAGACTCTTCATCTGCGCCCCGCCCGCCCCGGGAGCGTTTGGCAGGGCGAGGTAGTAGAGTTTAGATGGGGGCTAAGAACAGGAGACAAGTGGGGGAAACCTGCCAGCGATTCGTTTATGATGAGAAGAATAGGAAAATGAAGGGGGAAAAAAATGAATAATTTATGATTTGCGTGGGTGACCATTTGGTGTACTTCTGCAAACATGTCGAGAAGAAGGGTGAGATTAAGAGAGAGAGAGAGAGAGAGAGAGAGAGAGAGAGAGAGAGAGATAGACAGGGGAAGAAAGAATACAGTTATAGAGAAGGGAAGAAGATGAGAGAGAGAAGATGGTTGGAAGAAGAAAAGGAAGAGAAAGGGAGAGAGAAGAAGAGAGACGGGACGAGAATGGAGAGAAAAGACAGAAAGAGAATGGGGAGAAAAAACGGAAAGAATGGAGAGAAAAGAAAAGAGACGGGATGATAATAGAAACAAGAAGGGAGACGGGACGAGGTTGGAGAAAAGAAGAGAGACGGAAGAGATTGGAGATAAGAAGAGAGACGGAAGAGATTGGAGACAAGAAGAGAGACGGAAGAGATTGGAGACAAGAAGAGAGACGGGACGAGGTTGGAGGCCAGAAGAGCGACGAGATGAGATTGGAGAAAAGAAGAGAGACGTGACGAGATTAGAGAAAAGAAGAGAGACGGAAGAAATTGGAGACAAGAAGCGAGACGGGACGAAAATAGAGAAAAGAAGAGAGACGGGACTAGATTGGAGGTAAGAAGAGAGACGGGACGAGATTGGAGGCAAGAAGAGAGACAGGACTAGATTGGAGGCAAGAAGAGAGACGGGACTAGATTGGAGGCAAGAAGAGAGACGGGACTAGATTGGATGCAAGAAGCGAGACGGGACTAGATTGGAGGCAAGAAGAGAGACAGGACTAGATTGGAGGCAAGAAGAGAGACGGGACTAGATTGGAGGCAAGAAGAGAGACGGGACTAGATTGGAGGCAAGAAGAGAGACGGGACGAGATTGGAAGCAAGCAGAACGAGAGTGAGAATAGGAGCGAGATGAGACGAGACGAAGGAAAGATGCGACAGGTGACTAGAATGGATGTCAGAAGGCAAACGATTGACGGAAAGCGGAATACTGGAGAAAATTACTGGGATGATTTTCGGACCATGCCTTCGCGAATTGCATGAAATGGAGCGACCAGTAGTGAGATTGGAAACTCTAGCATCGGGCTACGAATCTACTCTCGCCCACAGGAGGCTGGTGAGCGCTATTCGCCTTAAATGGACGCGCGCTCGTTAGCTGCCTTCAAAGAGCAGCGCTGATTAAATTAAGATACATTAAAACATCACACACAAGGGCAGCAACGACGATCTCCAGCTACTTTTCTTTCGCCTCCTTTTCTTTTTTCCTCCTCTCACTCCTTCTTTCTATTCGGCTTTCTTCCTCATGCTTGTTTATTGTTGTGTTTTATGTATCTTATCTTTCTTTCTTTCTTTCTTTCTTTATTCATTCTTTCTTTCTTGCTTTCTAATTGTACTCTCTTCTTTATGCCCCCTTAACCTCTCTCTATATCTTTTACGCCACCTCCGACTTTTTATTCTCACATACTCTCTTCTCTATTTTCTCAGATTTTCTTTCTCATACTTGACATTCTCTCTCCAATCCCCCAACCACTCACTTCTTTCTATACTCTATATATTCTCCTTATTTCCCCTCTCTCTCTCGTCTCTTTACTACCCTTTTCTGTCACTCTTCTCTCTATTCTCTTTCTCTGTTCTCCTTCCTTTCTCATTGCTCTCTATTTGCTTTCCTTTCTGTCTCACTTCTCTTTATTCTCTCTCCTTTCTATTTCCATTCTGTTCACTTTCCTTTCTGTCTCTCTTCTCTGTATTTTCTTTCTCCCTCCCTTTTCTGTATTCTCTTTCTCACTCCATTCTCTCTCTCTCTCTTCTATTTACTTTCTCCCTCTCTTCTATCTCTCCTCTCTATTCCCTTTCCTTCCGCCTCTCTTTTATGTATCTCTTCTCTCTATTCACCCCCCATTCTCTCTGTTCTCTTTTCTTTCTCCCTCACTTCTCTCTATTCTTTTTCCTTTCTCTCTTTCTTCTCATCTATCCTCTTTCCTTTCTCCCTCACTTCTCTCCATTCTTTTTGTTTTCTCTCTCCTTTCTCTTACCCTCTGTTCTTTCATTTTTTTCTCCCTCCCTTCTCTGTCATTTCCCTCTCTATTATCCCCCTCTCGTGTCTTCTCATCTCTGTATTCTCTCTCTCTCTCTTTTTAGCAATCCCCCCTCTCTTCCTCTCCTTCTCATTCGTCTATCCCCCTCTCTCATATTTTACACCATTCTTTTGGGTGTTTTTTTTCCCCTTTTGCATGTTTTTCTCTCTAATTCACTCTTCACTTTCTCTCAAGTTCATCCTCAGCCATTTTGTCTTCTTGACTTTTTTTCTCTTTCCCGTCCCTTCTCTCTCTTTTCCATCCCCCCTCTCTCTCTCTCTCTCTCTGCCATCTTCTCTATCACTCTCTCTTCCATTTGAAATCAAACAGAAGCAAATATTTCATAAACAAAGCTATACTGGTGCGAACTGCAATAAAAAGAAAGAAAAAAAAGAAGTATAACACGTGACCTAAAAAGAACAAAATGGCGCTGAGTCAGATTTCCCACAGGATCTTGCGAATCAAAATATTTCCTCTGCGTGTGTGTGTTTAGCCGGCATGAGTCAAGTTTTGTGTGTGTGTGTGTGTGTGTGTGTGTGTGTGCATGGAAGTCGTAATGCAAGCCCATATGCAAAGGAAATTTGTTTTTATCATCGTCCATTTACATGTGCGTACAGCGGTGGAGGTCTATGGCAAACTGAGTAAAAATTTCAAGACTCCAGCACCTTCCTCAGTATTCACATTCATTTTTTTTGTTTTTTGCCTGACGCTTCTATTCATCCTATACATAAACACATTAGTCTCCAATGTGTTTAAGTCGAACTAGGTTTTAGTTGGGTTTGGTGGATTTAACGACACATCACCATCTCCCATTTTTATTTTATTTTAGAAATCTGTACCACCACCCCCAAGCAAAGCGGTACACCCACTAACACGAAAGGGGTAACAGGATGTGTAAGCAGAAGCATTGGTTAAGGAAGAGAAATAGAAACGAGCAACCAGGAGGAGAGTAGATAGCGATTGACATTGCATTTACATTCTAGCAGATTAAAGTTGCCTGGAATGCATGGAGCTGGGAGGGAGTTCCACAAGTGAGAGGTGCGAGAAAAGAAACTGTCAGCAAAGAAGTTACGGGTATATCTAGCCAGCTCAACTGTTAAATTGATGAGATCTCGACGCCAGTCTAGTATTGTGCTTAAATTCAAAATGTGTAGGTACCATCGCGAAGAGATCATCTGAACAAATACCGTGTAAGTATTTATTTAAAAAAAAAATGGCAGAGAGAGGCAACCTTACGGCGGTGGGAAAGTGACTGAAGCCGAGCTGCCAGATCGGGACCAGTAATATTGCTGATTCTTCTTTGGATCTTATTAAGGAGCTCAAGGTAAACAGTAGGGGGTAACGGATCATATATTTGGCAGAAATTGAAAGGGCTTCTGGCTGATAATAGCACGCAAGAGGTTACAGGGTGTGGGGGAATTAGGAACAGAAACATTAGTAATGAGTAGAAGGAGAAAAGAGCAACCAGGGGGACAGTAGATAGCGATTGACATTGCGTTTAAATTTTTGCAGATTAAAGATGGCTGGAAAGCACGGAGCCGGAAGGGGAATTCCACGAGAGAAAAGTGCGAGAAAAGAAACTGTTAGACTAGAGCTTACTCTTACATCTAGCCAGCGTAACTGTAAATTGATGAGATCCCGCCACCGGTCTCGTATTGTGCTTAAACTCACACGGTCTAGGTATCATAGCGAAGAGCAATATTTATTCTGTTATGTACACAGAAATGTCACACAAGGCCAAATTGGGGAATGGGGGGAAAAGGGCGTTCTTCTGTCTTAACGCTAGCCGCAAACAAACAATACAAACAATATTCCTTATACCAAAACAACACATTTTTACGTACCTTTCTTACTACATTCACCATAATACCTCATTGTCTCTACGAAAATACTAACTAGTTCCCATAGCGAAGAGCTCATCTGAATAATTGCCATGAAAGTATTTATAAAAAAAAAAAAGGGACATAGAGGCAATGTTACGGCGGTGGGAAAATGACTGAAGCCGAGCTGCCAGATCAGGACCAATAATATTGCTGATTCTTCTTTGGATCTTATCAAGGAACTCAAGGTAAGCAGTAGGGGCACCGGACCATATATGGTAGCAATATTCTAAGCATGGACGAATGCATAACCTAGCTGATTTCATTCAGCTTTCAAGCACTTTTTAAAAATTTTATTGTTATTGTTTTTAAATATCCTTCGTTGTAATGGCAGTATTTTTGTTAGGAAAGGGTATACGCTGCAAAAGCCACGGAAGATTGTGAAATCAGCACACTTTCAATACATTTTCACCTTGATAAATCATTCTCTTTTAATTAGAATTGCATTATTTAAGCAATGAACAATAGCAATGAATGCCCATGTGAGACAAGTACATACTATCAATTTCATTTACGGCGGTGGACAAGTGACTGGAGCCGAGCCGCCGGACCAGGACCAATAATATTGCCGATTATTTTCTTGATACTTGTATTACATGTTAAATGAGTTAGGGTTCTCGCCACCTACCGTGGTCATTCTACCCACTTCAGGGGAGTGCGCCGCCCACTTTGGGAATCACGAGCTTTAGCGGGCGACCGAGATGCGAATCAACGTAGATTTGCTTCGATATCTAAGCACGAGACTGTAATTAGAAGAGCGTGACAGAATGGCTGGCGACGGGAATTTGGTCATCGTTTTCTCTTCGAGTTACACGTGATAGCCATTTTAGCTGTTGCTTCTGTTGAAAGCCCTCAAGTGATGTGGTTTCTGTCATTTGGTACATTTGTGATTGTGCAGCGCCAGTTCGTAACATTCAAAGGAGGATGGTCTTTGTCAAGACCCCCAGGCTTCATTCATTTCATTTAGCACATTCGCCCTTGCATGGAGTATTGCTGCCATATATGGTCTGGAGCCCCTGCTGTTTGCCTCAGGGTTCTTGATAAGATCCAGAGACGGATATGCAATGTAATTGGCCCTGATCTGTCATCTCGTCTGCAGTCGCTCTCTCACAGACGCGCCGTTGCCTCGCTCTGTCTTTTTCCAAATACTTTTACGGTAATTGTTCTTTCGCTGGTTCCTAGGCCTCATGAATTTAAACGTCCTACGAGGCTGGCATCCCGTTCCCACCCCTTCACCATTGAAACTGTTAGATGTAGATGTCTCTTCTACTCCAATAGCTTCATGTCTCGCACATCTCGCCTGTGGAACTCCCTTCCTTATTCCTGTTTCCCTGACAAATACAATCTCCAACTATTTAAGTGTAACGTCAATCGACATCTCCAGTTGCCTTGATCTATCCACTTCCCTTCTCCACATACTTTCCCCTTTCACTCCTATCTGCTCTCGCTCCAAATCTTCTGTAACCCCTTGCCTTGATCTATCCACTATCCTTCTCCACATCCTTTCCTCTTTCACTCCTATCTGCTCTCGCTCCAAATCTTCTGTAACCCCCTTGCCTTGATCGATCTACTATCTTTCGCCACATCCTCTCCTTTACCACTCCTATCTGCTCTTCATCCAAACCTTCTGTAACCCCTTGCGTGCTAGTGGCTTCCAGCCTTGCTTGGGGTGATAAGCTTAAAACAAAAAAAAACAAAAAAAAACAAAACTCTCCTTCATCTCACAATTGTCCATGGTGACATCAAGGGAGAATAGTGCAATGACTTGTTAAGGTTACCTCAAGGTTGGGTTTGTTTTTGAAGGTACCTTTTTCTAGCCTTAAAGAAGCAGGGCCTACGAGGCAGCAGGTGGTTTGAATTCATACAGTCTGTCCCTCTGTTTTTGGCCATGGAGAGAGAAGGGATGGATTCATGCCTTGCCCAAGGGTATTATCACGTAAGTGAATGTAATGAACTCGACCGTAATTCGAACTTGGATCTCCGGTTCCTCTAACCGTTACTTCCACCTTGCCACCAAGCTCAGGCTTCACGAGCCAAAAAGCCATTTTTGATTTTGGAAAGCGGTCGTATATGCCAAACGTTGTCAAAAGCCTTTGAGGTGTGTAAAAGCGACCCCCCCCCTATTGATGAAAGGACCACCGAACGTATTATGTTCATCTAAAACACTTTCCTTTCTCCCTTCCTTTCTTTTTCATTCCTCTTTCTGTTCTCCCTCTCTTCCCTCTCCTTTCTCTTTCATTTCTCTCTCTATTACCCCTCTCGCGCCTTCTCATCTCTGTACTCCTTCTCTCTCTCTCTCTCTCTCTCTCTCTCTCTCTCTCTCTTTTTATCTATTCTACCACTCTCTAATTTTTTTTTTTTATCTATTCCTCCACGGAGTGAGAAAAAAGAAACACTTGGGTATTGGTCAGCGAGCAGAGGTTCCCTCGGGGTGCCAAAGCTAGGTCCCCAAGTTCGGCGTGGGATAATCGAAAAGCTGATCTCAAAAATTACCTACAACCTGTTGTTAAATAGAGCAAGGAATGGCTTGTTATTTTTAACGCCCCCCCCCCCCCCCCCCACCCGGAAATCCAGTCAGATCCATTACATTCGCTTACATGCCAATGGGAAAGGTATGAATCTTCTTCTTCTCCCCTTCCCCCATCTATGGGTAAATAGCACGACAGACCGGCTTTCTATAGCCTTGGATAGCAACTGGTCTACCGCAGAAAGAAATGCCAACCTACTGCGGGAAAAAAATTTGCCTCGTCAGTCATGTATCGAAAGATACATGATCGCCTGTGCGTGTATCACGCATGGTACCTAACTAATTGACTGACCGGCAAAGTCTCATCATTTTGCAATTGAAATGGTTGGATGTAATCTTAAGATCTATGCTAACCCTGCTCGCTTGTGGAATTAGCGTGATACAGCGAAACAGTCTGTCTGTGGATGACAATATATATGTTCCTGAAAAATTTATTTCGGTTGGGCTCTCCGGGGAGGAAGTGTGGGTTTGTAAACAGTGACTATTACGGCTAATAATGCAAGACTCTTCGGTAAATCGAATCGAGTTCTCTCAGTCACTGTGTGTTTATCTAAAAATAAATATGCTTAAATTCACCGTGCCAAAGGCTTAGTGGTAGAATTTCCGACTAAGGTCAATTCAGTCGGGTTTCGATCCTAGCTAGAAGCAACCGGACGTCTAGCCACACTGATGAGCTGTGATGCAGCGAATCAGTCTGTCTGTGGATGAATATATATATAAGAAAAAAAAATGAGACTGTTGTCCATCAATGTTGTCTTGTTTGTCAAAGGAAACGAGCCACTCCACCTCAAATCCCCCACCTTGTCGAACCTACACCGGTCCTTAAAAATACCGGTCCTATTAACAAAAAGCAGTGTTGAAGAGAATTGCTATGTGTAATGAAGGTGACGGGTGGGATGGAGTAGATATTATCAGTGCAAGTCGTGAGTGGGTCCTACGATGACGGTGGGCGTTTGGGCATAAGGAGGGTGGGTGAGTAAAACAGTAGAGGAATAAAAGAGGGGGGAATAAAGAGAGATGTGCTAATTAAATATCTCAAAAAATAGTAACAGATAGATAGATAGATAGATAGATAGATAGATAGATAGATAGAGAAAACAAGGAAAGCAGGAGGAAGAGGAGGAGACAGTTACGAGAGGGGGAATAAAGGGAAAAGTGAAAGCGGAAGGGAGGAAAGAAGAGAAAGGAACGAAGTAAATTTGTTTAAAAAAAGGACGGAGAAAGAGAAGAAAAGATGGAGAGAGAGAGAGAGAGAGAGAGGTAAAAGAATAGAAAGGAAAATCTGAAAATGTAGAGTGAGAAAAAAGAAAGGGGAAAAATGATGGAGAGAGAAAAATGGCGAGAAAAAGAATAGAAAGAAAAAATGAATTAGTTTAAAAAAAGATGGAGAGAGAGAGAGAGAGGAAGATGTAGAGAAAGAAAAAGATGTAGAGAGAGAAAAAGATGTAGAGAGAGAAAAAGATGTAGAGGGAGAAAACAAATTAGTTTAAAAAAGAAGAGGAATAGAGGGGAAAAGGGTGGAGAGAGAGAGACAAAATATATATGGAGAAAAAGATGTAGAAGGAGAAAAAATTAATTAGTTTAAAATAAAGAGGAAGAAAGAGTGAAAGATGAAGAGAGAGAGAGAGAGAGAGAGAGAAAACAAATTAGTTTAAAAAAGATGTAGAGAGAGAGAGACAAAAAGATATATATAGAGAGAAAAAGATGTAGATGGGGAAAACGATGTAGAAGGAGAAAAAATTAATTAGTTTAAAAAAAAGAGTGAGAGATGAAGAGAGAGAGAGAGAGAGAGAGAGAGAGAAAACAAATTAGTTTAAAAAAGATGTAGAGAGAGAGACAAAAAGATATATATATATATATATATATATATATATATATATATATATATATATATATATATAGAGAGAGAGAGAGAGAGAGAGAGAGAGAGAGAGAAAGATGTAGATGTGGAAAAAGATGTAGAAGGAGAAAAAATTAATTAGTTTAAAAAAAAGAGGAAGAAAGAGTGAAAGATGAAGAGAGAGAGAGAGAGTGAGAGAAAACAAATTAGTTTAAAAAAGATGTAGAGAGAGAGAGAAAGAAAGAAAATTAGTTTACAAAAAGTGAAGAGAGAGAAAA
>OZ038517.1:41507975-41622975 GCA_964036315.1 Acanthosepion esculentum | reverse complement strand
ATTTATTTATGAAAATTAAGGGGAAAAAAATTATTATTTCGTTCTCCTGGATCTTTCGTTCATTGCATCATTTTTTTTTTGTAGGGGCACCGCAATAGCTGTGGTCACTGACACGAGAATTTTTGCGTTAAAAGTAGGACAGAAAGAGAAAGACTGTTAGAGTAAAAAAATCGGAAAAAAAATCTGGCTGCAAAAGCAAGATGGCGTGCTTTGAGGGAAAATAAAATGTCTGTACTTGTTTGGTAACTTTGTCTCTTTTTCGCTTTGGGCTGGAGGTTTTTTCCATTTATGGTGACACATTTATAACGGCTTGTTTCATTTTTTCTTTTTTTCTTTCTGTGTCGAATAGTCAGATCCGATTAACAAGCCGAAGAAATATGCAAGTCTTAAAAAATATAAAATGCCCTGCCTTGTTTTATTTTCGAGCTGAAATGTTTACATCAAGTTTTAATGTTTCACTCTTTCAGAGAAATTAGAAACAGAGAAGAAGAAGGAAAGAAATCGAGAGAGTAAAGAGAGGGAGACAAAGGGAAAAGATGGAGAGAGACGCAAGGGAAAGATGAAGGGAGACGAAGGGGGGGAAAATCGAGGGAGACGAACGGGGGGGAAATCGAGGGAGAAAAAGGGGGGGTTTGAGGGAGAAGAAGGGGGAAATCGAGGGAGACAAAGGGGGAAATCGAGGGAGACGAAGGGGGGAAATCGAAGGAGACAATGGGGGGATTTGAGGGAGAAGAAGGGGGGATCGAGGGAGGAGAGGGGGGAAATCGAGGGAGACGAAGGGGGGAATCGAGGGAGACGAAGGGGGAAATTGAGGGAGACGAAGGGTGAAATTGAGGGAGAAGAAGGGGGGAAATGTAGAGAGACGAAGGGGGGAAAATGGAGGGAGACGAAAGGTGAAAATGGAGGGAGACGAAAGGAAAAGATGGCGGGAGACGAAAGGAAAAGATGGCGGGAGACGAAAAAAAAAATTGGAGGGAGACAAAGGGAAAAGATCACGAGAGATGAAGGGAAAAGATGAGAAGAGAAAGAGAACAGAAAATGAGAAAAAGGGAGAAAATGAAAACAGAATGAGAGAGTGAAAGAGAGAGAGGGGGGAAAGAAAATGGGGGTGACGGAAAAAGAGAATGGGAGTGAGAGAGAATGAGAGAAAGAGTGAGAGAGAATGAGAGAAAGAATGAGAGAGAATGGGAAAGATTGTGAGAGAAGACCTTTTTTTTATAGAGAGACATGCACTGACCAGAATAGATAAACTGACAGACAGACAGATAAAGACAGTCAAAGACCAACTGATGTTCAGTCATATTTCAAAACTAAACACGATCCGTTTATCCATCAGTCTATTGGCATCGTATTTCATGCTGTATAATGCGCATCGTTTTTAAAGCTAAAATTGGAAAATAAATGCAAAATCTTCAGTTGCTTGTTAAGGGAAAAAAAGAAAAGAAAAATTAACGTCGGACGAAAAATTAATTGGCTTGTTATTTACTCGCGACCGCCCCACCCCGCCGCCTACATGATGACTGGATATAGCACAAGGCCGGTTTAATGTGTGGAGCTTACGCGCGTACACCTGGGCTAAGGCCCAAAACTGCCCTGTACTCGAAGCCAATCTCTTTGTTTGGTGCAATGTAATGGGGGAGGTGCTGCCCGCTGGATTAGAATCCTCGCGGCCAAGCAACTCATTAATTTATTTGTGCTCTGTCCGAAGACACAAGTTGAGAGATATGATGTTGCCTTTCCAGCCAGAAGGCTGGAACCATTTTTTCTTGGATTTTCTCTGTGGTTTTCGAAATCTCAAAATTCGTATCTATCGTCTTCATTCCGGGAAGATCCTAAAGACCTTTCATCTTCAGCGCCACCCAAAGGCATTATGAAAAAAACTTGACCGTGATTTCTACTATTAAAAAAAACGAACGAACAAAAACGGCATCTTACGATGTCTTATTCCACGGCCGTCTACAGGGTGCGATGGATAAATTGTTGTCTAAATGATGCAGTAATGAAAATAACACTGACATCTCAATTTAACAGAATATTTACCAAAATTATACCCCCCCCCCAAAAAAAAATCTTGAAATACTAAAAAGTAAATTTATTCAATAAAATCGTCATTGGCTTCAACCACGGCCTCCAGACGACTTCGGAATCTCCTGCAACTCTTCTGAATGGTCTACTTCTTTAAGTTGGTGAATGCTGCCATAATCATTGCCTTCAGTTCATCTTTGGTGTTACAAGGAGTTTTGTTAGTTTCTCGCTCAACCGCTCCCCACATATAATAAAGGGGGAGCAGTCTGGTGAGTTAGGTGGCGATATATAACGGGTGATGTGGTTGAAGAAACTGTCTGACAACTATGGCTGGGTTCTCCTGCTTGCGTGGCACAGTGCAGAGTCTTGTTGCTAGATAGAGGCACTTCTAGCAGCCCCCCCTCTTGACCCAGGACAGCACTATCTCCTCAAAGCACCATACTTAAGGCCTTGTACCAGACTAAGCTAACATTAGTATCTAAAGAAAGTTAAAAAAAAGTTTTAGATGTCGAGTCATGTGGAATTTATTGCTGTAATGGTTAACGAGCTAGTCTAACAGGTCACTAGTGAGTAGTGAGTTTGATCCTTACTGGATGCTCTATTCCTTCGGCCTTGAGCCTAAAATAAAATTAACTTTAGTAGATATCTAAAGGAGTTGAAAAAGACTGTAGTGGTCGGATCATATGTGGAGTATTGGTGCAATGGTTAGCAAGCTGGTCTCGTAGATCCCTACTATTGAGTAGCGAGTTGGGATCCTTACCGAGTGCTCCAAGCTTGAGGCCTTGTACCACACTAAGATGACCTTACTAAATATTTCAGGGGCAATAACGTCTGTAGAGATCAAGTCATGTGGAAATTATTGGTGTAATGGTTAACAAGCTAACCACGAAGATCATTACTACTGACGAGAGAGTTTGATTCTCACTGGGTGCCTTGTATTAAAACAATGTTAAACTTAGTATATATATATATATATATATATATATATATATATATATATATATATATATATATATATATAAAAGGAATCGACCATAGTCAAGATAATCGAGTCAATGCGAACGATCATTTCCTTAGCTGCATAGTATGTGCTTCGCCAGGGATACATACAGTTTTGAATTCAGAATTTCCTTCTCCTAGATCAGTTGCCACCCAAAGCTATAGAACGCAGTTTGTTCTACTATTTACCCATAGATGGGGGAGAAGAGTTGGATTCATGCCTTTCCAAAAGTTCAACCAGAGTCGGGACCATCGAGTCAATGCGGACGATCTTTTCCTTAGCTGCATAGGTTTCCTTTCCACCCAAGGCTATAGAACCCACTCGGAACTACTATTTACCCATCATAGTTGATATTGGGAGGGTGGGTGGGGGTAAGAGTTGGATTCATGCCTTTCCCAATGGGTATTAGCACGTAAGTTAATGTAATGAACTGGACTGGATTTCGAACTCAGTCCATTACTCTACCATGGAGAGGAAAAAAAGATTGCAGAATTCGGATTATATAGAAATTATGGGTGTAATGATTAACAAGTTAGTCTGGCGCATCATTACTGAGTAGCGAGTTTGATCCCCCATCGAGTGCTCCATAGGTGTGGCCTTGTGCCAGATATAATCTAAGTTGTTAAAATAAAGGCGAATCGGAGTGGTGCAACTGTTAGATCAACTAGTTGACCATTTCTACTGAGTAGTGCGTTTGTTCCTCACTGGGTGCCTCATGCTAGCTAGTGAGATGGAGAGAGATAAAGAGGTCGGCAGGGACTATAAAGTGTGTGTGTGTGTGTGTGTGTGTATGAGTGAGTGAGGAGAAGGGGGACATATTTGTTTACAGACATCTGCTTCTTTAGGGAGCAGACATTTTGCTCTTAACCTCCACCCATCGCCCAGACGATGTAGTTACTAATAGGTTATATCACCCAGAACGGTGAAGGCCGCTTGCGTCATTAATGATTGGTATGCTGACATTGATTTATGGGGCCGGCCGAAGTTTGAAGCCAGATGTTCGCAGCTTATAAATTACCTCCCGACTCAACATCTTCGTTTTCTCTGGTCTTTAGCCAGTCTTTTTTTTTTTTTAACCACTTATTATTTGTTGTTGGGTTAGTTTTAGGGAATTTACAAAGAGAAAGGCGTTACCCATATTTTTTTTTCTTTTCCTCATCTGGCCTTTTCGGCTTCAGCGTAATGAAACAAAAACGGATTTCTAAGTTGAAGTCATTTTTTTTTTTTACAGTTCAGCCTGCATAAGGCCCAAGAGACACTACTTGGAATTAGGACAAAGTTCGACCAGAACTGAAATCCTGAGAATTCAACTGTCTGTTTTCAGACAAGATATCGAACATGTCGGTTGGGAAATGCTCATAACTTGAAAAATTCTTGGAATTGGGACAAAGTTCGAAATCGTGAAACTGTCTACTTGATTTTAGCCTGACAATCGACTAGGGTGAGACTCGAACCCGGGTCTCATGGTCAGAAAGTGTACGTTTTAACCACTCGGCTACGTGTCCACAAAAACATTCAAAACAAAAAAAAGAAAAAAGAAAGAATAATCTTAATTTATTCGGCAATGTTTATTGTTTTAAAAAGCGACGATTAGAAATGGAATGAAACCTAAACATTTGACAGAAAACTGATACATTTTCTTTGTTCTTAGATTACAACGAGGAAGTTTTAAGGAAAATGGAAATGAATTCTAATTACAGAAGGTCCTCGGGTTACGTCGGATCCGACGTACCACATTCCGTGATTACGGCGCCATCTCCATAATATAATACGTTGTCAGGCGGCGCTATCTCTCGTGTAGCATATATATATATATATATATATATATATATATATATATATATATATATATATATATATATATATATATATACATACATACATGTTTCATTAAATAATATAGACAAGTGTTGTCTATTTATTTTATGTAAATTCTTTTCATATCGTCTGATAAGCTTAATAACATTATCATTAAACGAAGAAAGAAAATCACAATATTGATACATACTTTTTTAATCCAATCTAAGATTTCGGCTTACATAAGCCATTATCGAAGATGACAATTGCACAATATATGAATGAAAAAATGCCTAAATACAAACAATATATATATGCCTAAAAAAATATTTTTCCTACTGTTGTTCTACTGCGAGTTGAGCTATCCAAGGTTTTACCAAGCGAGTACCACCATATATCGGAGAGCCGAGTTCGAATTCCAGTCGAATCCATTACATTCACTTACGTGCTAATACCCTTGGGAAAGGTGTGAATCCTCTTCTTCTCCCTCCAACTATGGGTAAATAGCAGGACAGACTGGGTTCTATAGCTTTGGATGGCAACTGGTCTAGGAGAAGGATAACTCTGAATTCAAAACCTGTGGAGGGTCGTTTGGGGACCTTGTGGCACTCGCTGCACCAGGTCCCTGTATTCGACCCTCCAAAAAGTGTGGATGGCCCTGCACAAAGCCTTCACCACTATAATCAAATCTCATGTGTCGGTGTCGGGCTTTCAGTTTCTAGGAACTGATCTGTCTGACCCTCATACGTCATATATATATATAATTTAAATAAAAACAGACCACTTTAAGGTTCCATATAATAAATTATTTCACCACAGCCCTTTTAAAGGACCGCGGATCATCAGATTTTATTTCCAAAGATGAGATCATTATATATATATATATATATATATATATATATATATATATATATGATCTCATACAGGGACAAGGTAAAATGTATGAACGTGAGTTTTGTGCCTGATATAGAGAGTTGGTCACAACAAATTGCTTCTACAACGTAGAGGATATTTAGTCTGACACAAGGCCATTTTAATTGCGTGTTACTGAGTAAGAGGCACAGTTTAAGCGGATATGCGGGGAAGATAACCGTTAATCTATTAAGAGACTTTAAACAGCTTATGAGTCTCTGGCGAATACAGTTATTATTTTTCTCTCAAAATACGGCGCAGTCCAGACATTGTGAACGTGGGTAGATGATTCGCAACCGTTTCAGCCAGCGAGCAATACAAGGAGGTAGGTGGGTGGGTGGTGGGAAGATGAATTGAAGAGTTTTAGTCTTTGGTGTCTTCGAGGTTGTTTTTTTTCCCCGCTTCATGTATGTTTACTTTTCGACATAATGAACTAAGCAAACGACCACGTTGAAACACTTGTGCTTTTGTTATTCACAATAAGGGAAGAAGGTTAGGTAGCGTATGACCGGTAAACGAATGGAAAAAAAATATGAATGAATTCAAATAAGAAAAAACTGAAGCCAAAGAAGAAAAAAGACAGAAGCACACAGTGTGTGTGTGTTCATATATATATATATATATATATATATATATATATATATATATATATATATATATATATATATATAGAAAGAGAGAGAGAGAGAGAGAGAAACAACTACGACAACGTGGAAAAAAATTAGCATAAAAATGTATATATCGTTTTTGTCTTTTTTTTCTAAGGATTACTGAGATTATATATATATAAATATATATATGCAACATATATACATATGAATCATATATTGCATATATATATACATATCTATGCATCATATATTGCATATATATATGCATCATATATATATATATATATATTCATCATATATATATATATATAAGCATCATATATATATATATTTATGCATCATATATATATATATATATATATTTATGCATCATATATATATATATATATTTATGCATCATACATATATATATATATATTTATGCATCATACATATATATATTTATGCATCATATATATATATATATTTATGCATCATATATATATATATTTATGCATCATATATATATATATTTATGCATCATATATATATATATATATATATTTATGCATCATACATATATATATATATATTTATGCATCATACATATATATATTTATGCATCATATATATATATATATATATGCATCATATATATATATATATATTTATGCATCATATATATATATATATATATATGCATCATATATATATATATATATTTATGCATCATATATATATATATATATATATGCATCATATATATATATATATATATATATGCATCATATATATATATATGCCTCATATATTGTTGCAGCATACCTATGGACGATAATGAGTATGTCCCCATTCACATAAATACGGTAGTAAATACTGTATGTTGGTCTGCAGTTGGAGATTCGTCTCCAGCTGTGCTGGTCAAAATCTCTGACTTCGGGCAGAGTGGATCCCCAGACGATGCTATGTCGAAGGGCAGCGTCTCGTCTCGGGAAACAGCTGCTCTACGAGGAATGTTTGGTTCGAGCCTAAGGGCTCGGATACCCCACATTAAATTCAGCCTTGTGCCACAAGACCGCGTGGGGCTTTTTGTAGATATCCTACACTTGGAGATTCATTGTGAAATTCACTTGACTCACTACTAGCAGTTGACTACTTCTGCGCGCCGCTGGCGAATCTTATGTGATGCTCGTTTCCTACGTATTATAGTTCCTGACCAACCTTCTTTTGATTAATCTATTCGGTAATCTTCCCTACGTTACATCATACGACGCAGGTTATTTCATCTAAACGAGTGTCGAAAAGACGGCTCTGTCTTATACTTTAAGTATCCCACTTCATATAAAATACAAGGATATCAATTTCAAAACGTGTTACCCACGAAAAATAACGTTTATAGCAATAAGAAACACACACGCGCACAAACACACACACACACACACACATATATATATATATAGATATAGATATATATTTCTTCTTAACATCAAGAAACCGATTAGACAACTGGAAAGGGTCAGTATAAAATTAAGTAGACACAATATATCTATATTATTCAATGAAACATGTTCTAAATGAAGATTATATATATATATATATATATATATATATATATATATATATATATATATATATGGTGTGTGTGTGTGTGTGCAAATATATAGAACAATAGGAAAGATCATGTTAGGTTAATAATCCGAAGTTCTTTAGTATTTCTGTTTTCATTTAAAAAAACAAAACAAAAAACAGTGCTCAATACACAAGTAGAGCCGAAATTATAATTATTTTTAAAAAATATGATTCCATCGCTACATAAAAGTTCTCAGGTTTAAACCTGAGAACTCTTATGGCGTACTGTGTTTTATTATATCACGGATATGATAATGCCCATAATGGGGGAAATGTAATTGGAGGAAGGAGCCTTTCTGCCAAGTCTCTCCTGTTATACCTACATTGTATATGAAGTCACATTATTACATGTTTGGCCGGGTAACGACGACTATATCACAACTCCTACACGCAGCTTAGAGACACTACTTTCCTGGGCACATCAGCTGTTACAAGCAGCGCTGTCACCTGCGTATTATTATTATTATTATTATTATTATTATTATTATTATTATTATTATTATTTTCGAACAAAGACGTCTAGTATTGTAAATGAAAAAGAAAGAACAACAGCTAAAAGGAACTAAGAAAAAAAAAGACAAAGACATTTCTACCCTTAAAAAAATTTATTATCATTGATATTTTATGACCGAGGGTCAAGGAGGGATCAAGGATCAAAGCAGTACGGGAACTCCTGGACTACGCAGATTTTTTACTTAGCCAGGGAAGATATAGGGCTTGAGGGTGGCACTGATATCGTCCTTGCATCGCTTGTACTGACCATTGACAGGGGACCCTCTCTCGCTTGAAAAAAAAAAAATTTTTTTTGCAGGAATCGGTTCTCGGGCGCGCGGATGTCGTGGCTAAAATAACACAATTGCCGATCGACATGCATAGCTACTCCCTTGTTCGTGGGCCATTTCGCCATAACGCCCTTGGGAAAGGAATCAATCCATCTCCTTTTGCCCCACCCCCAGCTTGGGTAAATCTCGCCCTAGTCGCGGGTTTCTGTCTAGGTAAATTTGAACTTGGACTGTGGAGAAGACGAACAGAAAACCACTGCACTATAATTCCTCAAGAACAGTCACGGCAATTCACAGAACTTAAAGGAAAGGAAGCAGTGGAGAGCTCAGACTTTGCTAGGGTGGCTAGCCAATATCTGTCGCAGACAACAGTCTATGCACAGTTGTGTTTGTTCAAAGCCAAACCAGTGGTTTATACTGCAATTAAACCTTAGCTGACGGGCCTTGTGAGTGAAATTGGGTAGATGTGGCCCCTGGGAGCCGTCGGTGGTTGTGCTAGCACGAAGTCATAAGTCATCGTGACCGAGGGTTTGAGCGTGCTAGCCTTGTTCAGACTGCTGATCCAGCGCTCTCTCCCAGAAAACTGTAACGAATGTCCGCCCAGCATAGTTGTAGTATAAACCACAAGTGGGTTCTGTGGATGTTAAAAAAATGTGCCTGGGCAGGCGCCTGCAATGGGGATTAGCCCTAGTAGGCTAGCATCCTCGGATTCATTTACACAAACCTTAGCATCCGCACAGACTCGTCAACAAGTGGCAAGACCAGCCATGCGTGATACGCGCTTAGGCGATCATGTGTCTTTCGATACGTGACTGACGAGGCAGATTCTTTTCCCGCGGTAAGTGGCCATTTCTTTCTGCTGTAGACCAGTTGCCATACAAGGCTATAGAACCCGGTCTGTCCTGCTATTTACCCATAGCTGGGGAGAGAAAAAGAGGATTCATACCTTTCACAAGGGTATCAGCACGTAAGTGAATGTAATGGATTTGACTGGAATTCGAACTCGGCTCTCCGATTCCTCAATCCGAGCCGGTAGAAGTTTCTTTTCTACTAGAGATGTTGGTTGATGCGGTTTAGCATCAATGGGCGTGGCATGATGGGTCTTAGCCGTGAAGGTTAGAACTGGTCGAACTAAGTGTGGGTGTAGCTCACCTGAACACTCTCCGTAGAAATCGCGATAGATAACAGCATTGAAACGCATGCAGCTTCGTAGACTACAACGTTGGCGTAACTGGTGTGATTTCTCTTCAGGAAGAGACGTTTGAAAAACTGTACTATAAAGCCATCTCTATAGCAAAGGCATAATAATACTCAAATAGACGAAACATATATGTTGGATGTGCGGGTGGTGTGATGGCTAGCGGCTCAGAAAGAGATATCGTCGAGCCGGGTTCGAATACTGGCTGAGTTCCTTACGTTGACTTTCGAACAAATATCCTTTAAGAAGAAAAAACAAACAAAAAAACTTTAAAAAAAACTTTTATAAATATCAATTCTCCTGTCTATGGGTTAAATAGCAGCGCCGATTAAACTCTAACTTTTCGGACAAATATCTTTGGAGAAATGGTACGGTTCCATCACTTCTCCCCTTTATGGGTTAAATAGCAGCGCAGACTTGGTTCTCTAACTTTTCGGATAAATTTCTTTTAAAAAATGCATGAATTAATCATTTCTCCCGTCTATGGGTTAAATAGAAACGCAGACCGGGCTTTGTAACTTTGGTTCTAACTTTTCGGACAAATATCTTTGGAGAAATGGTACGGTTCCATCTCTTCTCGCCTTTATGGGTTAAATAGCAGCACAGACTTGGTTCTCTAACGTTTCGGATAAATATCTTTTTTTTAAAAAAAAAAGCATGAATTAATCATTTCTCCCGTCTATGGGTTAAATAGAAACGCAGACCGGGCTTTGTAACTTTGGTTGGCAACAAACCTAGAGATGGTAACTCGATAAAAACAAACTACCCCCCCCCCCCTTCCGCCGAGCAGCCTGGATCATTCGTGGGGATGTGCTGGCCCGTGAAAATTCTTGAGTCAAGTGAGTTGCGCAATGTGTTATAGACAGACTACTTATATAGCAAATGGTAAACACTTAGTTAAATCAGAAGCGACAAGAAGAAGAAAAAAAGAAAAGAAAGAAAAGAAAAATATGACAGGACGAGAGAAAAAGGTTAAGTCAACACAAACTTGTTGCGAAAGGAGAGCCAGGGTGGTGGTTTAGGGTCGTTGATACGCAAAACGGGAAGGGATGGCGCCATACTTTCTGGTCGAGCTAGCTTTCCGTCACTCCGTCAAGTGCAGCCAGCGTTTGGAGTCAAAGTGGAAACGGACAGGGCGAGGTTTGTTCCTCGTCAAAAATAAACCAACTTCTTTGATGCCTCCACTTCGTTATACAGGAAACCCTCGATTAAGATTAATGTGTTTTCGATTAGTACGACAAAATTCTTTATACCAAAATTCGATTAGTGTATATATCAGTGTGGTAAAACGTTCTTCAGTTTAACCATAGTAATTGAAAATATATATACAGTGTAACCCGTATATAAGAGAGTAGTCGGGACCGGAGAAGAAGTCTCTTATATCCGGGTTTCTCTTATATCCGGGTTTGGTCTATTATATATACATTAACACAGACTCTAATTTGGGACCAGAGAAAATCTCTCTTATATCAGGGTTTCTCTTATATCCGGGTTACACTATATATATATATATATATATATATATATATATATATATATATATATATGTATATATATATATATCTCTGTGAATGACATAATTTAGCTCTTGAAAATACATTTCAATTGAGCACTGTTGAGTGATAAGCTAATTCTATAAACAACAGCCACCCGCGTTAATGCAAAGCTCTTCAGTAAGATGAATGGAGCACTTTGGCTGATTGGCATTTGTTTACATTTGTAAAAACAATATGCTAGATTTAGTTGTGTAACTCTACCGAGTGAAGATAGCTCTGGCTGACACCAAATTAGTTGTGTTTCAATCATGGCTTGAGGCATTCGGAAGTCTAGTCGCACTGAGGAGCTGTGATATAGCGAAACAGTACTGTCTGTGAATTTATATATATATATATATATATGTAAATATATATTTGTGCAGCTAATTTTAGTGTTGACCGGTTCACTGTGTTGTCCTGGTCACACTCGTTAAATCACCTTAAGGTGCTGGAGGCACTTTACATCGGGTCCCGCAAGCCTTCCTTGTGTAAACAACGTGAGTGTTTGTTGGGCCTCGCTGTCATTTGCTCATGATTTTTTCCCTCCTCCTCCACATTTCCTTTTCATTGTACATTTTCTGTGTTTTTTAATTTAAATTAAATCTCCCGTTGGAAGACTGATGAGCGGGAGAGAAACTGGTTGCTTCGCCCGCTTTTAATATGTCTAGTAATATCAAGCTTCATTTTTATTAATGTGATAAAATTTTGTACCTTCAAATATATATATATATATATATATATATATATATATATATATATATATATATATATATATATATATATATATATATATATATATATATATATATATATTTTATAGTTACCGATTAATTAAAAATTTTTTCAAAATAGGTAACTATTTTGTTGTCTGTCAAGCTATTATGTTATCTCAGTAATAATAGTCAGTCAGTTATGTGCCATGCGTGATACACACTTAGGCGATACATGACTGACGAGGCAGATCTTTTCCCCCGCAGTAGGTTGCCATTTCTTTCTGCAGTAGACCAGTTGCCATCCAAATCTATAGAGGTATTAGCACGTGAGTGAATATAATGGATTCGACTGGAATTCGAACTCGGCTCTTCCAATTCCTCAGTCCGAGCCGCTATCCATTACTCCACCGTGCTTCCTACCACTGGCGATGCACGCCTTTGAATGTATTGGACTAATTGATACACGTTTAGGCGATCATGCATCTTTCGATACATGACTGACGAGGCAGATTTTTCCCCGCAGTAGGTTGCCATTTCTTTCTGCGGTAGACCAGTTGCCATCAAAGGTTATAGAACCTGGTCTGTGCTGCTATTTACTCATAGCTGGAGGGGGGGGGGAGAAGAAGGATATTAGCACGACTGGAATTCGAACTCGGCTCTCCTCAATCCGAGCCGCTATCCATTACTCCACCGTGACTCCTCATAATTAATTACAGCAGCGTTTTAAAAAAATATGACGCTCGTAAATAGATTTGCCATCCAAAGCTATAGAACCCGGTCTACCTGCTATTTACCCATAGCGGAGGGACATGAAGAGGATTCATACCTTTCCCAAGGGTATTAGCACTTAAGTGAATTTCAGTCAGTTATGTGCCATGCGTGATACACGCTAAGACAATCATGTATCGTTCGATACATGACTCACGAGGCAGATTTTTTTCCCCTAAGGAGGTTGCTATTTCTGTCTACGGTAGACCAGTTGCCATCCAAGGCAATAGAACCCGGTCTGTCCTGCTATTTACACATAGCTGGGGGTACAAGAAGAGGATTCATACCTTTCCCAAGGGTAATTAGCACTTGAGTGAATGTAATGGATTAGACGGGGATTCGAATTCCACTCTCCGATTTCTCAGTCGGAGAGTTATCATATATATATATATATATATTATACGATTAATGAGTTTTCGTCGATTAGCGCGTATCTTTTAATGTAAACATTGGCTACATTAATCGAGGGATTCCTGTACACACACACACACACACACACACACACACACACACACACACACACACACACACACACACACCGTACCGTAAAGGAAAAAAAAATGACAGCCATATATAATTTTACAATTTTATTGGTTATAATTATTATACAATCTCGTCATATTTCAGAAAAAAAAAATTGCTTCATTAAAACTAAAAGTAAAAACGTTTCGGCCGTTGTACGCTCTGGCCTTCTTCAGATGGTTGGAATGTCGAACTGAACCCTTTATTAAATGTTTAATGGATGTCAGTTGTCAGTTATCCCCTCTTAATTCCCCTCTACAAGTTCTCTACAAGGAGACATGGCACAGTGGATAAAGGCGTTAGTTAGATCCAGTGACAGGACCCAAAGAGCGTGAGTTCAATGCCTGGCTAAGGCTGTGGAGAGCTTTCAGGGGAAAATTAACAACTGATAACTGATAACTGACATCCGTTAAACATGGCACGTGAAACTAGAACAGTCTACCCTCAGTGAGCGAAATAAAGGGTTCAGTTCGACATTCCAACCACCTGAAGAAGGCCGGAGCGTACAACGGCCGAAACGCTGTAATAAATATAGCGATAAAGATGACGACAATAGTCCGAATAATGTAAATAATGTACATAATACCTCATCTCAGAAATATAGACAGATACTAAAAGTAAAAATATTTTTAAAAAAAATTAATATGCCGTGTCTCTTTTGGACATTGGCGATCACGCCTCTCCGCGATTTCCTGCCATTTGTAGCTCTTTTCGCTATCTCTCCTAATCCCTGCTCTACCAACCAATTTTTAACACAAGCTTGTTGGGTAAGCAATAGGCGCTGTTTTCCTCTGTTCCTTTTGCCTTCAATATGTACTGTGAGTGTCAAAGTTTCTAAGCCCCTTTTCCTCATTATGCACCCTAGAAATTTCAACTTTCTCTTTCTGATGTTGATTCTAAGTGTCTTTTTTGTTTTCATTTTTTCTCTAAAACTTTGCCGTTGATCACAAGTTCAGTCCGTAGTATTCTCATCGTCCTTCTGTAGAACCACATTTCTGCTTTGCATGAAGTCCTTTTTTTCGTACCGTTAAATAAATGACAGTAGTAATATTCAAATAATTTTGCAATCTCATTTTTTTATATTTAACTCGATTTGCGTCTGTAAAGAAAGAGTTTTTAAATGTCTTGTTACTTTCAGGAATTAGAGAATCTCCGGAGTTTAATTTTTCTTTATTAACTCTGATTGCCACGGCTTCTTGGGTAATATAATGGAATAGACGGCTGTTACTTTGGCCCACGGCTGTGAATTCCGACGTCTTTCTCCTGGACTGTCCAATGCCGACAGAACCAAGTCACTGTTCTTTCTTTTAGTCTTTCTATTTCTCTTTTTTTTTTTTTTAAATTTGTTTCTTATTCTTTCTTTTTTTCTTTCTCTCTAGTTTTGCTTTTTCAGCTTTCTTCATTTCCATCTTTCGTTCGTCGTTCCTTTCCACCGTTTTCTTTCTTTCTATCGTTCTCTTTCCAGCTTTCAATTTTCCTTTCGTTTCTTTTTCATTCATTTTTTCATTCTTTCCTTCAATTTATCTTTTTCATTCTTTCCATATTTCTTTGGATTTTTTTTCCTTAATATCTTTTCATATTTTTTTTTCCTTTTCATCTTCATTTCTTTCGAGGTTTCGTTTCTTTCACCTTCTTTCATTTCTTCGTCTTTCACTTCTTTTTTTTTTTCTTTTTCTATTCATCTTTCATACATTCTTTTCTAGTCATCTTTTTTTCTTATTAACTGTAAGTTTAAATTTTTTTTTTCTGTAAAATACAAAATCTGCCAATACTAAAACTTTAAAATCATTTGTATATAAATCCAATGTTAGTTTATAATCACAGATATTCTAATTTGGACCATTCATTGAATTATAGATTGTTTTAAAAAAGATGCTCATAACAGTGTTCCTACCAAAACTTACTCTTTTACGGCATCATTCTAGTATAGATAATTTACATTTGGCTTGATAACGGTTTCTTCTTAAAAGACACGGACCGACAACATGTGTCATAAAAGCCCATTCAATTCTGTATTGTTATTGATGGTTGTCGATATCTCTAAAAGTGTTTGCAAGCCGACGAAAGTTTTTTCGGGACTACTCCAAAAATATTTGTTGGCAAGGCGAAATCTTAAAAAAAAAAACAACCCCAAAACAAAAATTCTTAGCCTTAGAACAGGGATTCTCAATAGGGGTGAAATATACCCCAACGGGTGAATTTTGGATTTTCATGTGTGCATTGTGACCACAGTAAGTTTAGTGGGGGAAGGAGAGCAATTATAGAATTTGGCCTATCTGGCCTGTCACCTTGAAAAGGAGTGAGGGAATGGCATTCTGCAAAATGGGGAAAAGGGGGCATGGGGGCAAGCAAGGTTGAGAACCCCTGCCTTACAATGAATGAAGAGTTAACAACCCTGGCAAGCAGGTCTATTCCTTTCATTGCTTCTATTACAACCGCATTCCTTCTCTGACGCTGTGACGCACACTTCTCCTCATTCAAGCAGGTTGTGATGAGTTTGAAACACCACAACCAAACTGAACAAGGAAAAGAGAAGCATCAATCCTTGGAACGGTCGTTTCTCCGGCCATCTTTGATGTACTGCAATACGTGCTTGGTATATTTATTTATTTATTTTGGTGTGTGTGGGGGGGGGGAATCTTGCTATTGGTTCGTCATTCCTGCCATGATACATGTTTCTCAGGCAGACTTTTACAAAAGATGGAGAAATGTAAAAAAAAACACGAACACATAAAACACACACACACACACAAAAGAGACATACACATACAAAACCCCCCAGAAAAAATACACATATACACACACACACACATACACAAAACAGAAAAAACACATGCACACAGACAAAAAACAGAAAAAAAAACACACACGCACAAAAAATAAATCCACAAAAACACAAAAAATAAATCCACAAAATCACACACACAAAAGAAAAAATCCACAAAAAATACAAAAATAAATCCAAACATCATACACAAAGAAATATCCACAAAAAATAAAACAAAATCCACAAAAAACACACCAAAAAAAAAAAAAAAAAAAAAAAAAAAAAAAAAAAAAAAAAAAAAAATCAACCATAACACACACAAAGTCAGAAGGCTGATAATTAAAATCCAAATTATTTGTCATAAATGATTTACGCCGCAACTGATAAAAAAAAAATGATGGAAAACAGGATCCAGAATAATCAATATTCGAGGATTCGGAAACAAAACAAAATTGTACCGCCCTACAAAGTGATGGCGGATTTTGTAGTGTCCTGTAAACGAGGTCGGTGCGCGCGCGTTTGAGTGGTGAGGGTAAATTGACTATGGTCACATTTGGAATACTATCATTTTTTTTTTCAAATATAGTCACAAATCAAATAGTTTCTTACTTTTGTTTTGATGGCCAGTCTAATACTTATGAAAATTACCAGTAAGAAGAAGAAGAAGAAGAAGAAGTCTAAACAAGTGGGCGAAAAAAAATGAAAACAGCTATCACGTAATAAATATAGTGTTAAAAAAACAAACAAAAAACAAACGAAACTCTAGTAATACCGGTTACTTTAAAAAACAAGTTTTCTCAACCAAGAAATAATACCCACTTCCCGAGAGGATTTTCAGGGTTTCTCTACTCATCAGATTAATATCCTGATCTTTTATTGAAGTATGGACTTCGGCTTCAGTATAATTAATTATAATTTAAAATAAATTACATCTTATATATAAAGTACAGTGTGTGTGTGTGTGTCCAAGCACACTCTCCCACTGGTCCGATTTCAAAGATTCATAGCTCATTCAAAAGCCCTAGAAAAGTTAGGCACAGGGAATGATTTTCATTGAGCTCAGCTTCAGGGTTGCCAGATTATGCGAGGTTAAATATATATATATATATATATATATATATATATATATATATATATATATATATATATATATATATTAATTATATTCCATAATATATGTTTTAATTAAGTAACTCTTCAAATGTTGAATGTATAACTAATTCTAATTTCTATTTTTCCCATCTTTACACTATATTAATTTTATCTTATAAATTGTCCCCCTGTTCTGTCACAGATGAAATAAAAATAATCGTTTGTACGGAAAATAAGGATCAATGTACATCAAATCGTCTTTAAGTGGCAGCAGAAGAATTATCATTTTACCTTTTAAAAAGGTAAGCTTAAACATTAATTCTATACTTAAATGCAGCGATCAATTTTGAGTTCTTCTGTAGTTTATTGATGCCTATCGCATCTACTCTTCCCAAGCTATTGTGATGATGGTCAATCGAAGAGTCCTCCACAGGAGATAGTTTAAATGTCACCCGATAGGGCGGCTTTTAAGCTAGTATTATATATAATACACACTGTATGTGGGCAGCAAATGTTCTTAAAGGCAAGTATTAATGGCTCGGAGTGAGGAATCGGAGAGCCGAGTTCGAATTCCAGTCGAATCCATTATGTTCACTTACGTACTAATAACCTCGGGAAAGGTATGAATCCTCTTCTCTCTCCCAGCTATGGGTAAATAGTAGGAGAGATTAGGTTCTATAGCCTTGGATGGCAACTGGTCTACCGCAGAAAGAAATGGCAACCTACTGCGAGGCGAAAAAACAAAAAACCAAAAAAAAAACCCCCAAAAAAACAAGTCTGCCTCGTCAGTTATGTATCGAAAGATACATGATCGCCTAAGCGTGTATCACATTACTGACTGATTAAAGACAGACATTTTGTGTCGATTAATTTTATTGATCGACTTCTTCCAAATTACAAATAATCCTTCTCCGATAAAGAGGAAATTCTGCCAGAAATTGTCCGAAATTCATTTCGGAAGAAAGGCAGAATAAACATGCTCCAAGAGTTCCACTTTTCTTAAATAACCATTTATCTCTACCTACCCTGATGATGACTTAATTTTTTTTTTGATAAATGATTTGCTGATACACATTCTACTAATTAACCCATAGCTTGGGGGTGAACAGGTGGTTTCATACTTTTCCCCACCAAGGGTATCTGCGCGTAAGTGAATATAACGAACCCAACTGGAACTCGAACTCGGCTCTCCGATTTCCAGTTCCGAGCCGTTATCCATTTACACCACCCGCACATCCAAGGTTACAGCACCTGTTATTCCGAAGCGATCACCCACTTTTGGTGCTGACCAGACTCGACGTTGCTTAACTTCGGTGACCAATGTTTTAACGTGTTGTAGCCATAATGAATCCCCTTTTAAAGAATAATTAGTTGTGAGTGTATGTGGGGGGGGGGGGTATAATTTTCTAGTATCATTTAACTGTAATTTTTTTCCTGTCTTTTTAATAAAGAGTTTGCTGGAGATCTTTGTACACATTAAAATAAAAATAAGAAGCTTTCTTGCAGCCATTTTGAAATCTTCATTCAGGGCAATGTCGCTTGATATTAGGCGTGTACAAGGCATTTTTTTTTTTGTTCTTGGTTGGGAACTATGGCACGCACTTAACACTATTTCAAGTTTCATTTCCTCAGCGAGACGGCAGTCTAACACTGACTACAAAAATGAAACGACAGACAGACACACCAAAAAAAAAAAACAAAAAAAAACAAGAAAAACAAAAAAGAAAACAGAACTTTAGACAGATCTCGGAAGGCTGAAAAGCTTATCGGCTGAAAACGGAGTTATAAATAAAAAACAAATAAATAAAAAATAAATAAATAAAATAGAAAAAAAAAAACAAACGAACAAAAAACACAAAGAAAAAGTGAATACGGAATTTAAGGATTTAGTATCCTTATCTTTGTATGATGCAAATTTCAATGATGAAAGCTGTTCGCTTTAGTGATTTAGATGTGGGTGTCACAAGGCCGAAAGTAGGGGGCACGTAGTGAGGACCGGACTCACAACTCAGTCGTAATCGTTCTAGCGAGACAAGCTTGCTAACCATTATACCGCCTCGAGGCACGCAAATGCTGTTCGCTTCATAAAAAAAATAAAAAAATTAACTCGTTCAAACAATGCATAGAAAAAACAAACAAACTTGACAATTGCTGCCTACGAAGTGGACAGACCTAGAAGCATTATTTAATTTAATATCTCTTGTTGAAACAGTTCTTGCATTTCTGGAGAATTCTTTATTATTTTTTTTCCTTCCTTTTTTCTTGTTAATAATGTCAGTGAATATTAATGGTGTTTGTAGACGATGCGAAAAAAATTCACCGTTTTTTTAAAGATTTTAAATGCTTTTTTTGTTTTGCTTTGTAAATTTCAAGTCTTTTCTCATATCGCAAGGCAAACAAAACGGGCTTCAGTGATCATTTCGAGTACGATTTTGAGAATTAAATAAAAAAAAAAAAAAAAAAGAGAAAAAGATGGGCGGGAAAAATAGTTGCGTTCTGCAGGAAACAAAATAATCGATCGGTTATTATTTTTTTTTCCCCTTCATTTCATTTCAAAAATCCGAGTAGGCAAATCTCTTCAAATTCCTTCGTCGATAAATTTAAGTTAAACATTCTTTTCTTTCTGGTTTCAGGCATGAAAAAAAAATAAACCAATTCCGGGGAAAAGAAAATAATGGCTTTTTTTTTCTCTCATGACGAGGGCTTTTTTTTTTTTTCCCCAAGAGTTCTTATTTGGGTTTCATTATATCTGGTTATTTCCTACAACATCCAAAGGAATCACAAAGCGGTAGTCCAGTATAGTCTTGTGTACAATGATAATTATATATGTTACTAGTTTTTATATACTTCACAATAAAAACTCTCTCTCTCACGTGTGTGTGTGTGTGTGTCGTTGAAAAATTTTCCGCCGGATGAAGGAGGGGTGGGGAATAGTTGACGTTCGGTCAGATTTTGGAAAGTGGCGTGTGCCAAGGATATGTCTTCTCGGATCTGTGTTTAGCGATAGGTGGCCGAGAGTGTCGGGTATTTCTTTACGAGATTGTGGGCAAAAAATGGGCGTTATTTTTATCTTATCTGGTTAAGAGCCAATATTTTCGAATCTTGATTTTCAAAGTAAGCAATCTGTCGCGAACGGGGAACAATTTGGAAAAAAAAATATGTATATATATATATATATATATATATAGTTAAATAAATATATGAGGAAGTGGGAAATATATAATTGCGTGTTTGGTTGAAATTCGGAATATCTAAGAAGTAGGTACTTTAACTTAACTATTATCGACAGCCAATTTTATTTGATAAAATCCATATATCTAATTATATATATATATATATATATATGTATATATATATATATATATATATATATATATATATATATGATATGGAATGAATATTTTTCATATAGTCTCGTAACTATAATTTATTGAAGTTTTGAAATATAAACCTTTTGATTTTTAGTGTTTTTAATTTTTTTTTTATTCATTCAACTAACTGAATCCTTTACGAAGAAAAAAATTGACATTGATAGTAAGAAAATGTGTGTGTGTGTGTTTGAGTTTCTGTGTGTGTGAATTATTTGAATCTGGAGAACCTATTTTTGGCATATGTATATATATATATATATATATATATATATATATATACAATAGTCTTTTTCCTACCAAAACGAAATATTTCTTTTCAGTTATACATGAATATGCCATAAGGTGGGCGTGTTTACAAGTGTGAACCCCGAGGCTAGGCTGTGCGGTTTTGGGCGATTTTTTTGTTGTTTTGTTGGGAGGGGGGGGGGAGAAAGCGAGAAATAAGTTCAAGAAGTAGGTATTAACTTAGCTCAAAGTCTGGCATCGGGCTATACAAATGGAGCACTCATTAAAAAAAAAAGATTTTCACTATCACCGGCGTGCAGGACGAGATTGATCAAACCGACGCTCTACGGCAGGCGCTGATGAAGAAGGCAGCTGCAAGTGACTTAAAAAAACAAACACAAAAAGACCAAAACAATTCTCGACTGTTCGCGAGCAACAACAAACACAGCGTGAACTAAATTAAAATATATATATATATATATATATATATATATATATGGTAATTTCAGTTCTTTGGACTCAAGAAACATTTATATACTGTGACGAAAGGGAGAGAGAGAGAGAGAGAGAGAGAGAGAGGGAAGGGGGAAATAAATAAAAAAAAGAAAGAGAGAAAACGGTAAATAAGTAAAATTAACATGGCCGACCGGAAACGCACGCTGATTGGCTGAGCTTATAAGTGTCTCGTAATGAGTCGTTCAGTAACTAGGGTACCGCGACAGTACTTAATCTGATCCACTTATGTTTGCAACACGCCTCTACAGCAAGTGCTAGGCGCCCTCTGGGACAAACAGGCAAGCGGATATGAATCGGAAAAGTAAAAGAAATTATTGCTCTATATATACACACACACACGCATATATATTATATATATATATATATAAGCCACAAGATTACATCAAGATAGTCCGCATTCTCCTAGTACGTCACTCTAATGACCATCTCACCATTTTTTTTTAACTTCAGGGTGCACTTTAAGTTTTAATAAGGAGAATTAATCATGAAACTTGGAAAATATTAAATTTTGGTTTAGTATTCCCGAAGAGGATTAGCGGTAGTTTTCATTTAAAGGGATTTATAAAGAATCTTATATATATGTGTGTGTGTAAGCAATCGGATGTCTAGCCACACCGATGAGTTGTGACACAGGCTCTCTGGCGATATATATATATATATATATATATATATATGAAATGCTAGAATTAGCTATTTCTCTCTGCTGAATGATGATAGCTCAGCGGTAGAAACTCTGACTGACACCAAATTGGTCGGGTGTCTAGTTGCACTGATTTCTCTGTGATACAGCGAAACAGTACTGTCTGCGAATGACTATATATATATATAGAGAGAGAGACATTTTTATGTTTATACATTCTTTTTTTTATAGATACAAATATTTAAGCAAATGCTCTGTTTATAATAAACAGTATTAACGACATTTACCGGCCTGAATGTCCGAGAAATTGCCATAGAAAATATGCGTCCTCCGACAGGAATCGAACCTGTATTCTATAAGGAACCGTCCAATAAGGCTGACGTGCTTTTACCTATTTCGCCACAGAGGAGCGTTTCGGTCAGCAAGGTCGATTTCACTGTTTTTAAACTACAATTTTCCATGATTTTCTCTCGTACATTCATATCTGCTCGATGCGTATCCAAATGTAAACAAATGACGTCACACATTATGAAATGGATAAAGTCCGACAATTATTTTAAGACATTTTTATGTTTATACATTCTTTTTTTTATACATACATAAAAATGTCTTAAAATAATTGTCGGACTTTGTCCATTTCATTATTATATATATATATATATATATATATATATATATATATATATATATATATATATATATATATATATATTAAAGTGGCCGATCTTCTTCATGCGCCGTGTCCCTTCAGGTTCTAAGCGATCATGGCTCTCAATATGTCATTTGTTGCTTTACCGTGTCTCTCTTTCCCTCTATTCGACCTGTGAATATCAAATTCTCCAGGCCCTCCTTTCTCATTACGTGTCCCAGAAATTTCAACCGCCTCTTCCTGATGTTAAGTATAAGCCTCCTCCTTGTTTGCATCCTCTCCAAAACCTCATCGTTGCTCACACGCTCGCTCTATAATATCCCTAGCATCCCTCTGTAGAACCACACCTCCGTTGCCTCGAGTCTCTTCTTCATCTTTGAGGAGACCGTCCAACATTCGTTGCCGTAAAGGAAGACAGGTGTCCCGTAGCAGCTCGGTACTCTTTTCTTTGTCACCAAAGAAATCCTCTTGTCTCGCAGTACTCTGCCCAGCTTTTGGAATGTGTCCTTGGCCATCCCAATCCGTCTTCGGATCTCAGCGTCGCACCTACAAGTCCTCCGTCAAAACATTTCCCAGATATTTAAATGTCCGCACCTGCTTGATTTTAGTGTCCCCGACCTGTAAATCGCATTTCGGGCTCATCCTCTTACTGGTGGCCAAGCATTCTGTCTTCTTGTAGATTATCCCTAGTCCGTTTTGCCCCTCACAGAGAAATACTAATGATATATTTATAGTAAAAATTCCAGCAATACATTTTTATATTAAAAAAATTACTAACAATAGATATTTATAGTAAAATTAACAACCATAAACTTTTAAAGCAAAATGACTAACAATACATTTTGTCTGTAGTTGAAGCCATAAAATTGTGTCAAAAATATTTAGATTTCGGCGTTTAGTGACCCATAGAGATGTTGATATGCCGCTAAACAAGATTTGATTTTAGTGTCCCGGACTTGTAAATCGCATTTCGGGCTCATCCCGAAATTATAAACTACTATAAAGCTGGGGCGCACCTGGCTATCTTCCAGGGCGTATTAGTGCGCCCGGGCGTATTAGTGCGCCTGCGCGCACCGGCTGAGAAACCACTGTCTGTCTGTCTGTCTCTCATGTATCCCGTTACAATCGTTCTAAATATATACGCACGCAAACACGTTTCACAACGAACAAAATACAAGACGAGAGTATTGTATTCATTCTATCCCTCAGTGTTTTTTTCTTTTTCTTTTTTATCCACGTTCCTTCAAGACGTAGGCAATTGTGGCTCTCCACAGTTTCCTTTTTTACTACGAATTGCTATGCGATATCATGTATGGCAGTGAATGCTGGACAATCTCACCACAGGAAAGTGACTCGCTGCGCCTTCTCAGCGTAACGTTTTCGGTTGACATGAAGTGGGAAGGCTATGCTGCATCCATTGCTAGCTGCGACCTGTTCCAGCTATTCAGTCGGACTCTCTGCCTTCGGGCAGAGAGGAGCCCGGACGAGGCTCCGCCGAAGAGTCTCGTTCGGCGAGGTAGACTGACCCTGAACGCGTTTATACGCGTTCGAATAGGGAACATTTTTGGCCGAGCCTGCGGATGCGGAAGGCCCACGTTGAACCTGGCCTTGTGCCACATGTAACCCACGTGGGAGTGGGGGGTGTGCTAAATATTGCTAGGTCAGAAAGTTGGTTCTCTGTGTCGTGCGAGACAGATTTTTCTCCCCAGAATCTATCTTGCATATCTATAAGTCAACCTTTCGCCCATGCTTAGAAAATTGCTGCCACATATGGTCCGGTGCCCTTGCTAGTTATCTAGAGCTCCCTGATAAAATCCCGAAAAGAATCAGCAACATCATCGGTCCTGATCTGGCGTCTCGGCTTCAGTGACTTTCCCACCGCCGTAAGGTTGCCTCCCTGTGTCTTTTCTATAAATACTTTTATGCTACTTATTCCGATGAGTTCGTCCTACCTAGACTTTCTGAATTTAAGCGCAGTACTAGACTGGCGTCGAAATCTCATCAATTTACCGCTGTGCTGGCTAGATGTAGCCGTAACTTCTATGCTAACAGTTTCTGTTCTCGCACTTCTCTCACGTGGAGCTCACTTCCAGCTCCATGCTTTCCGTCTGCCAAAATTTAAATGCAAGTCAATCGCTATCTACTGTCTACCCGATTACTTTTTTTTCTCTCTTTCTGCTCATTATCAATATTTCTGTTCCTAATTCTTCCACACCCTGTAACCCCTTGTATTTTAGTCGCCATTACTGTCTTGCTTGGGGGTATACTGATTTAAAAAAAATAAATAAATAAAAAAAAAAGATGAGGAGGAAAATGGTGACAACAGAAATATGATTCTACAGAAGGATACTGAGAATTCCATAGACGGAACGGATAAGCAACTAGAAAGTCTTAAAGGAAAAGGTACCAAAATCCATTTATATTTAGAAAATGGAAAGAACCAGCTGAAATATCTTGGACGCATAATGAAGAAAGAAGGGCTTGGAAAACTTGACACACGCAGGGCAGAGAGAGAGAGAGAGAGAGAGAAAGAGATAGAGGGAGAGATGGGGTGTGTGTGCAGGAGGCTTGGCAAAGGGCCATGAGGGATAAGAATTTGTGGAGAGCCATGATCTCCCATGCCCTGAAGGGACATAGAAATTCTTTGGGGAAAATAGTTGAGTGCTTTCCAGTTGCATTCGCCATGCTTTTGAATTCAGCGTCGTCTTTCTCCGAGACTAGCTGACAGCCAAGGCTAAAGCGGAAATATTGGCTTTAATAATGTGAAGGATATTTCACATATTTATAAAATTATGCTAGGCTATATATCACTTATTACATAGCAACAGTTTTATAAAGTTTACTGGATTTTCCAGGTTTCACATTAGCCTAGGTGCTTAAACAGCAAACATTGAAATTAAAATAAAAGAATTTTTAACAAAAAACTGAAAAATCTAAATAAACGTTAAAATCCTTTTAATTTCAAAAGACGCGATGATGTTATCAGGTGCATGGCGAAGATTTTTAATCCTGTGACGGCGTTCAAAAGATTTTTATTATACAAGCCAAAAGATCGAAGTTTTTTAGTTTGCAAAAAAAATGTAGCAACATGATTCCGCTACAAGACAATTGGCAAATGTTTTTAAAAAATGTTGACTAAAACATTTTTGACCCTGAAGATGAACAATGATGTTCGAAAGTACTTGGTTATCGTACGGACAATATTTATTTCGATATCATTTTCAAATAAAAAGTGTCATTAGAAAATATGAGAAAATTCAAAAGAAAATATGCAGGACGATGTTGTCTTTAACATTCAACACAATATGTTTAAAATATATATATATATATATATATATATATATATATATATATATATATATATATATATATATATGGATAAAACAACTGAAAAGTTGCAAATTAAAAGAAAAAAAACTGAATGTTTTTTTGTGAAAGTATTTATTTATGTTTTTTTATATATATATTTGATATTTCAGATCGCCTCGATCTTTCCTCAGAAATTAATTAAATAACTGTATTCGGAAGTTTGTTTACAAGTAGCGTCTGTCGCGAGACGCGGACATCACGTGACGTGGAATGCAACTGTGTTTGAATATTTCTAACGTAAATCTAACGATAATATTTTAGATGTTGTTTAAAAAGTTTTTTTTAACTATATCTAAAGAAATTTTTTAACTATTGAAATATTTATACAGATTTAAAATACCCAAGTCTTTGTTTAACCATAGTTTATATGTGTCTAATTTTAAAATCTAGTATTTCTCTTTTTTTTTCTGCGTGTGTATGTGGAACTAAATTCGGAATCTATCAATAAACATTTACAGTTGTCTAATGAGTGTCTTGATTGATTAAAGTGTTCAGCTATGGGGGAATAAGGATTGTTTTGACGTATGAATAATTTGTGATTGTTGAAACGAAATCTAAAATTAATTCCAGATTCGCCAATATATCCACTATTGGGACATATTGTGCAGAATAAGTAGTAAACTATATTATGGCTATCACCGGTGAGGCGAGGTGGATGTATTTTGATTTTGGAGTTGGGTACAGAAAATACACTATCGGTTATTAAGTGTTTGCAAACTAGACAACGAGTTTTATTACATTTGTAATTTCCTGATTGGTTTGTATTATTTAGATATTTGGTAGAGGTGATGATAGGTTAGGTTATATATATATATATATATATATATATATATATATATATATAGATAGATAGATAGATAGATAGATAGAGAAAATATCAATACAGATCTGTGTTATCACAACACTATCCGAAGCTTGCCACCTGTGTGTTTTTTTTTCTGCTAATAGCCTTTTCTGCGACCATCTGAATCACTGAGGGTAGTGCAGCATTCATGGATGAAAAGAATGGATGAAAAAGTTGCTTTCATGTATTTTTACTCATTTCATTCAATTTTCTTCATTGATGTCTTAAAGTCAGCATAGTGATTGCTTTCACATGTTCTGTTATTTGATTTAGGAACACATATATTTGACACTGCCACAACGTTTCAAAATTTTATCACTTGACAAAAGATTTTTTTTTTAATGATTTCTCTTGATACAAAAACATAGATCAGTAAGATAAAGCCTTCAACTTTCACTTATCAAACCTATGTATTGGAAATATCTAGGATAAAATAAAACTTCAGTTTGGTGGTAACTGCTGATCCTTTTTGCACTTCCCAGTGTTATTGTACATTTTAAATTATTTTTAATTTGATTGTTAGATTTAAAGGCATATCAACCTCCATTAAGTAATTTCATGCCTAATAAGATTTGATTAGGTATCATGGTTTGGGTATTAAATTTAAATTGTGAATAATATTTTAATATCATTCAGTTGAAAGTGATAGCCTTTGTAAAGGAGTTCATTTAAAGTTAATGATTTTGATATGAAATTCAGTTGGAGATTATTTTATTTTTGTTCATTTATTTGTCAAGATTAGTTATTGCTTTAATTTTCGAATATATTTTAGTTTCCTTAAGAAATTGAATTATTTTATTTGGATCAATCCTGTTGAAGAGTTCATTGATATTGTTTGCCTGAAAATCCTTTTCACAGACAAGACTTAAATCTATACATTTTATAAGTATAGAGGAAGATGAGAGAAGACCTAGCAGGAGAGAGAAGATGAGAGATGGTCGAGGAGGTGGGAGAAGATGAGAGAAGCCAGATGAAGAAAGAATAGCGAAAGCCAAGGAGGAGAGACAAGATGGGAGAAAGTCAACGAAGGGAGACAAGATGGGAGAAAGTCGACGAAGGGAGACAAGATGGGAGAAAGTCGACGAAGGAGAGACAAGATGGGAGAAAGTCGACGAGGAGAGACAAGATGGGAGAAGATCGACGAGGAGAGACAAGATGGGAGAAGGTCGACGAAGGGAGACAAGATGGGAGAAGGTCGACGAAGGGAGACAAGATTGGAGAACGCCGAGGAAGAGAGAGAGAGAAGATGAGAGAAGGTCGAGGAGGAGAGAGAGACGATGAGAGAACGCCGAGGAAGAGAGAGAGAGAGAAGATGAGAGAAGGCCGAGGAGGAGAGAGAGAGAAGATGAGAGAAGGTCGAGGAAGAGAGAGAGAGAGACGATGAGAGAGGGCCGAGGAGAGACAAGATGAAAGAAGGCCGAAAAATTGAGAGATGGTGAGGAGGGGTAATAGAGAAAAGGAGGACGAAAGAGTGAAAAGACAAGGCGAGAAGGAGAAGAAATGAGAGGAAGAAAGAAAAAATACAATGTAGGAGAAGCTGTGTGCGCGCCCGCGTGAGAAAGAGACGGGAATTTTTCTAAATATAAGAATAAGATAATTTAAAAAATCCGAACAATTTTTGGTAAAAGAATAAAAAATCAAATTTTAAAAAAAAAATGTGTCAGGTGGTGGGGCGTCTACACATAACAAAAGACGCTTTGGCCTAAAATAAAATGCTCGTATGGGTAGATTTCTGGCTCAGGGGAATCTTAGAATGTTGAGAAGTAAATGAGACGGGGAGAAATCAAGCCGTTGATTGGGTTACGAAGATTGTGAAGAAAAGCTGACAGCATTTTAAACGTAACAAGAGAAGGATGTTGATAGAACATGGGTGCAACGAGGAAGTTTAGAGGAAAATGGGGACAAAAACAGTGCTGAACATCAGTCCTCCTATATGGCAGTGACTACTGGACAATCTTCTCACAGATGAAGAAGAGACTTGAAGCAACAGAAACAAAGAAAAGAGTACTGAACTGTTACGTAATATCAGTCCTCCTATATGGCAGTGAATGCTGGACAATCTCCTCACATATGAAGAAGAGACTTGAAGCAACAGAAACAAAGAAAAGAGTACTGAACTGTTACGTAATATCAGTCCTCCTATATGGCAGTGAATGCTGGACAATCTCCTCACATATGAAGAAGAGACTTGAAGCAACAGAAACAAAGAAAAGAGTACTGAACTGTTACGTAATGTCAGTCCTCCTATATGGCAGTGAATGCTGGACAATCTCTTTACAGATGAAGAAGAGACTTGAAGCAACAGAAACAAAGAAAAGAGTACTGATCTCTTACGTATTATCAGTCCTCCTATATGACAGTGGATGCTGGATAATCTCCTTACAGGTGAAGAGGCCTGAAGCAACAGAAACAAAGAAAAGAGTACTGAACTGTTACGTAATATCAGTCCTCCTATATGGCAGTGAATGCTGGACAATCTCCTCACAGATGAAGAAGAGACTTGAAGCAACAGAAACAAAGAAAAGAGTACTGAACTGTTACGTAATATCAGTCCTCCTATATGGCAGTGAATGCTAGACAATCTCCTCACAGATGAAGAAGAGACTTGAAGCAACAGAAACAAAGAAAAGAGCACTGAACTGTTACGTAATATCAGTCCTCCTATATGGCAGTGAATGCTGGGCAATCTCTTCACAAATGCAGGAGTGAATTGATGCAACAGAAACAAAAACAAAAAAAGAGTACTGATATGCTATGTAATATCAATCGTCCTATATGGCAGTGAAACCTGGACAATTTCCTTACAGACTTGAGGCAACAGAGATGTGATTATATAAAAGTAAGCTAAGTATACCATAAAAGAAAATAGTGCTGACCTGCTATGTAATATCAATCATCCTATATGGTATTGAATGCTGGATAATTTCCTCACAGATAAAGAGAAGACTTGAGGCAACAGAAATATGGTTTTACAGAAGGTGGCTAAGAATAAGATGGCCAGAACATGCGAGCAATAAGGAAGTTTTAAGGAAAACGACAAATTCTAAGGAAAGTGGAAACAAAACGGACTCTTGTCCTAATATCAGAAGATTCCTAGGACAATAAAGGAACAGGAATTAAAAAGACAGAAGATGACGATTGACATTGCATTTTCGAAGATTATAGTTGACTGGAAAGCCTGAAGGATGTTCCACAAGCGTGAGGTGCGATTTAATATAATTGTCATCGTTTTTAAAAAATATATAAATAAATAAAAAAAAAAAATTTTTTTTTTTTTTATAGCCGTCAATTTAATAAAAGTAAAAAAAAAAACCAACAAAAAAACAAATATGGGTTGACTTACCGGAAAGTTAAGTTAGTCCGTGTCCAACGTGACTCTGAAAGAATGTATCGTTTCTTCCGACCGGTATCCCAGTCACTAAGAGCAGGTTTGTCTGAATTCCCACACCGGGGCTTCTCCATCATCTCCATGGTACGGTGATCGAATATTCCTGTCACGGGGAGGTCAGCAAACATCTGGAATCGTTTGATCGATTCAGTCTTAACGCTCTCCGACATTAGATTCTCGGCCTCCTGGCTCGGTCCACTTACATAGCCAAAAGTGGTGAGATAATTCTACAAAGAAGAAAGGAAATAAAAAAGAAAATGTTATCATTGTTAGAGAGGATTTAGAAATATATATATATATATATATATGTGTGTGTGTGTGTGTGTGTGTGTGTGTGTGTGTGTGTAAGCAAATATGTGGATGTAGATCCGACGGTATGATGAAAAATATGGAAAAGACAAAACAGAATCCGAATATGCAAGTTTACTGTTTTAATGATGTTTTACTGTCGACGTCACCATGTCCTGAAGATGGTCTACTAGACCGAAACGTCTGACGTCGACAGTAAAACAACATTAAAACAGTAAACTTGCATATTCGGATTTTGTTTTGTTTTTCCATATTTTTCATCATATATATATATATATATATATATATATATATATATATATATATAAAGATCTTGTTACAGGCTCAAGCCAAAAACAGTTTCTGTATTAAAACAAGCAATTTCTGATAAATTTTCTGAAATTAATGTAGAAATGTGTCAAATGGTGTGTAGAAGTGTTACTGATCGGGTTCAGCGTAGTGTTGCATACGAAGGGGAGCATTATATATATATATATATATATATATATATATATATATATTAGTAAAATCTCGAATTAACGGTCCCGGTACCAATTGACTCCAGATTTAACTTTAAAACTTTATTTCAAGGTATATAGTAAGTTAAAAATAAAATACACAAACACACACAAACACACACACACACACACACACACATATATATATATATATATATTTAGTTGGATTGTTGTGAGTTTGTGTCCCATCTCGGTACTGGCCAGGCTCGACGTTGCTTAACTTTCAACGGCACCCAGTAATAGGAATTGGGCCACTATAATATATAATTAAACAAGCTGCAATATTTTTTTCTAATTTTAAATGCCATGTCGTTTTAGAATTTGGCCATAAGCTAAGTAAAAATATCTCTGTAAACGCGTACTTGTATACAGCACACCACTTTTATGTCTTTAACGCCTCCCCGGTCTTTTATACAGGAGTAGAGGTTCATCCCATGTTTCATGTTCCTTCTAAAGTCTTTTTCATTCTCTTTCACTCTCAGTAGCCCCTTGCGTCTTAGTGGCATTATCACCTTGCTTGGGGTGAATAGACGAGTAGAGATTTATCCCTCATTTCCTGTTCAAGATTGGGTTTCTGGTTCCTTCTAAATCCTACTTCAACTCTATACTTCTAACATCTCGGCCTAAACTCTAAACAAAATTTTATTAGCAATTTAAATATTTACTTTTTTTTTCCTCAATAGGAGTAGTTAGGTTCGCCTATCCCCCGGTTCACACTCCTCCTCTGTCTTTTGAACAGGTGTGCAGGTTTTTCCCTTGTTTCCTGTTTGGGGTTCGGTTTCCGTTTCCTTCGGAAGTCTACTTCAGCTCTGTACTTCTAACATCTTCCACTGAACTCTGAAATTTTATTCACTTATTAAATCCCGACATCTTCAAGCCTAGAATGAGCTATCTTTCCTGTTACCTTGCCCTTTCTTACGCTTATACCGCTCCACACAGTACGCCTTGAGCGGTCCTTGGGCCTTGTATTAGGTGGACATTATAAAAAGAAAAAAAAATTCGTTCAAAATTTCTCGTATTATTCACAAGGTAATACGGTAATTGTTAAAGGGTCTCCCCCTTTTCACACAAATGGACTCACCCAAGGTATACATATACTGCTACCAGTAATACCCGAGGAGAGTAGTGGTACGTTGAGTGAAGGAGTCGAGACGGAACGACAGAAGAGTAGTAGAGTTCAGTAGTAGTAGAGTAAGTCACACACACAGGCGGCGGCAAGCGTCACAGTTAGCGAGCACGTAGTCTCTGTAAGGAGTTATACCGCGATACTTCAATACCAAGACTGTATATATATTAGTGCAGCTAACCCGCATTCCTGGATCTACTAACCCGTATTACCAGTTTGTATTATTACGTTAATACATTTATTTTCCTTATCCATTCCTGGCGTTTGTTATTCATTGATATCGGATTTCATCCCGGAATCCACAACAGTAATGTACCAGAAACGGCGAAATTACGTCATTTTGTTAGCCGGGCCATCGACATAACCGCCAACTCGTCATCAGTACACTGGTCCACGGATTGAAAGCTAATAGACAGCGGCTTTTCAATGTACACGTACTCTATTCGGTGACACAGATGGGTTGGGTAGAGGTGTTTCCCTTCACCGGTCGGGTCGGGAAACTTTTCCGACTACCCCTCACACAGCCGGCAGGTCGATGCCGTTGACCCGCTTGTGGTCACGCGACTTCTTGGAACCATGTGTGACAGTTGGATGTACTCCGTGGATCAATACAATATTGTGCCTGGCTATCATCGGCCAGCCATCAGCCTTGGGCGTAGGAGCCGCGTCTCAGGCGTCAACGGCTTCACCGGTGAGCGGAGCGGGAGGGACGGAGTAACCTCGACATCACTGTTGCAAAAAGGAACCGGTAAACTATTGCACACTTTTGTCGCGAATGTCACCATGAACCGCAATTAGAACAGAAATCGGGGATGGTGACGTTGGTGCTTTGCTAAATAAACTGAAAACTGAACTACCCGGTTGATGTTGTGTATTTGCCTTTTGCCAGACTTGAAAGAACCCAGAAGCGGTTTCTAGTGAGATGTAGAAGAAACGAGAGGATTAAAATCGTGATGACCAGTGTTTGATCATAATCTGAAATTCATAATCACTTAACATTTTTCTTCCAGGACAAAAGGATGTACACGTCGAATGGGCATTTATAATCTGAGGTCTTCTACCCATTTTTTTTTTAACACTCAGAAGTCATTCATTAATTCGTAGTGTGTTGGTGAGGCGAGGGCGTGGCTGAAGTGAGTCAGTCGACTGGACGGACAAGAAGTTACAATTTCAAATTCAAGCTCTACATGTGACTCATAAACTAATCTGATAGATCGCTGCGTTTTAGTAACTGATTGTCTGTCTTCAAAATTCAAACTGATATATAGGTAGATAGATAGATAGATAGATAGATATGAATAAACTGGAATATAGATAGATAGCTAGATAGCTAGATAGATATGAATAAACTGGAATATAGATAGATAGCTAGATAGATAGATATGAATAAACTGGAATATAGATAGATAGATAGATAGATATGAATAAACTGGAATATAGATAGATAGATAGATATGAATAAACTGGAATATAGATATATAGATAGATATGAATAAACTGGAATATAGATAGATATGAATAAACTGGAATATAGATAGATATGAATAAACTGGAATATAGATATATAGATAGATATGAATAAACTGGAATATAGATAGATAGATATGAATAAACTGGAATATAGATAGATATATAGATAGATAGATATGAATAAACTGGAATATAGATAGATATATAGATAGATAGATAGATATGAATAAACTGGAATATAGATAGATATATAGATAGATAGATATGAATAAACTGGAATATAGATAGATAGATAGATATGAATAAACTGGAATATAGATAGATAGATAGATAGATAGATAGATAGATATGAATAAACTGCAATATAGATAGATAGATAGATATGAATAAACTGGAATATAGATAGATAGATATGAACAGACTGGGATAGATAGATAGATATGAATAAACTGATAGATAGATAGATAGAGTGTGGTCCGTAAATCTTGTCACCCCTACATAATATAATTTTCTATTTTAAGATGGCTGACACAAAAATATGGTGTTTATACAGACGTTCTCGATGTGTGACAGCGTCAATGAAAGTGAATAAACTGAATCCAGTACATGCCCTTTGTATTACTGTATTACTTGTTGTTCTGTTGTTCTCATGACGTTTTGGTAGCAGGGGACAAGACTTTCGGAGCATCAGATAAATACATAGATACAGGGTGGTCCGAAATTCTTGTCACCCCTACACAATAGAAGAGAGCTTGACTGACAGACTGAAGTTTATCTAATTTTTTCTATGGTGGACATATCTGTAAAAATTATTTGAGAAATATGACGTAAGCGCATTTCTTTTTATATAATTATTTATACCCAGTAATTTTAAAAAGTTAGGAAAATGATCTCCGTAATCTAATGTTTTATTGAATTTTAGTTACTTTGGTTTGAAATTTACTATAGTTATCGCTCTTATTTTCTGATAATTTCGTGTATGGAGGCCCGTATTTACTAAAATCAGCACTTTAATACACATACACAAAAATTCAGAATTCTTTATAAAATATGTGCGGTCTATGAATAGTATTAAGCTTTTTCATTTATTATTAGTAAATTATAATTTTTACATATCAAGATCATCTAGTCAGTACAATATTATACAGAAATTTAAAAGATTTAAAATTTTATAAATTATTATTATTAAAACTGAAAAAAAAAATGAAACCAATTCTTGTAAAAATTTATTCTTCATTTTTTTAAAAACACAATAGTGTCCATAATAATATATCTTATTCATAAAAGCAGTTAAATGATTTTCTAATTAAATAATGTCTAAATTTTATTGCATTTTTTATTTTTTTATTTTACGATTCAGGCCAGATTTTTAGTAAAAGAAAAGAATGATGATTTAAATTCTCCAAGGACTTCTGCTTATAACTAATATAAACATTAAGCGATACAAACATTAATTTCTCGAAATTTCATCAAATTAAATAGGGCGGCGGTAACAAATGTAAAAAAAAAAAAGAAAAAAAAAAGGTTTTAAGCAAGATTTTCCCACAAAAGAAACATTTCTAAAATAATTTAATTCCTTTGTGGATAAGAGCTGAAAGTTTCATTAAAATCCGACAATTATTTCATTTTTGCAAGAAATTCTTCACCGAAAGAAAGAAAAAAAAGGCGCTAAAATTTACTAATCTTTGGACCCCACGCTGACGCAAGAAAAACAAGACTTTTAACCAAAATTCCGAACGTTCTAAAAAGAACTAAAAAAAATATAATTAAATAATTAAAAAATCCTTTGGTCTTGCCTCCTAATAACAGTAAAAATATTGACGATAAAACTTGACGATGGTAACCTCATTTTTTTTAGAGAATCTGTAGAGGTGTGTGTGTGTGTGTGTGTATATATATATATATATATATATATATATATATATATATATATATATAAACCTTTTGTTCCTGTTTCGATGTTCTTTACAAGCCTAACCAAGCTGCATCCTGTTCTTACGAAAAATAGTTAGGGAGTGGCGATATGAGAGCTATGGTGTCAGGCGGAGGTCACTTAAGTAGAAGAGGAGGGTGAGGTGTATTGTGAGGAGTGACCGAAAGGCTTGTCCGTCTAAGATTAGAGGACCTGGCGGAAGTTGATTCAAAAAAGGGCAAAACTCATTATACAGGCCACTTATGTTTCTAAACCAAGATATTTCAACGCTTATTGTTCACACTCATAGTAGCTGCAGTGTTTTTGTTTTTTTGTTTTTTTTACACTGTTGGAGCAAATAAGAGTGCAATATGAAATAGACGTGCCGGGGGGAATTTTTCGACTTGCGTTAGAAAATAAGCGTGCCGGTTCAATTAGCTACCGAAATTAAGCGGCCCGGTTCAGCTGGCTTTATAAAATGAACGTGACGGTTCAAATCGGGTTATGCACAAGATTTTTCTCCAACACTTATTCAAGGTTTGTTTTTTTGCATAAATCCTTGGGAAATATAGTGCAGTGGTTTTCCCCTTGCCTTCTCCCTTTAGCATGTACGTGATCATGACTCTCCACAAGTTCCATTTTATTTATTATCTGTGAACAGCTATGATTTTTTGTCAAATGTAATAGAGTGGATAACTCCCATCTCAGCCCCTAGATTGCTTTCATTATTATTATTATTATTATTATTATTGTGAAATGGAAAGGATTATTATTATTATTATTATTATTATTACTCAGAATTGTTGTCCTAGACTGGCTGCCACTCAATGCTATTTAACTCACAGGTGTGAAGAGAGAGGGGGAGAGAGAGAGAAAGAGAGAGAGTGAGAGAGAGAGAGAGAGAAAGGAAGGAATTCAGGTCTTTCCCCGAGAGCATGAAAGCGAAAATGAGCGCAACAGATTCAGGCGGGATTTGAAATCGACTCACCGATTTGAGTACCAATAACCGTAAAGCTACCAGTATTTCTGATAATTTCATCTGATAATTTTTTGGCCCATTATGCATAACTAATTACCATAGTCCGCAAGTTCGTCTGGATGGGGGTGGGGGTACCACCACTACTACTACTACTACTATTTAGGGAGATCGATCTTCAAATAAGTGTCCCTTATTTGTAGCCTTGTGCCAAACTAAGTTAAGCTTTGTCAAGAGAAACATCAGGTACCCTACCACGACCAAGCTCTTTTTACGAAATTCAAAACGCTTAATTATTAACCATTATTAATTAATTAATTATTAATTCTGTAATTTTAACAAAATTCAGTATACCGTATTTGCCTGTGCATAAGGCGATTTCATGTATAGTGCGATCGCTGAATTTCTTTGCGAAAAGCATGATTTTTATTTTCATATAGCTCGTGTATAATGCACGACCCTAGCTTCCGAAAGTCCTCTGATCGAGAGATTGGAGCTTTTGAGGAGCGTGGAACCAACTCTTAGCTACTGTTATTCCTATGTTCACCCTGACCCGGGGTGGTAGTACCTGTTAGGGTTCCAGCTATGGGCAATTAGTGAACCCACAAACATAAATAAAACACTATGAAAGTATAAAAATACATTTTTATAGCAAAAATACCAGCAATCCATTTTTATATATAAAATTACAAACAAACAGATATTTATAACAAAATCCCCAATACTATATTTTAATGCAAAATAACCAGAAATTAATTTAACTTGTAGAATTATCAACAATACATATTTAAAACAAAATGAGCAATAATACATTTTATTTTTAGTTGAAGCCATAAAATTGTGTTCAAAATATTTAGATTTTGACATTAAATAACCCATAGAGGTGTTGATATACCGCTAAAGAAAATCAACCAACCAACTTAGCTTCCGAGTATTAATAGTAAGGCTACTATAGTCAAATAATGGAGGTACAGAACTAATTTCAACATCATCCACCGCGACGCGAATGAGTCCGAAATTTTATTGTCGATAACTCCAAAACGGTAGATTTTATCAAAATTTCTTTGTTATTTTCAAATTAAGCATGTATATTTGCACCTAAATGGAACTATCCGGGAAATTCTTATCAGAAACTGAGCGTGTTGCTTGAACTGCAAATTACCCTTTCTAGGTTCCGAGTTGAAATTAGTACCGTCACCCGAATATTGCAGTACTGGGTATCGCCCTGGACATATTTTATGGGAAATGAATATTCATTTTTATTTCTTTTTTTTTTTTTTTTTTTAAGCTATCCCAAAATGGTGAGAAAACCCACTTATCGTAAAAATATCTGATGCGAAGATTGAGATATCGTACTTTTATTTGCGATCATGCCTGATTTTAATCTCTTCAAAAATATATAATTAAGTAATTCATTGAGTCTGAAAGAAACCTCGACAGAATGCAGAAAGCACTCGACGGCCGTTTCGTCCTATATTTGGGACTCATCAGCAGTGCGCATCCACTACCGAGAATTGAAACCCTGACAGTTAAGTTAATAAGCAAACGTCATACCACCTGTTCCAACGGGCCTCGTTGACGAAGAGGTAGCGAATCAGACTCAATATGGCGCCGCTCGCTCACATATTCCGTAGTGGAACTCAACTGAACTGTAACCATAGGACTGTGCCCCCCGGGAGCCACGACTACTATCATCAAGCCTATATATATATATATATATATATATATATATATATAATATTTTTTAAAAAAATATGATTCCTTCGCTACATAAGAGTTCTCATGTTTCAAAAGCGAGAGCCGAGACCCCTAATATAATTTTTGAAATTAAGTTGAATTAAGGTGTCTGGTCACGCTTCCTCATCCAAATTCTCGCTTGACGAGGAAGCGTGACCAGACACCTTAATTCAACTTAATTTCAAAAATTATATTAGGGGTCTCGGGTCTCGTCTCTCGCTTTTGAAACAAGAGAACTCTTACGTAGCGAAGGAATCATATTTTTTAAAAAAATATTATAATATAAGCTCTACTTCTGTATGGAGCACTGTCTTTTTGAAAATAAAAGCAAAAATACTAAGGAACACCGGATTATTTACCTAACGTGTTCTTTCCTATTTTTCTGCATACCTGCACACATACACACACACACACTATATATATATATATATATATATATATATATATATATATATATATATATGTATATATATATGTATATGTATGTGTATAGTGCGAAGCCCTGATTTTTTGCGTAAAAAAACTGTTCATAAAACTTTGCACTGTACACAAGCATGTACGGTTAAAAGATAAATATTTTTTGTCAGTCTTTGTTTTTATTGGCTAGATTTAAGTCGGAGCAGCCAATCAGCGCCTGCAATACTTGTTTAAAATTGCATATATATACTCAATGGGTGTGGATATACAGGGGCCTGAATCATTATCAGACAACAGAGGAAAATTAGCCTTTGTCGGATAAGGGAGAGGATGGAATTCGGTCACATCAGCGAACAAAGGATTTTTTTTTTTCATCGTAGTACAAAAAAAAAAGGGACGATTTTTATCAGTTGCTGGCTCATCTCCATCTTTTATTTGGCATGTCCCCTCAGCATGTGGTGATAAACAGTTTTCCACAACTTGCCGTAGCAGGGAGAAATAATTTGTTGTGGTGGGTGGGAGGTGAACAAAAAAAAAAAAAAAATTAGAATTTAGCCTTAAGTTAACAAAGGCCGCGAACATAATTAGCGGGAAGAACATTTAAAATTTCCAGTTCCTCTAGATTAACAGAAATTGCCTTTGAAATTATAGAGAACCGTCAGTGTTTAAAAAATGAAAGAACATTTTTGCCACAAATTCTTTAGCCGCTGAGCCGTTAATAACCAGTGTTTTTCGGCCGGGGTTCATCTTTTTGTCTTCTCCCTCTTTTGTGTGTGTGTGTGTGTGTGTATGTGTGTGTGTGAGAGAGAGTGAGTGAGTGAGTGAGTGAGTGAGAGAGAGAGAGAGAGTTTTTTTTTTAAGGGAAAGCAAATGCTTTGTTTTAATTTGAATTTTTTTTCTATTTATGTGTACATTATTTTATTTTATTGGACTCACCACAGTCCCAAATTAAAATGAAAACGCACCCACCCGATAAAAGGAAAAATTACCACCATCGTACACCTTTAAAGAAGAATTCTTCCATCGGGGTTTTACGAACGTTATATTCTTTCTTGCTTTGATAGACATTTTTCTTTTATTGTATTGCTTTCTTTATTCTATTTTGTTAAAATAAAACCCTGTAAGCAAAATACTACAATCGGTAAAAAAAAAAGTTTAGGAGCCTAGGCTCTCCCCGGCTGCTTACGGCCCTGGTCCCCAAAACTTTTGACCCTCTACCGTTCCTTCTTGTCCGTTTTTTCCCGGCCATCTATTCGCACGGTTCAGTTATGTGCCATGCGTGATACACGCTTAGGCGATCATGTATCTTTCGATACATGACTGACGAGGCAGATTTTTTTTTTCAGCGGTTGGTGCTGTTTATTTCTGCGGTAGACCAGTTGCCATCCAAGGCTATAGAACCCGGTCTGTCCTGCTATTTACCCATTACTGAGGGGGAAAAGAAGAGGATTAATACCTTTTCTAAGGGTATTAGTGCGTAAGTGAATGTAATGGATTCGACTGGAATTCCTAGCAGCTATCCGTCTTTTAATAAACCCTGGGTGTGTTAAATTCTCTAGGTCATCTTTTGAAATTTGATGTCCCAGAATTTTCAGTTGTCTCTTTTTAATTGTAATTATAAGTTTCCTTGTTGTCTTCAATTTTTTGAGCATAGCATTCTCAGAATTCGTCAATAGAAATTTACAGAAATAGATCTCTATCGTTTCAAGTGTCTTCCTGCGTAAGGAAATTGTCCAGCATTCACTGGCATCAAAGAGATTAGGCATCAGACTGTAATTCAGCACATTTTTGTTCAAAATGATATTTTTTAGTTAGTATTAGCGAGAGGGGGAGAAGCAGAGAGAGAAAGAAAGAGAGGGAGATGAAGAGATAGAGAGAGGAGAGAGGCTGTTAGAGAGGGGAGATAAGGAGAGAGGTAGATAGAGAGAGAAAGAGGCACATAGATAGAGGAGACGGAGAGAGAGAAAGACAGGAGGAGAGAGAAAGAGAAGAGGAGAGAGAGAAAGAGGAGAGGAAGAAAGAGGAGAGGGAGAAAGAGAAGAGGGAGAAAGAGAAGAGGAGAGAGAGAAAGAGAAGAGGAGAGAGAGAAAGGGAAGAGGAGAGAGAGAAAGAGAAGTGGAGAGGGATAGAGAAAGAGACGGAGAGGGATAGAGAAAGAGACGGAGAGGGATAGAGAAAGAGACGGAGAGGGATAGAGAAAGAGACGGAGAGAGACAGAAAAAGAGACGAGGAAACGGAGAGAGACAGAGAAAAGGAGGAGGAAACGGTGAGAGATAGAGAAAGGGAGGAGGAAACGGTGAGAGATAGAGAAAGGGAGAAGGAGACGGAAAGGGATAGAGAAATGGAGGAGGAGACGGAAAGAGATAGAGAAAGGGAGAAGGAGACGGAAAGAGATAGAGAAATGGAGAAGGAGACGGAAAGAGGTAGAGAAAGGGAGAAGGAGACGGAAAGAGGTAGAGAAATGGAGAAGGAGACGGAAAGAGGTAGAGAAAGGGAGAAGGAGACGGAAAGAGGTAGAGAAAGGGAGAAGGAGACGGAAAGAGGTAGAGAAAGTGAGAAGGAGACGGAAAGAGATAGAGAAATGGAGAAGGAGACGGAAAGAGGTAGAGAAAGGGAGAAGGAGACGGAAAGAGGTAGAGAAAGGGAGAAGGAGACGGAAAGAGGTAGAGAAAGGGAGAAGGAGACGGAAAGAGATAGAGAAAGGGAGGAGGAGACGGAGAGAGATAGAGAAAGGGAGGAGGAAACGGAGAGAGATAGAGAAAGGGAGGAGGAATCGGAGAGAGACAGAGAAAAGGAGGAGGAATCGGAGAGAGATAGAGAAAGGGAGGAGGAGACGGAGAGAGGTAGAGAAAGGGAGGAGGAGACGGAGAGAAGCAAGCATTACTGATAGAATATGACTATGATATGCACCAAATAAAATCATTGAAAACCGAAAGAAAAAAGGGATTGTCAAAGGTCAATAATTAATGCTCGTGTTCGATGCAGAAAGACACGAATGAAATAAATATTTTAAGAGTTATCCCCCTTTGTTTGTTTGTTTTTTTTTAATTTTTTTCTCCCTTTAGAGGGGAAAAATCACGAAGATTTATAGCATAATGAAAATTCTTTGAACAAGGTTTGAAATAAACTAGATTAATGGAGATCCTTGCGAGGAATGAAATTTCCGATGGGTTATTTACAACCATGAATCGTTTTTTTAAATATTTTGCGACGACTCCATTTATTTTTATTTATTATTACTGTTGTTGTTGTTATTATTATTATTATTATTACTACTACTACTACTCCTTTTGATTTCTCTTGTATACACGTTTCCTTCCGGGTCCCAACCAGAGACCTATGGCCAGAAATGGCTTCATGAGATTTTCCACTGAGTATTCTTAACAACTAACCCCCCCCCCACAAAAAATAAAAATAACCCTATCACACGTTTTACATAAATGAAGCTCTTCGTAATGTGTGAATGAACTACAGTGCTGGATTTACCCATCGGCTTAGCAGGCCGAAGCCTAGGGCCTCAAAATCTAGGGGCCTCCATCCAAGGCGTATAATAATTTTGTTTGACGCTCATCATAGGCCTTTCTTATACATGCTGTCATAACGCATTGTAGACTCTAAACAACCCTTCAGTAATTTTAAACACCCGTCATCGTCCTCGGCGTTACTCAAGTTGTTTTATTTAGAACTCTTCCATTTTCCTCTACTCATGAGAATGGGGGATTTACAGTGGGGAGGGTCCACCAGTGGAATAGCCTAGGACCTCTCTTCATCTAAATCCGGCCTTGTACTTGCGAGTACAATTTTTCATATCTCTTTAAGGCATATCCTACCAGGAATGTATTCAACGTGGCTATCTGAACCCTTACCAATCAATCCGAGGGCTCCAACTACAACTGGAATTGTAACAGCCTATCAACTCCAAATGTGTCATTTAATGTCGAAATTTAATTTTCTTGTGAGCATTAGTCTTTTACAAAAAATGTATTGTTGGTAATATTTTTTTTCTGACAGAAATATATATTTTTTTTACTATGAAAGTATCTTACTAGTTTTTTTAATATAATTTTTAAAAAACTTTCCTAATTTTTGACCCCAGTTTTGGGATCAACTATTTGCCCATATCCAGAGCCCTAACAGGATTTTGGGACAGAGGTTGTAAAGTAACGTAAACAAATGTTATTATTAATAGGTAAATAAAATACTGCTTATTTCTTATAATGGTTGTTACATTTAGTATATAAAATAGGGGTGGGTAAACTACGGCCCGCGGGCCACATGTGGCCCGCAAAAAGAATTCACGCGACCCGCCAAATGTTAGTAAATTTGTAAAAGTAAGTTACCAAGCAATGCCAAATAATTGTTACAAGCAACTTGACGCCTAATTTTAACAAACTGGTAAAAATGACTGCAGTCAGATATATTATTCTCATTGAGTCATTAAGATCCTTCTTTTGCTGAGGTATTTTGTTTTTCAAATAAATCTGTTTCATGTGAAGTTTCTACTTTAAAATCTAAATTAATTTTTTTCTTTAAATTTAGTTCCTTTATGTGTTTTATTTGAAGTTTTGACTTTAAAATATTAGTAACAATTGTTCTTTTTTATTTCTTTATGCAGAGTTAATTTGTTTTTCAAATAAATGTTTTCTACTATATGATATTAATAAAAAATAATTTTTTTCTTAAAACAATGTTATTTTGTCTTTCAAATGTGTTTCATGTAAATTTTTAACTTAAAAATACTTATTAATATTTTTTCTTTAAAATACTTTAAACTGAGTTACTTTGTCTTTTAAATAAATGTGTTTCGTGTCAATCTTCTATAGTACTTTAACATAATAATTAATAAAAATTAATTTCATTTTTTTCTTTAAAAGCCCCTTTTTTTGTCTATTTTAAATATTAATTATTTTGGGTTAATATACTATGCGGCCGAATAAAATCGTGAATTTTTGAATGTGACCCTTGCACTGAAAATTTTGCCCACCCCTGATATAAAATATATAAGACTATGTAATATAAAACCTAATTTAAACAAAACAGAATAACTTAAATAAAATGAGAGAAAATACTACTCCTGTCCCATAATATTTGTTACATTTAGTATTAAAAAAATACATGCAAATGTAGCATTTATTATGGGGCAAAGGTTGGAAATTACTATAAATACAAGGGGAAAAAAGTTTTCTCGATTAGAGAGAGATCGAGAAATATTGATCTCAGTGTGCGAACGGAAGGCTAAAGATCATTTGCAATTTGACCAGGAGACTTTCGGGTGTCTGTCAAGCATGGCGCCAAATTGAAAATGACCCGGAAGATATTCTCTACGATGAGTTTAACCAGCTTACAATAACGGGCTAATGATTGGATAAAAACTAGTAGTAATGGATTGCGAGATATAATAGTTTTATAGGTGAATGTTGTAGGTATGCGAAACAAAGCAACGCCATATTGAATCATAAAGCAACGTGAAAAGGTAACTAGTTGAAAGGCAGCGGACAACAATGAACGGACGCGAGAAGAAAAAAATGAACGAACGCGAGAAGAAAAAATGAACGAACGAGAGAAGGAGAGAAGAAAAAATTAGAGAAGGAGGGGAAAAAATGAACGAACGAGAGAAGGAGAAAAATGAACGCACGAGAGAAGAAGAAAAACGAACGAACGAGAGGAGAAAGCAAAAAAACAAAAAAACGAACAAGAAAACGAGAGAAGGAGAAAAGAAAAAATTAACGAACTAGAGAAGGAGAAAACCAAAAAAAATAAACGAACAAGAAAAGAAAAAAGTGGCAACTAATTTCATGATAATTACTTTGATTTGCCGAGGACTTAATAACAGACAGAATAAGACACAAGGTGTCGCTACTAATAATGACCTCATTAAAAAAAATAAAACAATTAAAGATAATGGAAATGCAAAAGCTACAATAACTTAACGAAGTAGTTAAGATAATTGACTTCTTGATAAAAAAACCAAAAACAACTACACTACAGCAACAACGTAAAGTGTAATTCCAAACAAAAATCTCAAACAGTCGCCATATTGCCAAAGTTTGGATTTACGAGAAAAGAATCATCCTTTCTCACGTGAACGAGACTTCGGGCACAGAGTGGATCATAGTAACATTAATGAAAGCAAAAAAGTATCTACTTATTCCCCACCCTACTTCTTCTTCTTCTTCTTCTTCTCTCTCTCTCTTAATGAATTCATATACGTATTTGTAATTGGGCAGACGGTAAAGTTAACAGATTCTGATAAGGTCTAATCAAAACGTTGGCTTTAACGAACGAAAAACAAAAATTACTTGCCAAATTCGATTGTTGTGATCAAAGCAATGATAAAATTACAAAAAAAAAAAAAAAACTAGTTAAAAACAACTGCAGCGGCTCGGATTAGGAATCGGAGAGCCGAGTTCGAATTCCAGTCGAATCCATTACATTCACTTACATACATACCTCGGGTAAGGTATCAATCCTCTTATTCTCCCCCCCCCCGCCCCCAGCTATGGGTAAATAGCAGGACAGACCGGGTTCTATAGCCTTGGATGGCAACTGGTCTACCGCAGAAAGAAATGGCAACCTACTGCGGGAAAAAATCTTCCTCGTCAGTTATGTATCGAAAGATACATAATATTTGCAGATTTGAGTAAAACCCCGATCAATGTGTACTTTTTTTTTTATTTAACCATTAGCGCTCTGAATATTGGTGACTTCGTTTGTCAAACAAAATCTTTGTACACCCACTGCATGCAACTCTGATCATCAGATAATCGTGTTTATTGGTTTTTATGCTAGTGAAGTCATATCTTACTATGGCGGTGGTTCCACAAACGGTGCGAGGGAAAAGGATAGCAGGTGAGGGGTAATGATTGAAAGACAATCAAAGATTTAGAAACAGTTTCTAAAAATTCATATGCCAAAAATAAATATGATTTTATAATTTAAAATATTATTATGGATTACTTGTAATTGCATGCATGAGTCCCAGTATAAATAGTTATAAATAATTATTGATCGGTTTTTATCATTGGGATATTTTTGCATTATATCAAGTATTAAGAATATAGTAACTAGAGTCTGCAAATTGGAGGAGAGAGTTATCAATGATAATGTTCTGACTTTGAATCCGTAGTTATCTCCCTTTGACCCTCTCTCTGGTTTTAATTTTTAAATATACTTTTTATCACATAAAATTTGGTGAGGCACGAGCAAATTTTTATTCCGAAAATGCAGCCCAGAGAAAAAGGTTTTAGAACTACTGCGTTAGGAAAATACAATATTTTTATTAATAAATTTTTAAATTGAACAGAAATGCTTCTAGTTCATTTAATATTAATGCAGAGGACTCCCTGCAGTCTATCCTTGAACCTATGCTGTTTCTAATCTTCATCAACGATCTTCTCGATACCATCAGTTCCCAACTAGGTATTTATGCAAATGACATAACCATTTACTCCTGTTTTAGTAGCAAGTTCTACAGGTTGGACAAAGTAAAAGTGACAGCTGCTCTCTAAAACAACCTCCAATCAGTTGTTAACTGAGGCAAGGAACGGCTTGTAAATTTTTACACCTTCAAAATAAAAGTGCTTTCATTTAATCACCACAGAGAACCTTTTCTGCTTGCTATTAGCATGGCTGATGCTAAACTGCAGGAGAGAAACACTTTGCACCTTCTTGGGCTCATGTTTTCCACTGACATGAAGTGGAGTGACTATATTGAATCAGTTGCTGCATCTACTGATAGAAAAGTTGGTTCACTGTGCTGTGGCAGACAATTTTTATCGTCAGCATCAATTTTACATTTATAAATCTACCATTAATCTTTGCATTGAATACTGCTGCTATATCTGGTCTGATGCTCCTGCTATATATCTTGAAACACTTAACAGAATCCAAAGAAGGATCTGTAATGTAAATGATCCTGACCCGCCATCTTGGCTTCAGTCACTTTCTCTCTGACATTATGTGGCTTGCATCTCTCTTTTCTGCAAATATTTTCATGGGAATTGTTCTAATTAGATTTCCCCTTTAGCGCCTTGACTCCATGAATTTAATTGTACTACTAGATTGGCAACTAGGTCTCACAACGGCTTGTAAAAGTTAACGCCATCAAAACTGCTATCATTTAATCATAAAAAAGAACCCTTTTTTATACTTCCAAAAGCATCTCTATTTAAGGCAGTGGTTACCTAACGATGTGGCGTGCCTTATAGGTGCGACAAAAGAGGATAGCAGGTGAGGCGGAATGCTTGAAAGAGAATCCAAGAACTACTGCATTTTGTCGTATTTCCCAAGCATGGTTGCAATTGTGAGTTCATAGACTTTATTTGTATTTCTCTTTGGGCTTGTCGCATTGAATCATGACGTAAAGCGGCTGTCGACGGGATTTTTCGCGAATAGGTTGTCACGCAATATATTCTTTTCACAATCGTCAGAACGCCTCGTCTTTGAATACATTCTGACTAACCCAGAAATAATTGTATTGAATACATCACCAGCCTAACACCCCCATATCTCCGACCGGAGCTCCATACGGACACATTTAAACCAATTTGGAATTGTACCAACCTCAATACGCAACACACTGAAACACAAATGTGACACGCATATCTCACTGTAAAAAAGCGATGGAATTTCTTATCAAACAGAAATCAACCCTTGATAACATTATGAACATTTTTTCAAAAATCATTTCATCCGAAGCAAGGCGATAATGCCACTAAGACGCAAGAGGCTACTGGGAGTAACAGAGAATGAAAAAAAAACATTAGAATGAACCGGAAACCAAATTTTAAACAGAAAACAATGGATAAACCGCCAGTCCTGTTTAAAAGACTGGGGAGGAGTGTGAACCGGATGATAGGCGGACTTATCTACTCCTATTGAGGAAAAATACTTGTGATAATTTTATAATAGAAACCATACCTTTGAGGTACTGCAATAAAGAGCAAAGTGGGTGGGTGTTAGATAATGAACTATATATAGAAATCCGGGCGGCTAAGGGCCATTTCTTTTCTTTTTTTCGTCACAGGAAAATGGATACAAACCGGAAGTATCTCTTGCTCTCATCATATATATATATATATATATATATATTATGAAATGGACAAAGTCCGACAATTATTTTAAGACATTTTTATGTTTATACATTCTTTTTATAGATACAAATATTTAAGCAAATGCTCTGTTTATAATAAACAGTATTAAACAATATTTACCGGCCTGAATGTTTAATAATGTTTATTATAAACAGAGCGTTTACTTAAATATTTGTATCTATAAAAAGAATGTTAAACATAAAAATGTCTTTAAATAATTGTCGGACTTTGTCCATTTCATAATGTGTGACATCATTTGTTTACATTTGATACGCCATGAGCAGTTATGAATGTACGTGAGAGATTCATGGAAGATTGAAGTTTATAAGCAGTAAATTCGACCTTGCCAACCGGACGATCCTCAGTGGCCGAATCGGTTAAGGCACGTCAGGCTATATGACGGTTCCGTATAGGATACAGGCTCGATTCCTGTCGGAGGACGAATATTTTCTATGAAAATTTCTCGGACATTCAGGCCGGTAAATGTTGTTTAATACTGTTTATTATAAACAGAGCATTTACTTAAATATTTGTATCTATAAAAAGAATGTATAAACATAAAAATGTCTTAATATATATATATATATATATATATATATATATATATATATATATATATATATCATAAACGAAAATGTCCAATCACTATTTATTAATTTGCCAATTCATCTTCGATTGGTCACGTTACTGCCTACAACACAATGCGCAGCTTAAAATAGAAAGATAAAAAAAGATACAAAATGAAAATTAGCGAAAATAATAGACAAACAAACATCAATATTTATACATTTGTCGCTCTTCTGAGAGAACACTTATCTGCTGATTATTCATCATTTACAATCACCACCCGGCCTACACAGCCCAATAAAACCCAACTTTCTATTCTGCTCTATCCTTGTTCGATCGACCCACACAGCCAACTACCTTACCCCGCACAACTGCAGCCATTACTTTCAGTCCACGTCTGAGCTAATCAAAATCGATAACACGATTCCTCTATCGTTAACAATGGTCGAGTTACTTCCTGGGTCACTTGGGTCTGGTCCCAGAATAATGTTTCATTGATTGGCCAAGGGATGGCGCCACCAGTCTGGCCCTTGATTGACCTTGCCACAAACGTCACGGCAAAATGGAGTCTTTTTTCAACATAGCGGACCGTTAAAACAAAAATGGAGGCAGCGCGTTCAGACCGTTTTCACCGCGTGTTTGATGCTTTATTACTGTTGATGATATTACTGGTGTTCTCTTGTTTTTTTTCTTCTTTCTTTTCGTTTCTTTTGTGAAAGTAAGGAAGTACTTAAAAATGAATTTTGTATTGTTATATATACGGAGGGTAATAGCAAAATTGTCCAAATCGTGTAACAGCAAAAGTGCCCACATCGTGTAACAGCAAAATTGTCCAAATCGTGTAACAGCAAAAGTGTCCAAATCGTGTATCAGCAAATTTGTCCAAATCATGTAACAGCAAAATTGTCCAATTGTTAGATTAAGCTCTGAACCGTTATATCTTAAAAATGATTAAAGATATGTTACTGGAATTCTCAGGGGTTTTTAGAACGTTATTTGACTCTTCTTTTGAGTGATAAGAATGTATAATTACTCTCCAAGCTTAACAGAAAAATAGTGATGAAATCGATCACAAACGAAAATGGCATGTTCATCATTAATTAATCATAGCTAAGGATCAGAAGCTCATGAAGGATTGAAATAATGTTCATATATATATATATATATATATATATATATATATATATATATATATATATATATATTCCAGGATCATTTTTCAACTTATTCAAGATGACCTTCGCCTTTTCTAACCTTCTAACTTTCTACCCTGTAGTAACAAGTTGCCTTATACGTTTCACGTGCGATTTCATTTTCAATTCTTTTTTTTTCACTGCTCTTTAGACTGTCACAGCTGAAATTCCTCTCTCACGTGCCAAACGTCTTATTGATTGAGTTGGATCTTTTCTAATTGATGTCTTTAGTTCTAAGTTGAAATGATAATCCCTCTTCCTGTTGTGACCTCCTGATCCAGTTTGCCTCTCTAACGTTCCCTCTTTTTTTGAAAAATTTATTCACAGTTCTCAGTAAGTGAATGTAATGAACTCAACTGGAACGCGAACTCGGCTCTCCGGTTCTTCAATCTGAGCCTGTATCCAATACCGTGTATGGTGGGGGGTATATAATAATTCGAGGTTGTAGCAAGACGAGCGCGTAACTTGCTGGCCGATGAGAGTAAAAGTTCAACCGGCACTCGCTACCGACTTGTGCCAGCGTTGGATTTTTTTTATTCTAACTGGATACGACGTACTGTTGAGTGCAGAAAAGAAAACACAGCGTGTTAACCATTACCCCCCACTTCACACCCCACGACGAAGATTGCTTTGCTCCAAGCTCGGCTTTTGTTTGCAGTAACACCATCAGCCTACCCCCACTTCGATTATGGTGATTCAATAAGCGTACCTTCCATGTGGCATAAGACCTAAAGTATGGGGGTACCTCTCCCCAGTGAGGATCGAACTCATTACTCAGTCGTAATTGATCTCGCGAGACCAGCGCGCTAACCACTACACCACGTCGAAGTGCCCAAGTGATTTTCTAAGCGTAGCTTAGATGTGGCACGTGGCCGAGAGCGTGGGGCACCTAGTGAGGACTGAACTCAGTACTCAGTCGTCATTGATCTAGCCAGACCGGCTTGCTAACTATTACACCACGTCGAAGTGACGCCAAACCCGTTACCATCTCCGATTATGACTCACTATCCAGAGATATCTCACAGTCATCGCTTTTGTTTTTCTTGGGTACCTACCCACCCGTATCTCCTGACGTTAATCATTACCATGAAAAGCACACGCCCGCCTTTACCCGACCGCAGACCATCCTCATGATGCGCGCTTCTAGTAAGATAGCGCGTGGGCACGCGTGCCAGATTCATGCAGGATTTCTCTAAGCTTGCATATGTGTTCGTTGTTTTTCCTATTAGTTTTTTTTTTTCTACCGTTTTCCTCTCAGCAGGATTATGGCGGGAAAAGAATGGCTCCCCTGATTTGGGCCCGTTATCATAGCAGTAGCAACAACAATAATAATAAGGCGGCTAATAAAATCGAAATTTCTTTTTTTTTAATCATTTCACCCCAAGCAAGGCGAGAATGCCACTAGCACGCAGTTGGTTACAGAGAGTGAAAGTGAGAGAAAGGACTTAGGATTATGGAAAGGATAAAAAGATGAACGGGATTCGAGAAGACACACGATGGCGATTCACGTTGCATTTAAATTTTTTGAAGACTGTAGTTTTCAAGGAAGCAAGTAGACGGAAGAGATTTCCACAGCCGGGAAGTGCGAGAAAAAAAATCAGCGAAGTGGAAGTGGCGGTTACATTTAACTATTTCAACAGTAAAAGGGTGGGACCTAAACGCCAATCTAGCAGCACTAGTCGGGGCACCAGAAAAAAAACTGCAGGAAAAAAATCTGCCACGTCAGTCATGTATCGAAAGATACATGATCGCCTCAGCGTGTATCACGTATGGCACATAACTGACTGAAATTCACTTACGTGCTAATACGCTTGGGAAAGGTATGAATCCTCTTCATGTCCCCCCAGCTATGGGTAAATAACAGGACAGACTGGGTTCTATATCATTGGATGGCAACTGGCCTACCGCAGAAAAGAATGGCAACCTACTGAGGGGAAAAAAATCTGCCTCGTGAGTCATGTATTGAAAGATACGTGATCGCCTCAGCGTGTATCACGTATTGCACATAACTGACTGACTGATAATACAATTCATAACCTTATCTGTTTGTAAGAAATAAAATAAGCTGTTTTTTTTTTTTTTTTTCATGGAATGGTTATGGGGAGTTCACCAAAACAAAATTAAGATTAAACATGGTTCATGGGTCAAGAAAAAAAAGAAGTTGAAAACTACTGGACGACATGGATTTAAGCGTACTTCGAAGATTGAGGAATTCTTTTCCGGTTGCCTTGCTTTCCTGTCGCCTACGATCTTTAAAAAAAAAATTAAATGTAACATCAATCTTCTGTCTTTCTGAAACCTGTTCTTTTATTGTCCTATCTCCTTATTAGAATTTTATTCTCTTTCACTCCCAGTAACCTCTTGCGTCTTAGTGGCATTGTCGTCTTGCTTCGAGTGAAAAAAAAAAAGGTATATATCTATCCCTTTCCACTCCCTTTTCTCTCTTCACCGTTTCTTTTCCGCTCTCATCTAAAAGAGGCAACATTAACGCCACACGTCCTGGGCATGACGATAAACTACATCCGCGTCCTGGGCATGACGATAAACTACATCCGCGTCCTGGGTATGACGATAAACTACGTCCAACCAAAAGGCCGTCGATCCGATCAATCGGCTGGTCATGTCATGCCCCATCACATCTAACCCATCCCAAAACAACTACAACTTACAATTAACTTTCCCTCCCAAACCCTACACTAAATATACTAACACCTTACCCCTAAAATGTGATGGGAAACAATGATGTTGCCAGCTATACGTTTTTGAAACGATGATGTTGTCAGCTATACGTTTTTGAAACAATGATGTTGTCAGCTATACGTTTTTGAAACAATGATGTTGCCAACTATACGTTTTTGATATATCTAGTAAATACTGGATCTGGCATTAAATAACCCATAGTGGTTGATATGCCATAAAACCCCAAACAAACAAACAAATTAACTCCACACATGATTTCCTTTGTCCTGAATATCAACTGTTATCAGTGTAGACCCTAGACCAATGACATAATTAAAGATGGGATTAAAAAAACTGATCTTGAACAGAAAAGAAATCAACATCTTTGACCAAGTGCTGGAAAAAAAAAGGACTTTAGATAAACCAATCCGAAATAGAAATTATAATCTGGAACTGGATTGAAAGCAGTCATAGTACATACCCTGAATTCATTATAATAATATAGAGTGGTAAATTAGTAAAGCATAAACACTACAAATACCTCGGCGTATGGATCAGTTATAACGAGTTTAGTATAAGAGAAAACAAAATTGAAAATAGAATAGGCTGCACCAGAGGTAGTTTCCCACAACACCACAAATTACCACACAACCAAAACATCAACCTGAAAATACGAGACGTCGTCTTTCCGTCCACTAGAAACCGTCTTCCGCACTCTTACTCCACTGTATGTATATATCTGTTAGAGCTAGTACCCCGATTCGCAAAGTAGTACATGTCTGACGAAGATCCCGAAACCCAGTCATTTCAGATTTCATTAAGAGTACGGCAATGTTTTCAGATCTAATCAGGAGTACGACAAGAAGGAAGTGATAACCCCAATCTATAATCTCTTCTTATACTATGCGAGTATACAAGTACAGATGGGAAGAGATGGGCACTGGGTTATTTAAGCATTCTATACCACACCCCCTCACCCACAAAGTCTATACCACACCCACTCACCCACAAAAATCTACTAACAGAAAACAGTGTTGCTGTTATCTCTACCGAGGCCAGAAAATTTTTTTAGATAATAAATGTTTAGTGATACAAGTTTTACTAATTAACCCATAGCTGGGGGAAGAAGAGGTGGATTCATACCTTTCCCAAGGGTATGTGGACGTAAGTGAATATAACGAACCCAATAGGAATTGAAACTCGGTAAATCCGATTAACATTTCCGAGCCTTTATCCATTACAACACCCGTGCACCCAAGCTTACAGCTCCTGGTGTTCCCAAGTGGTCACCCATCTAGGTAGTGACCAGGCTCGATGTTGCTCAACTTCGGTGTCCGTACGAGAATCGGTGTTTCAACGTGATTACCCATCTAGGTCCTGACCAGGTTCGACGTTGCTTAACTTCGGTGATCGTACGAGAATCGGTGCTTCGAAGGGATAATGGCCGTAAACACATTACACCACCCGCACACCCAATCTTACAGCACCTGGTATTCCTAAGTGGTCACCCATCTAAGTACTGACTAGAATCGACGTTGCTTACCTTCGGTGGTGAAGGTAGCGAAGAAGAGGGCGTAATGTGACACCCTTGATTGAGTGTTCTGCAGAAAGACAACTTACATTCCACTTGACGTCGGCCAGTAGATTTCTTCCCGTCTCTTTTGGTCGTGGGTCGGGGTTAGCAGTGACTTTAGAAAGTTGAACACCGTTTAGAGAAAGGTCAGAAGACAGTAAAATCGATGGAAGGAAGAGAATTTAACACTCGCGAGAATTATTGTCCGTCAAGAGACCTGGGGGCTGAGTATCCTACTTGACGAACAACAATAGACAGAGATTTTGTACAGTCATTATGGCTCACGTCCTAAAGAGATTTGGCACATTAAAACGTTATTTTTGACGGGCACTATGCTTGTATTAGAATATGGGGTTAAATATGACAAATACTATACATTGACATTGGTGAAAGATGTGAAATAATCGAACAGAAAGTCAAACATATCCCATTTAAACATATACATTTATACACATATAGCGTATATATATATATATATATATATATATATATATATATATATATATATATATATATATATATATACAAACACAGACACATAAATATATATATATTTCTTATTATAAACGTTATATATCTATCTGTATCTCCCTCTCTCATAGAAGCGATCGGATGTCTAGACACACTGATGAGCTGTGAAACAGCGAAACAGTTTCTGTGGATTGTATATATATATATATATATATATATATATATATATATATATATATATATATATATATATAATCATTTATTTAAATATTATAACATAAATATGTTATAAAATCACTACAAAAATAGCCATTTCGTTTCGACACTTCCAGTGTCTTTTCAAGTGATGGTGTTGATGGTATACCAATTCCACACTTGGGTATATATATATATATATATATATATATATATATATATATATATATATATATATAGACAAATAGAGATATACAGACAGACAGTCAAATAGATAGATAGATACCGATAGAGAGACAGACAGACGGATGAAGATAGAGAGACAGACAGACAGAGACAGAGATAAATAGAGGGTGATAGAAACAGATGGACAGATGGAGATAGAGACAGACAGACAGACAGATGGAGAGAGAGAGAGAGAGAGAGAGAGAGAGAGAGAGAGAGAGAGAGAGAGAGAGAGAGAGAGAGACACAATAAATGGTTTCAGGTTTTATTAAATAAGCAATCGTTCCTTCCCTTGTATGCATTTGTTTTGTTTCTGTTCTTTCGTCGCAATAAAAAAATGATTTTAAACAATGTTGGACGATATGACTCAGTCGACCAGTTTCGACTCAAACATAAAAGCGTTCATTATCTGACGACGGCCGATTGACGCGGGTGGGTAAAAGGAGGATTGAGGCAGACCTGAGAAAACACGCAGCCAATGAAACATACAAAAAGGGGAGCGTGCGTGTCAAAGCCAGAGACACGAGAACAAACAAAACAAAAAAAAAAAGAAAGAAAAAGGAGAGTAAGGCGAGAAAAATAGGATTGGAAGGGAGAGTTGTCAAATGGCGATTTAGTCATGGAGTCATTCGAGGAGATGACCATTTTCGGTGCTTTTTCTTGGCTGACGCTGTTTGAGAGAGGGGAAGGATTCAATAAGTTGCGTTTTGTTGTTCAAATTGTTTAATGCTTTATTTTGATATTTCAAAGTCTCTTCTTAGGGTTTCATTTTTAGCGTTTCTTTGGGGATTTTTTTTGTGTGCAGTTTCTGTGTCACTTGTAGCCAAGGGAAATGGCCGAGAGGCCATCTGCTAGCGTCTATTTTTTTTCTCTCTTTTTCCTTTCTCATTTTTGGGGATTGTATACAGAGAGAAGCATATTACGAACACATTTGTCTGCACACATATACTAAGAGAGATTTTACAAACATGTCTCGTTTAAATATACACATTTATACTCATACGACAAACACACACACAGCCATATAATATATATATACATACATACATACATACATACATACATACACATATAGTTATATATATATGTATATATATATATATATATATATATATATATATATATATATATATATATATATATATATTGTTGTCGGTTGAAATTTATGAGAGAGAGACGGAAGAGAGAGGAGAGACAAGAGAGTAAGCGCGCATAATCTGCCTGGATAGAGAAACCTCTACTCCTGTTCAAAATATCAGGGAGGAGTGTGAGCCGATCGATGGGCGAAGCTATCTGCTCCTACTTAAACTGAATACTCTGTTCCGTTATATTTAACGAAAAAAAAACAGGTTCAAAATAATAAAACAAAGTTAACTATTAAGAAATCGTAGCTTAAATCATGACAGTGCTGCGTCAAGCGAGTAAGGCCTGCCTACTGTTTTTACTGAATGAGGAATAACCAAAACGGAGGCTGGAAATGACATGGTAATCTTTATAACATCAACAAAATACAATACTCGCCAGCGGCGTGAAGTAGGTAAACCACTGCTAGTGGTGAACTACTTAGACATCATATTACCCCCACTTACAATAGTGTCCAACGTATTTATGAGGACTGGGACATAACCATTAGAGTTCATAGGTACGGTATATAATAATACCTGCCCAACTTAGAGGAAAAGGAGCGTTCAAAATAATTATAGTTGGTTGGACTCATATCCCGATGACCGGTGCCTCACTCGGCTAACAATCCGAAAGCACTTTTTTCTTTTTTCCACAATGATTTCCCTCTGCAAAAGGCTCAAGAGCCACTCGAGGTAGATGGTTACAGAATAAGAGGGACCGCCTCAAGCAAGGTGATAATTCTACCAAGACGCAAGGGGGTCACCAGAAATGAAAGAGAAGGAAAAAGATTTTAAAGGAAACCGGTAACCCAAATCTTAAACAGGGAACAAAGAATAAACCTCTACTCCTGTTTAAAGGTCCAGGTAGGAGTGTGAACCGGACGATAAGCAAACCTATCTACTCCTGTATCATGACTTTCGATCTCTAAGCGTAGACAGCAATTTTCGCTTTTCCCAAACAGGACGTCTATTCCAACACGTGCAACCACTAAATATAACACTAACGGCAATAGGAAATAACTTGCTTAAAAATGACCGTTTACTTTTTGGGTACGTCTATTTTCAAAATTAGCACAGGTATAGACTTCAAAGGATTTCAAGGAGGAATGTGCATTTTATAATCAGGATAATTGAACACCACTTTGAGGGCCTCTCGTGGCTTAATATTAACGCTAGCTTAGCTTGAAAGCGATTTCTCTGATTAAAAAAGGAAAATTATTGTTCCTGGTAATTACAAAGCCGAATCTCCAAACGCATGCTCATAGGGCAATAGCTAACATGCTTGTTATAGAAGCAGTTGCCATTATAAGGAAACATTTAACCTTCATTGACCGGGCATTTAGACTTGAATTTAGAAGATACTTCTCTTAAAACAATTTTTCATGAAAGTATGTCTTTCAAGTCCAGTGGCTGTTAATGTCCTTTCCAGTTTCGATCCTCATTGGGAACTCTGTGACCATCATTTACTCTTCTCAAAAAGATAGAGACACGTACCTTTGTTCAACTGTGTACACAAGCGGTTCTGATAAGCAAAGTTATAGAAGACAAAAAAAAAACTATTGCTTTTTATGAATCATTGGTCGTAAATTCTGCACAGATGCCCTCGACATGCACTGCAACAGCCAGACATGTCTATGTGCAGTGGAGGGAGAGGTGAGCTTCATGAATCAAGGGGAAACCTGCACGCGCCCGTGGGTAGCCATGTGCGCAGAGATCTGCCCACGCACCACTGCGGAAACTTCCCTACATCAACGCAAACTGTTAGCCTCTGATGTGGGTACATCGCTCAATGCGCGCTTGATTTTGCTGAGCGATACAACTTAAAAACAAAAAATGTACGTGGGCCGCCCGGCTGCAGAGTGATGGCTAACAAGCAAGTCTCGGTTGAATTCTTGATTAACAATGAAAGTTCGATCCTCCGTGCAGGTACTTTTGACAGATGAAAATAAGCGGAGTGTATATTTTCAAGGTGTGTGCAGAAAGGCGGTGATCTTTTAGGAACACTGCACCCCTGCAAAAGGTCCGATTTGCATTGGGTGCCGATCAACAGGTTGTGCACTTAACAAAGAAAATAGAGTGGAGGCATAAGAGAAATGGGGAAAAAAGAAAAAGGAGAGCAAGAAAGGAGACGAGAAGGTGGAGAGCAAGAAAGGTGACGAGAAGGTGGAGAGCAAGAAAGGTGACGAGAAAGTGGAGAGCAAGAAAGGTGACGAGAAGGTGGAGAGCAAGAAAGGTGACGAGAAAGTGGAGAGCAAGAAAGGAGACGAGAAAGTGGAGAGCAAGAAAGGTGACGAGAAAGTGGAGAGCAAGAAAGGAGACGAGAAAGTGGAGAGCACTAAATCGACGTTAAGAAAGAGAGCACAAAATGGACGCTAAAAAGGAGAGCACAAAATGGACGCTAAAAAGGAGAGCACAAAATGGACGCTAAAAAGGAGAGCAAAAAATGGACGCTAAAAAGGAGAGCACAAAATGGACGCTAAAAAGGAGAGCATAAAACAGGTGGGAAGAAGAAAAACGAGACGACAACAAGATTGGCTACACAAAAGACGATAAGAAGAAGTGAGGTACAGGCTAGACAAGAAGTCGCAAAAGAGAGAAGGTTTGAAAAAAAGCAAAAGAATACATCCGTGTGACGATTAATTACAGAAATCATTGCCCCCTCAAGGTACCAATTTGACTTCAATGAATAGAACAAAGATTAAAAATGTTGATGAAAATAATAATAATAACAACAACAACAATAATAAAACCACTCCCTCAACCAACATCATCACAGATGAAATAAATGCAGTTAGTGAGTTCTTTATGGAAGCCGTTTCATAGCCTGTGCAGGATACGACGCGCTTCCGTGGCAAGGTCTGCTGTTCCTCATCAATTTTCTGAATAAATAATACATCACAACGGTCTTTTGTTGTTCAAGAGCCACACTCATTGGACCATTAACTGAATATTATTCAATCAAAAGTAAGGCAAAGACGGCAAAAATCAATATTTGAAACACTTTTTTTTTTTATTAAGTGAGTCAGTTAGCAAGGCTAACGCTCGAGTCTTGAATAAAATCGGGGCTGGACATTGCTTGGTATTACTTATATCAATAGGCCCACTCATAACACAAAAAATTAAAAAAAATAAAAATAAAAAAATCACCAAAAAACAACAACAAAAAATGGATTTTTTTTTAGTCGCGGGTGGGAATGGAAAAAAAAAAAAATTTGCAGATGTTTTTAAATGTTCCTTAAACCGTGACATTTTTCAGAATCGAAAAATATTGATTTAAAAAAAAAAAATCATTTTTAGAAGGGCGGATTCGTTTGTAATATTGATCTGTTACATAATATATGGTCGAAAATCGATCCCAGAAATTTTACAGAATTGTCGGGAAATTGTTCGTTTACAAATGTCAAGTTCGAAAGTTTTGCTAACGTCAATGATATCCACACACACACACACACACACACACACACACACACACACACACACACACACACACACACACAAAAACTTTTACCAAAAGATTTATTTAAAAGAACAACCGGGTATACACATTTCCAATCAAAGAACAACAATTGACATGAATTAGCAAAATATCAACACGTTATTTCGCTCCTAATTTTCTCGTTATATATTGTCTTCAAGTATTCTTTCTGACTTTTGTGGAATCAAAACTATTTTGAAGCTAATCAAAAGGCCGATTTTTTTTTTTACAAAAAAATGAACGTCTAAGTTTCCAAAGTTAAAATAGGTAAAAATAGATTTCATTTTATTTTCAGTATCATTTTAAAAACAATTTATGATCAATCTGGCTCCACTTCAACTGTTTATTTTGTTTCACATTGAACATAAAGTTACAATCGTTGCATACGGTCCTATCACAATTACTACAGATAAGTCTACTTTACACTTAGGTATTTGTAAATTCCCCAAAATATTAGGTTGTCACACAAGAAATGACGCACTTTATAGGAAATGAATAAAACGCAATTTATTAGGTTGAAATAGGCATCGTGTTGATGAATGACTGTTTTCCAACGTACCTTTAAATTCTTGATCCCATCTTTAAAAAAAAAAAAAATTCTCATCCTTTGATGTGATAAACAAGTTCTAAAGCTTCGATGGCTTCTTCCTTACTGAAGAATGTTTTATTGCGTATGAAAAAAAAGCTCAAAATGCTTAAATAAGTGATAATCAATAGGGGAGATATCAGGTGACTATGGAGGATGAGACAACATTTCATAATTCAGGCTATGCAGTTTTTGGACATTTGATTGAGAAGCGTGTGGCCGTGCAGCAAAATTGGGCCATCCCTATTCATAAGTCTGGGATGTTTCTTTTTTCAATTTTTCGTGCATATTGTTGTCCCTTGAGGCAAGAATGAATAATCAATAACCCATTTGAAAGACCACCATACAGTAACCATTAACTTTTTTTAGGCTGAAGTGGAGTTTTGGGGGTATTGTTTTGGTGATTCACTTACATCTAACCACTGACCTACTCTTTTACTGTTGTCAAAGAGTATCCATCATCGTATACAATGATTCGATGCAAAAAAATGGTTCTTTTTCCCAGATTGTACTCAGGCAGTAAGATTATTCGTCATTGTTTTCACAGTAATCATTTTCATTGGGTTTATGAGTAACAATATATTGAAACATAGAGTGTTCTTTTTTGTCCAAGAGCAATACAACCTCCTCAAGGCATTTTATGTAGGTCTCACATTTGAGCCTGAAGTTCTCACTTGAAAGTAAAATTATTTGAAAAGAAAAAGAGTCAAGGATAAGCCAAGATTTTTTTTTATATATTAAGAAGGTTACTTTGTTAGACTACCGAATAAACAACCAACCAAAAAATGCGACATTTCATGTGTGACAACCTAATATTTCGATCACGTTTGGATATCGCCGTTTGTTTCGCGTGATTATTGTATCGCCTTGGTCGGTCAGTATCACCGAGTGGTTAAACTGGATTGATCTCTCCAGGGAGCAGATCTGGACAGTGGTGTATGGAGGACCTGGACTCGCCGGACATTAGGGCACCGCTCGCAGCCAAGCCGTTGTGCAGCAAAATAGGTCCATCCCTGTTCATAAATCTAGGATGTTTCTTTTCCAATTTTGCTTGCATACACTCAAGTTCTCCATAGTATGAGGTTGCTGTTATTGTTTTCCCCTGAGGCGAAAATAAATAATCAATTACCCCTTTGAAAGACCACCATACAGCAACCATTAACTTTTTAGATGGGTCATTGTTTTGATGATTCACTTGCATCTGACCACTGGCCTACTCTTTTACTGTTGTCAAAGAGTATCCATCATCGTATACAATGATTCGATTCAAAAATGGTTCGTTTTCCCAGATTGTACTCAGGCAGTAAGATTCTTCGACATTGTCTTATTGTAATCATTTTCATTGGGTTTATGAGTAACAAAATATTGAAAGAAAAATTATCTGGGAAAGAAAAAGAGTCAGAGATGAGTCAAGATTTTATTTTTATATATTAAGGAAGATATGGATTCATGCCTTTCTCAAGGATATTTGTGCGTCAGTGAATATAACGAACCCAAATACAATTGGCACTCGGCTTTTCGATTAACAATTAAGAACCGTTATCCATTGCTCCACCCGCACATCCAAGCTTACACCACCTGGAATTCCCAAGCCGTCACTGATCTAGGTGCTGACCAGGCTCGACGTTGCTTAGCTTCGGCGATCGAATGCGAATCGGTTTTTTCAACGCGATGTGGCCGTAAGTGTTTATGGGATGGCGATTCGCGCCCAATGCCCAACCTGTTTTGAATTCAGAGGTGTCCTTCTAGAGGAGAGACCAATCAAAACTAAAGAGCCTAGTGTGCTCTGCTATTTAACCCATAGCTTGGGGGAGGGAGACATTGATTAAAACACTTTCCGATTGGTTTTTGCGCGAAAGAAGAATGTAAAAGAACACGGTTCACCTATCTTTTTTTTTTTTAATTCTGAGTCGCTAACCATTGCCCTACGCGTACGTCCTGGAAAAAGTTACCCCCCCCCAACTTCACCGCGAGTCAAGATGAGAAATTGACATTGGGGACGAACTTGATTCTTTATCCAACTACTCGATAATTGCCGTGCATCGAAGTAGGCTTCGATCAAGGAAAGTTGAAATTAATATTAAGCTCAAAATCTTAGGGTGGTGATGGGGGTTAGGGTGAGGCATCCCTTCCAGGCAGTAACTCTTCTTCGGAAGCGGTCTAGGGTCATTACCCGGCGCCTGAGGTGCTCCCATTCGAGGAAGTTCCCTAGTGGCTTGAGCATTTTTTTTCTCTCAACGGTGTGGCCGTTAAACCAACTTTAAAACTGACTTTGTGCCACTTTCGGTAGCGATGTGGGTACACAGAAAAATCCACTCCACCCAACTTTAAAAACGTGTATTTGTTGCTCGGTAGTGTGTTGTGTGTGTGTGTGTGTGTGTGTGTGTGTGTGTGTGTGTGTCGAGGAGGGGGGTAAGGGAGGGCAAGCAGTTGCTTTAATTTTTGACAAATTCCATCAGAGGCAGGGTGATTTTTTTTTCTGAAGGAGTTTTGTTAAATCGATTTCTGAAATGCATGTGCACCGTGGGAAAATAACATTAATTTAAAAAAAAACAAAAATAAAAAAACCCCTCAAAACAAAAAACAAAACAAATATAAAACATTCCTGATTGGAAAGATGATATAATGAAAAAAAAATTAAAAACGTTTAAGTTAGTTGAAAAATCTCCTTTCCCAAAAATATGAAAAAAAAAAAAAAAAATGATACAAATGTTTTTTTTTTCTTTTTAATAATTAAGCTTAAAAATCAAGTTGCTCGCTAGCGTGAATAATTCAGCAATTCGAGACCTTAAGGAATCTGTTCTTAAATTGAAGAACCCGGAAGAAGTTTTTTATTGCAGGAAATCCCTCACCCCCCCAAAAAAAAGGTTGCCGGAAGGTTATGGGGTGTTCTCCTCTCCTGTATCTTTGCCCCACTTTTTTTTACTCTCCCCGCACCCCCCCACCAAAAAAAAACGACTTGCTGTTGGTGAGAAGTCCTACTTGCCTCCCTGGATAAAGAAGATGGTCTTTTACAAATATATCGACTCTAAATAATCACAAACATCAGGGAATTTAACCCCCTTGCCTCTACGTGCAGTTGGGAGGTGCTGCTTAGCGGACAACACCCTTGCCCGAGAGAGAAATACCTTCACCAGATAAAAATTAAGTTTATTAAGAAATTTCTCCATGCTTTCCGGCCAACTGCAAAAGTTTAAATGCAATGTCAATCGCTATCTACTATCCTCCTGAAAACTCTTTCCTCTTCCCGCTTATTAGTAATGTTTATGTTCCTAAATCTTCGACACTATTGCAACCCCTTGTGTTTTAGAGGGTTTACTGCCTCACTTGGAGTGATACCAAAAAAAACAAAAAAAAAAAAAAAAAAAATATAATTTTTATATATAATTTTTGTTGATTTGATTAAAAAAAAAAAAGAAAGTTCGCTCCATTGTATTATCAGTGAATATGAGAGCAACGCCAAAGTTCTAGAGAGAATAGCCAAAACAATATGGCACCAGGAAGATACAGGCGAGGTTTCTGGGATATATAATGAGGAAGGAAGGCTTGGAAAATTTGATACTCACAGGAGAGACAGAGGAAACAACGCACAACATACCTGGCGAGTTTGAGTAAATGGATGGCGGAAAGGACAGGAAATAGTGGAGAGCCGTGATTGTCAACGTCCTGAAGAGACACGACACGCAGAACAACAAGAAACTTGTGTAAATGGTTGGCGGAACAGGGTTTAGGAGAGATAACAAAAAGACAAAGTTTATTAAGAGCTACAAAGTAGAGGAAACTGTGGAGAGCCGTGATCGTCAAAACCTTGAAGGGATATGGGAGATAAAAGAATAAACTTGAGTAAATGGATGCTAGAAAAGGGTTTAGGAGAGATAACAAAAAATACAACCCCCCCCCCCCCAAAAAAAAATTTTTTTTAAAGAGCTACAAAGTAAAGGAAATTGTGGAGAGCCATGATCACCAACGTCCTGAAGGGAGGAGAAATAGAAGAACTACGACCTTGTGTAAATGGTTGGCGGAACAGCGTTTAGGAGAGATAAAAAATTTATAATTAATTAAATTTTAATTTATTAACAGCTACAAAGGAAAGAAAATTGTTCAGAGCCAAGAAGATTAAAAAATAAATTTAATTTTCCAATTAGCCCCCCAGATAGCATATCCGAGAAACTCAGAGTTGAAAAGATAAGTTGAATATTTAATATAATTTTTTTCTTGTATTAATGCTATGTTTGTTGTTATTACGATAATTCAATAAATAAAAATCCTACACTTGATTTACGAGTTGAAGCTGAGAGGGTGCGGGGAACAGGCCCCAAGCGGCACATTTTGCCATTATAGGCAAGGGAAACCTGGCAAGGATTTGGGTGTGGTCGAATAGTATTTTTCTCTGCCTATTGTCTCAACATCAATTAGGGGACGGGGTCGAAGTGGGTTGGATGACGGAAATAGCGTTTTGCTCAGTGCATGGGATGTGCGTGTTACAGCCCAGAGATTGGGGAGTGATAAGAGTAAAGGTTTAGCCTTTTTTGTTAGGCAAAAACAAACGAAATTTCACTCATTGAAAAGAAAACAAAACCTCAGAGCCGACCTGACTAAATTCCTTGGACTATGCTCTTACCAAATTTATAATATATATATATATATATATATATATATATATATATATATATATATATATATATTTATAAAGGGAACATAGAAGTCAACACTTAGAGGCGACAGTCTGTTTCATGCTAGATGCAATCGTCAGGCCACAGTCTATGTTCACTTTTATATTTACACACGCTCTATCTCTGATATTGAGCACTTTATCCCATAAATATAGAACATCTTAAGACTATATTTCTTCATATATATATATATATATATATATATATATATATATATATATATATATCAATTATGTGGTGCAGGTTCAATTTATATTACGCGAATCATTCATACGAAAAGCAGATATCATTAACTTCATTATCTGCTTTTCGTATGAATGATTCGCGTAATATATATATATATATATATATATATATATATATATATATATATATATATAATTACATAAGAAATCCAATATTACCTCATGAGTATTTCAACTAACGTCAATGCGTTAGCCTTATTCAGCTCAAATGGTGGACTGTAGTCAGTGTTGGAACTAGGGATTTAAAATTTAATATGTAAAAACAGATAGCAGTTGAAAAATCTATACAGGGCCAGCCCATAACACAACGCAAATTGCCCGAGTGGTGGTAAGGGGAGGGCGGATGTTATCTGGCTTAAATAGAAAGAAGCTACACAAATTCAACCCAGATATTAACCTTAACTCCCCCAAGTTGGGATTATAAGAAAGATGAAAGGAAACTAAAGGAAAGCCCCCACCACCACCAAAAGAAGTTTCAAAACGAAATTATTAATTATATAACAAACGAAAATTTGTTACCACTCAAAATTACCAAAATAACCTTACAAATAATATATATATATATATATATATATATATATATATATGAGAAATATAGTTTTAAGGTGTGCTATATTTATGGGATAAAGTGCTCAATATCAGAGATAGAGCGTATGTAAAAATAAATATAAAAGTGAACATTCAAGTCAACACTCAGAGGCAACAGTCTGTTTCATGCTAGACACAATCAAAGGCGGACTGACGATTGCGTCTAGCATGAAACAGCCTGTCGCCTCTGAGTGTTGACTTCAATGTTCACTTTATATATATATATATATATATATATATATATATATATATACACACACACAAGGTATCCATAAAGTTCGTGTGCACTTTAAAAAATTTATAACTTTGAAGTGCACACGAACTGTATGTACACCCTGTATATATATATATATATATATATGATATTTATTTATTTATTATATAGGATAAATAACTAAAAGGAAACGTTTATCAATCTAACCTTTTACTTTTATTAAAGTATCGTCAGAGAATGCGATATAGAGAAAAAGAAGAAAGAATTTCTAGTATTTTTACTTTTGTTTGATTTTCATTGGTTAATCAGGTTTCATGTGCATTCGACTTGTTAAACGAACGTTAGTATAATTTGTGGTTTCAAGAAATTAACGGGTTCCAAGCCTAACTGTAAAACCGCAAGATATTGCTTTATATATCATAATTCTAGTTTGACTATGTTGGATTCTGATGATAATGTACAGGGTGCACTGAATAAATTTTCGTCTAAATTACGCAAAAAATGAAAATAACACTGACATCTCATTTTAACGGGTAGATATACCAAAATTACACAAAAATATATTGAAATACTAAAGAGTGAATTTCCTGCAACTCTTCTGGATGCTCTCCTTGATTAAGTAGGTGAATGCTACTATAATCCGTGCCTTCGAATCATCTTTGGTGTTACAAGAAGTTTTGTTGGTCTCTCGCTCAACTGCGCCCCACACATAATAATCAAGGGGGTTGAAATATGGGGAGTTAGGTGGCCAGATATAAGGGGTGATGTGGTCACAGAAATTGTCTGACAGCCATGACTGGGTACTCCTGCTTGTGTGGCATGGTGCAGAGTCCTGTTGCCAGACATAGGGTCTTCTAGTAGCCACTCTCTTATCCCAGGGCAGCACTAATTCCTCAAGGCACTTGATGTAGGCCGCCGTGTTTTCGGGAGTTCTTTTCTTATCAGAACGATCAGAATGAGTTTTCTGAGCTGCCGTACCTTCGTAATCACCATTAGACTCATCCAACTCTTTGCGAATCCCCTTGCACTCTCCTCAGACTGACACCCAAACACTCTGAAATGTTCGTATTAGAACTTCTGGTGCGAATGTCAAAGAGTAAAGCATGCCGTTTCCGGATTTCTGGCGGAGTGAATTGAGTCTTGGTGCTCTTTTTTTCACAGACGGTGCCCAACTGACCCTACTATACTGTGCAGTCAGGGCACCTCGGGGTGGTGTAACGGTTAGCAAGCTTGTCTCGCTAGAACAATTACGACTGTATAGCGAGTTCGATCCTTACTGGGTGCCCCATGCCACATCTAAGCTACGCTTCGAAAATCTCTCTTGGACACCTCGAGGTGGTGTAATGGTTAGCAATCTTGTCTCGCTAGAAAAATGACTATTGAGTAGTGTGTTCGATCCTCACTGGGTGCCCCATACTTTCGGCCTTGTGCCACATTTGAGCTACGCTTGGAAAATCACTTTGGGCATCTCGTGTCGGTGTAATGCATAGCAAGTTTATCTCGCTAGAACAATTACGACTGAGTAGTGAGTTCGATCCTCACTAGGTGCCCCATACTTTCGGCCTTGTACCACATCTAAACTACGCTTGGAAAATCACTACTTGTGTTGGGCATCCCGAGGCGGTGTAATGGTTAGCAAGTTTGTCTCGCTATAACAATTACTACTGAGTAGTGAGTTCGATCCTCACTGGGTGACCCCTAATTTCGGCCTTGTGCCACATCTGAGCTATACTCGGAAAATCAATATATCGTGCAGTCAACAAAATCAAAAGCAAGCAACGCGCATGTCCGAAATTAGAAATATAAAATGGCGAAAATTTGCCCATGTAAACCTGTATGTGTATGTATGTGTGTACTAGACATTGTTTTACATAGAGTTGCATCCATCAAGCATTATTTACGGTTTTTCGGGTAGGCTTGGAATCCCTTAATTTCTTGGAATAACTTCGTCCAGTATTCATGTTTATCATTATTATTGAAATATTTTGTTAATGAAATAATATGCATTTCTACGGATATTGGCGTAGAACTCGCCCTGGGGGAATTCAATCATTAACATTTCCACCTTCGATTTTAAAACCTGCCGCTTCTCCACGCATCTTCAACGATCTGCTCCCCTAAAACACTTCTTCACGTTTTGAAGCTGAACAAAAAAGTAAAATATATATATATATATATATATATATATATATATATATATATATATATATATATTTGTGTGTTTAGGCAGCAATCCTTCTTTCATGCACATTTCATTGAAAACGACAGACAAGGTGCTTTTTATTTAGTATTTTTTGTACAATTTCTCATGCAATCTAATAATTTTTTCTTTTCAGATGATAAATTATATAAAAACTGTCCGAATGTTCTTTTTATCCGAGCGCTTTCGGCTATACATTTAGCCATTTTCAAGGATTATATTTCAACTGTTAGAATTAGAAATAGTTTGTTATATGTATGTTTTATAAAATGTTTCATTTTTTTTTGTTTCAAAACACGGTCAAGATATTATGTCCATGTTCAAAGTTAATATTATTAAGTGTTGGTTTGTTTGTTTTTATTAAAATGGCTTCCATTATTTTTAACCCTTTTTTGCATGTAGATGATGCTATTATATTAGTGTTGTCGACAAATATGTTACGAATAGTGTCCGGTAGGTCTCCATGAATATTTAAATGAGATCTAATTGAGCTACGGCCAGAAAGATGTAGAGTGAGTCTGCGTGTTTTATCAACCGAAAAGAAAAAAATTATTAGATCGCATGAGAAATTGTAGGAAAAAATAAATAAAAGCACCTTGTCTGTCGTTTTAAATGAAAAATGCATATATATAAGTAATTATACTCGTCTGGAAAAACCTTAGGTGTTTTGGCTTGTCAATGAACAAACCAATACCCAAGGAAAAATAAGAGATAAAAAAAAAGAAGAAAGAACTAAGAACATGTAATTGAGGCGAAAACAATCGTCCAGAATCCAAGCTCAGAGTCCAAAGAAAAAAAAAACTCCAAAACGAGTAAAACAAAAATAACTAGAACAAATCTAATTACGAACCTAAAAAGCCAGGCAAATCTACCTAGGTTTCACCTACGCGGATCATCACGGATATATATATATATATATATATATATATATATATATATATATATATATATATATGTATGTATATAAATTTGAACCTAAAGAGCCAGGCAAACCTACCTAGCTTTCACCTACGCGGTACCCTGATATATATATATATATATATATATATATATATATATGTGTGTGTGTGTGTGTGTGTGTGTGTGTGTGTGTGTGTGTGTGTGTGTGTGTGTGTGTGTGTGTGTAACCCTCAAACGGTAACCGAAAATTGTCTATTAGTAAGTAAAGACATCTTTTAAACCCAAACCAGATGCGTGGATCTGGACCGAAGTTGTGACAGGATGGAGGCTCCAAACGGGAAATTGAAATTAAAGATAATGAGAATCGAAAACGAGTATTATGCTGTCAAGTTAAGGGGCGTGGCGGGTGCAGCTGATCTTCAGTGCCAATCTGATGCAAACGTGACGTCTCGCCCCCATTAATAACGTGGTAATTTAGTCGATTTCGCCTTTGTTTCTTTTCCCCGACCCCACAACCCAAATTTACCTGTTTGACCCATTTTAGCGTTCTTTTTTTGTTTGTTGTCTCTCTGCCTAAAATCTTATCTATTTGATGAGTTGATTAAATCGGATTTACAAGCAGCCAGATGGGTGTTAGATTAAGCCTTATGCTTACCATTTCAGTTCGGTATAACGTCACTTCACTGATGACAAAATGATCGTTTCAAATCAAGACTGTTTCTCCAATTTAAAATATTGCATCTATTCGAAAATACAGGGTGTCCCCCAAAACTTGACATCATTTCGCTGGCCAATAATTTTGGCAATTCTTGTCAAATTTTCACAGAAGGTATAGAAACAGATCAAGATGTTTGTCTATATTACCGAGATGAGGTATTATGCACACTATTTACATTATTCGGACTATTGTCCTCATCTTTGTCGCCATATTTATTACAAACGTTTCGGCCCTTTAGTATCTGTCTATATTTCTGAGATGAGGTATTATGTACAATATTTACATTATTCGGACTATTGTCCTCATCTTTGTCGCCATATTTATTACAACGTTTCGGCCCTTTAGTATCTGTCTATATTTTTGAGATGAGGTATTATGTACACTATTTACATTATTCGGACTATTGTCCAAATCTTAAATATGGCGACAAAAATGAGGACAATAGTCCGAATAATGTAAATAGTGTAGATCAAGATTTAATGTTTTATTTTTGCTATCTCAGTGAGAATCTGCCCGAGCGATGGATCGGGCGTGGTGGAGATGAAGACAGTTTTCTGATGAAATGGCCGCCGCGGTCACCGGACCTGTTCCCCGTGTGATTTCTTTTTTATAGTGATACGAGAAGGGACTTGTCTATCTCTCCCCACCTCTTCCTGCTAGCGTTGATAAACTCAAGCAGAGAATCACTTCCCCACTAGATAATGTTGTCAAAGATATGCTACAGCGTGTTTAGCGAGAGCTTAACTACCGACTTGACGCGAGCCGTGTCACAGGCGGTGCACATATGGAACACTTATAAAATCGTTCCCATAATAAACTTATGACACTTAATGTTAATTTATTTTGAATACTTGTGTACTAGCGAGCAAACCCAAATGACTTGACTCACTTTATAGACGTGAAATATTCAATCCGTCGTGTATAAAGGCGGCCATTTTGATTACTCTCTCCGAATGTCCAGTGCCAACCTGTCAGGCGAAAGAACAGAAGGAAGAACTACGCTCTGCTACTTTATCGGGATATCCACTGCTAACCTGAACTACGCTTCCCTACTGTCTTCGAAATATTCACTGCCAACCTCTGGATTCTATACTCAAAGGCTACCGTCATCATGAGCAACACTTAACACCTAAACTGTCCAATTTAGTAGTTTTTAAGATAATTGCTTTCAAAAATGATGTCATTTTTTTTGGCGACACCCTGTATATATTCGGTTTAAATACAGAAAGAGGCATAGAAATTATATTTATCTTTGTATAAATGCAAAAAAAAGTGTGGCACAAGGCCAAAAGGGGGGATAGGGGAAAAGCTAACAGAGAGAGAGAGAGAGAGAGAGAGAGCGTCTGTGAGTGATAAAGAGAGTGATAGTTTGAGAGAAATAAAAAGAGAGTGAGAGTTTGAGAGAAAGAAAAAGAGAGTGAGAGTTTGAGAGAGAGAAAAAGAGAGTGAGAGTTTGAGAGAAAGAAAAAGAGAGTGAGAGTTTGAGAGAAAGAAAAAGAGAGTGAGAGTTTGAGAGAGAGAAAAAGAGAGTGAGAGTTTGAGAGAGAGAAAAAGAGAGTGAGAGGTCGAGAGAGAGAAAAAGAGAGTGAGAGTTTGAGAGAGAGAAAAAGAGAGTGAGAGGTCGAGCGAGAGAAAAAGAGAGTGAGAGGTCGAGAGAGAGAAAAAGAGAGTGAGAGGTCGAGCGAGAGAAAAAGAGAGTGAGAGGTCGAGCGAGAGAAAGAGTGAGGGAGAGTGTGAGAGAGAAAGAGTGAGTGAGAGTGTGAGAGAGAGAAAGAAAAGAGCATGAATGGAATTGTAACGTACATAGCAATAGAAGTTTGATGAAGACAGAAAAATGAAGAAAAACGGAAGAAAGCGACGTGAGCTTTGAAGTAAAGATGGCGTCTGTGAGGAGAAAACAAAAGAAGCCGGGGAAGATAGAAGCTTAGAGAAATGACATGGAGTCGAAACGAGAGAGAAATAAGAAAAAGAGACATATCTTGTCTCTTATTAATCACAAATGCACATCTCTTGGGGCAGGTGTTATGTACGTGTTTGGGCGTCTCACTTTGGGCCTTTCCCGCCCGGCCTCTGGCTATACGTCCCAATCATTCATCAACAGACTTCTGTATCGTATATTTCCAGCAAGCAGAAAAAAACACCTGGTAGCGTGCCTAAATACAGATAGTCTATGTCACACAGTTACCTGTATTTAGACTTGTATATATTTTTTAAATCAATTCACCCCAAGCAAGGCGATAATACCTCTAAGAAACAAGGAGCTACTGTAGGTGAAGCAGAAGTAAAAGACCTTAGAAGGAACCGGAAATTCAATCCTAAACTGCAAACGAGGGATAAACCTGTACACCTGCTCAAAAGACTGGGGAGGAGTGTGATCTTCCATGATATAAAAGAATACGAGACAAAAAAAACAAAAAGCAAGGATAATATACAGGATATGGTAGTAGTTGTATGACCTATCTACGAATCTGATGTTCCTACAGCAGAAGGATCACTTTTTTCAAAGGGAGAAAAATGTGTATATGTTAAAAGTACTCCCTCTTTGTCAAGGTTTATTATGGCTTTAAAATACTAGTTACGAGATATGATAGGTTACGAGAGTTTTGCAAAGATGCTTGGCGCCTATCACTTTGGTAGATGACACGACTGTGGATGGACTCCTGACTGAGTTGATGTTAGTAAATAACCACAGTTTATCGATCGATACCAATGGAGGAGATCTATCTCTGTCTGTCTACGGCGAGGAAGATGGCCGGCCATATCAGTCCGACTCTCCACTACGGTGAGGAAAGTAGCCGGTCGTCTTAGTTTGGCTCTTCACTACGGTGAGGAAAGTGGCCGACCATATCAGTCCGACTCTAAACTACGGTGAGGAAAGTAGCCGGTCGTCTTAGTTTGGCTCTTCACTACGGTGAGGAAAGTGGCCGACCATATCAGTCCGACTCTAAACTACGGTGAGGAAAGTAGCCGGTCATCTTAGTTCGGCTATTCGCTACGGTGAAGAACGGCCATCTCATCCCGGCTCTCCGCTACGGCGAGGAAAGGGGACGGCCATCTCAGCCCGGCTTTCCGCTACAGCGAGGAAAAGGAACGGCCATCTCAGTCCGGCAAGGAAAGTGGCCGGCCATCTCAGCCCGTCTCTCCTCCACGGCGAGGAAAGGCGACGTCCATTTCAGTCCGGCCATCTCAGTCCGGCTCTCCGCTACGGCGAGGAAAGGGGACGGCCATCTCAGTCCGGCTCTCCGCTACGGCGATGAAGGTGGCCGGTTATCTCCTCCGTATCCATTACGTGGAGCGGGTTGCGTCTCTCTGTCCCTTTCTCATGCTGGTGGATCTATGTTATCCGTCCTTATGGGTGGGGGCTTTATAGCTAAAAGGCAATCAAATATAGGGGTCCGTTCAATAGTCTTAGATGGTTACCGAATGCGACAGACATACTGATAACTGATGGAGAGTAGAGCGCCTAAAGAATCAATGTACAGACATTGCTGAAAAGAAAAGAAAAATAAGGAAAAGGATTCAAAATTACAGGTAACAATAACTCTCCTCATAAATTTGAACTGAAAGAAGACCGGAGAGTTAAAGCGGTCGAAACGATGCGAGAAGATAATAAAAAGGAAACGGGTCCAAAAGAATCATTTCGTTTTAATTACTGCATTCAACCAGCGTGTCAACTGCTGTGTAAAGCTGACACTTTAATGAGCAAAGGGCATATATTTTTCCGTCAAAGAAGCGTTAAATTAAACGATTGCTTCTTGATCAATAAACGAGATCAGCTTCCATTCCTCCCCCTACCGACTTATATTTGAGAAGACGGTCACCTTTTTTTTTTTTTCGAGCAGGTGAGGGAGAAATGAAATTTTGTAATCAGAAGACACCCGTTTAATCAGATCCGAAATTTTTGATTCATTTTTTTTTGTTTTTTAATTTTTTCATAAGTTTTTTTTACTTGCTTAACTAAATATTCCAACCCAAGTATTTTGCATTGAAACTGTTTACGAAATCTTCATAAAACTGTTAGTCTGCAAATAGAAAATAAAATTAATACACACACACACACACACACATATATATATATATATATATACAGGGTGTCCATAAAGTTCGTGTGCACTTTAAAAAAATTATAAATTTATTTGTATTTGCCATAGAAAGAATCTGTAAAAAATGTTACAAAGTTTAATGTAGCTAGTTTTAAGTATAGCTAAAATAACTAATGTGATTTCAGGCATTACTGTAAATCAGTTGGCAAATGTTTTCTGTGAACTGCAAAAATCGTATTACCCTTTGTATTGCTAATGATGGAGGACATGTGGAAATTTAAATAAAATTTCAATAAAACCTTAAAAAAATATAGATTTACTTCTTTCTAATTATATTGTCGCCATGGAAAAATCTCTTACTATAAATGTAATTTACATTAACCAGAAAAAAGGCGTGGGCATTCTTTTTAAATTTGGATTTTTAATGTAACTATAACAACAGAGATATTTCGATTTGATTTTTGCCTTGAAAAAGTCGGAAGACGAAACGCGTCGGCAAAATCTAAGATTTTTCCAATTGTCATTTTATACCAGTCTGTCTTGTCCACAGAATTGATCTGGGAATTTATATATATATATATATATATATATATATATATATATATATACATATACATATATATATACATATATATATATATATACATATATATATATATATATATATATATATATATATATATATACATATATATATATATATATACATATATATATATATATATATATACATATATATATATATATATACATATATATATATATACATATATATATATATATATACATATATATATATATATATACATATATATATATATATATACATATATATATATATATATATATATACATATATATATATATACATATATATATATATACATATATATATATATATATATATATACATATATATATATATATATATATATACATATATATATATATATATATACATATATATATATATATATATACATATATATATATATATACATATATATATATATATATATATACATATATATATATATATATACATATATATATATATATATATATATATATATATATATATATATATATATATATATATATATATGAGAGAGAGAGAGAGAAATTAAATAAAACATGGACAAACATATTGGAATCTCTTCAGATGAAAAGACGGCAACCCACTATCAATATAATTTGTTTTAAGCTCGGCGTGCACGTGTTAAAATGCATTTTTAGCCACGTGACGATAAACTATATTCCACAGTCAAAGCGTGTGAACCAATGTCCATTTTACACTTCGGATTGTCAACAATACACTTGTAGGAATGAATATTTACTTTTAATTCTCTGATTGGAATTGGTCTTGCATGAAATTGATTGGTTAAATGCTCTATAAATTAGCTATAATTTAAAGTTGCTTAAGTGAATTAATGGCAATTTTCGGCTTCAGTGCCCCTGAATTAAATAAATTATAGCCAGCATCCAAGACACAATAGCCAATTAGTTGTGTAGTATGAAGAAAATAAAATACTTTAGAAGTAGCTTCATGGAGTCTTTTTACGGTGTTAATATTGAAACGGCGAGATTCAAGCAGAGAGATATTGTAAAAGCAAGGATTTTATTAGTATTTATATCTGAACCAGAAAAGAATTTAAAATGGAAGAAATAAAAAATCTAGGAAAAAAAAACGAACGAATCAAAGTCTAGAAAAAACTGAATCAATCTAGAAATGTATCAAAATCTAGAAAAACCGAATCAATCTAGAAACATATCAAAATCTAGAAAAAAAAACGAATCAATCTAGAAATGTATCAAAATCTAGAAAAAATAAACCGAATCAATCTAGAAATGTATCAAAATCTAGAAAAAAAAACGAATCAATCTAGAAATGTATCAAAATCTAGAAAAAACCGAATCAATCTAGAAATGTATCAAAATCTAGAAAAAAACGAATCAATCTAGAAATGTTTCAAAATCTAGAAAAATACGAATCAAAACCTAAAAAAGTATGGAAATCTTACAAAATATATCAAAATCTAGAAAATTATCAAAATCTTGAAAAACATGCGAATCAAAATCTAAGAAAAAATATGAAAATCTGGAAAAAACGAATAAAAATCTAGAAAAAAAACGAATAAAAATCTAGAAATAATATCAACATCTGCAAGTATCAAGATTTTCCTTTTGCTAGACTGGCTGCCAACCAAGGCCAAAGAGCCCAGTCTATTCTTCTATTTAACCCATAGCTGGGGGAATGAATAGCTAACAATTCTTGGGGAAAGATGGTGGGTTTGTCACGGTTTTGAATTCAGTGCTGAACCTTTTTCTAGACAGGCTTCCATCCAAGGCTAGAAAGCCCAGTCTATTCTGCTATTTAACCAAAGAAAAGCGCTACAATGACAGTGAAAGCTTCGCCGACGGCCTTTAACATTAACCATAAGGGCTGTGAAGTGACAGCGTTCGACAATGGAGTTCAGCGCACCGTAACGATGCCAAGACAGGGCAGAGAGGGCAGTGACATCCGACCCTGCACTGGTGTTGATAAGCTGTAAAATATCAATCAATCATCGTTAGAATTACAACTCGGTCCAGCAATAACCGACAGGTAGATTAAGATATCGCACTGCAGCTCGCCGCTCTTTTCTTCGTTCCTACAGACATCTTCCTACCCCTTATTTGTCTAGTTTCTGAAAGGCATCTTCCGCCGAGATGCAAGGAAATTACCGAGCGCTCTTTGTATCTCCGGTTCGACTTTTATTTCTTCCTTGACTCCACATCTCAAAGGCCCTAGTTACACTTACTTATCTCTGATTTGTATTAACAGCGCTGACTGCATCTGTGCTACGCAGAGAGGACTGAAAAAAAGCATAAGATGCAACTCCGCCACCAGCATTTTTCGAGCACAGTGTCAGAAACCCTTCTATGTGTGGATCGGACTATCTAGCGTTCTGTGCACTTGGGGCGCCCGCCGGCCTAAGATGATTGGATAATACTTGCTGGATGAACAATCATTAGTTCTTTTTTTGTTTGCTTGTTTTTTTTTGTCTCTTGAAAAATTACTTTTTAGGTGTATATTATATAAGGAATATGGTATTAAGTTTGTCATGTATTTCCCGCCATTTTTTTAAACAGAAAAACAAAAAAAACAGATATTGATTTTCTGCAAAGTATCAGATATACCAGTGTGAGGGATCTTTTTTTTTTTTTTTTAATTTGCTGAGTGGATTTTTGAAAATCTCATAATAGCCGAGGCACAAAAGATCCAAGGCGGGCATTTGTGTTTTCTGAGACACGTGAATCTATTTCTTCTTCTCCCACCAGCTATAGATTAAATAGTAAGGAAGAATGACTTCTCTAGCTTCGAGTGGCAACGAGTCTACGAGAAGGAAAACATCAAGTACAAAAACCATGAATGTAACGGGAAACGACTTCATAATTTGCACCCCCCACTGAAAAAGTTATGGCAATTAACAGATTTAAAAAAAAAATGAAAGCTGTGAAGAGCCATGATTGTCTACGGCCTGAAGGGACATAGCCTAAAAAAATGCCAACTTTAGCATACATCTGTTATGCACAGAAGATTTTTTTTTTACCCTGCAACTGCATTTTTTCTTTTTTCGGTTAAAAACCGTTTTATTTTTCGTATTTTCTGAGGAGAGAGAAGGAATTTAAATAATGTTTTATGTTTAGAGGGATATATATATATATATATATATATATATATATATATATGGGAGAGCGATGTTTATCCACGCCGACTACCGACTCTCCCGCACCGCCATCCCCCCCCCACAAAACCACCACAAAAAAAAAAAAAATTAAGTAACGTTGTGTGGGAGTGGGAACAGATCAAAGACGGGCTGACATCTGTTTATCTCAATGGGCCAATTCGTTAGTGGTAAGAGAAAAAAAAAGGCGGGAAGTACAACGATACGCAAATGCACTTGATTTACATAGTCGGACACAAGGCCACGATACTTGAGCGATAGGTTGCAAATTTCAGGTGGGCCACAGAAATGTATTAATTGTATATATATATATATATATATATATTTTTTTTTTATGGGCTAGAGAAAAATTCTGACTTCAAAGTGGGCCATAAGCTAAAAAGGTTTGGGAACCACTGGGTTAGGGTAAAATATATATATATATATATATATATATATATATATATATATATATATATATATATATATATCAAGGAATGAACCAACCATTCTGTGATCCCAGCTTGCAGACAGATGCGCGATACAGGTGGCAAGCGTGCGTATGTGGACGGACCCACATACGAATATTTGTTCAGCGACTACCGTAGCGCATTACTTAGTAAGCTTGTCAGGCAGACGTGCTGGTCGGAGGAAAGTGTTTCAATCCTCACCGAGCACTCTTCGAAATAGACCCTCTGGCTGACTTAGCTAGATTCAGTAAAATAACCGATACCTGCTGTCGTGGCACCAAATTTCTAAGGCGATGTTTGACTCTTCGTCGCCCCCAAAGAGGACTGATGTACCATGGAATATCAATCCTGCAATATGACATTCTCAGTGAAGAGACGACTAAACGGCAACGTGTTTCAACAGAAGGTTCCAGAGAATACCAGAGACGGGGCGTGTACACTACGAAGGAGAAATAAAAACAACAAGGACACTGATACTCGTAATCAGAAAGAAAACAGACAGTTGAAATTCCAGTCATATAGGTTAGTCTATCGTCCCGTTCAGACTCCTCCCCAGTCTTTTGGACAGCAGCAGAAGTCCATCCCTTGTTTCCTGTTTAGGATTGTGCTTTCGCTTCCTTTTAAAAGCCTGCTTCAATTCTGTACGTCTATCTTCGTCCGCCAGAACACTGAAATTTAACTTACTATTTATTTATTTATTTCCCCCAACCTCGACAGAAGTAGATTACCTCGCCTATCGCCCGGTTCACACTCCTCCCCGGTCTTTTGAACAGGGGTAGAGGTTTACCCCGTGTTTCTTGTTTAGGACAGCGTTTTCGGCTCCTTCTAAAGTCTTTTTTTATTTTTAAATTCTCATTAACTCCCAATCCTCCCCCCTTGCATCTTAGTGGCATTATTATTTGGGAATAATTGAAATTAACTGCGAAATCCGGCGAAAGTCAGCAATGAAATAAAAATAAATGTTTGTACGGAAAGTAAGGACCTACGTACATCAAATTGTCTTTAAATTAAGTGGCGACAGAAGAATTACCGTTGAACATTTAAAGTAAGATTAAATGTTGATACAATACTTAAATGCCGTGATCAATTTTGAGTTCTCCTGTAATTTATTGTTGCCTATCGCATCTATTCCACACTACCTGTTGTGATGAAGAGCCCTCCACAGGAGCTAGCTTAAATGCTGACCTATATTAACGAAAAAGATAAGTACCATGATACGGCCATGATGTAAGTTATCTGCTAATCAAAGAGAATATCACTGCGCATGCGTGAACACACGCCTCGACATTATTTTTTACGGTGTGACAGTCGCAGCCATTTATGATATTCTTCGTGTCTCTTGCAAACTTTTTGGCAAAACGGCACATCAGCCAACGTTGTTAGTAAGCCCGTAATAGTACAAATTTAATTTCCCGTACCTTTCTGAAAAGAAAAAAGAAAAGAAAGATCACCGTTAAAAAGGGAGATTTCAGACCGTGGACGAGAGTAATGGAATAATAGTTAAATACGACTGAGGATTAAAATCAGAGCGGGCAATACGCCCGATTTCCGCAGTCAAAGTTCCATATTTATTCTTATGTTTTGGCTTCCCTTTCAGGAATTCGGCTTAGACATTCGGTAATAATGCCAGCGTGAAGACACACAGACAGTGACACACGAGGTGTGCGCAACAAATTGATGAAAGAGTTGAAGGAAGAAAAGATAAATTGACTTCATTTCTCGTGAGAAACCAGAAACCGGGATATGAGAGAGAGAGAGAGAAAGAGAGGGGGAGGGAGAGAAAGAGAGGGGGAGAGAGAAAGAGAGGGGGAGAGAGAGAAAGAGAGGGGGAGAGAGAGAAAGAGAGGGGGAGAGAGAAAGAGAGGGGGAGAGAGAAAGAGAGGGGGAGAGAGAGAAAGAGAGGGGGAGAGAGAGAAAGAGAGGGGGAGAGAGAGAAAGAGAGGGGAGAGAGAGAAAGAGAGGGGGAGAGAGAGAGGGGGAGAGAGAAAGAGAGGGGGAGAGAGATAAAGAGAGGGGGAGAGAGAGAAAGAGAGGGGGAGAGAGAAAGAGAGGGAAGGGGTTTAGAAAATAAAATATAGATCAGAGTAGGATAACGGGGGAAAGGCGAAAGATAGAGTGTAGAATTTGTGGGAGGGAAAGACAAGAGAGAGAGAGAGAGAGGGAGGGAGAGAGAGAGAGAGAGGGGAGAAGACTTAAGAGAAGAATGGGGGGAAACTTAAGAGGGTACAATAGAGGTAAAAAGACGAAAGAGAGATAGAGAGAAGACGAGAGAGAGATAGAGAGAGGAGAGAGAGAGGAGAGAGATAGAGAGAGGAGAGAGAGGAGAGAGATAGAGAGAGGGGAGAGAGGAGAGAGAAAGATAGAGAAAGAAGACGAGAGAAAGATAGAGAAAGAAGACGAGACACAGAGAGAGAGAAAGATAGAAAGAAGACGAGAGAGATAGATAGATAGAAAGAAGACGAAACAGAGAGAGAGAGAGAGAGAAAGAAGACGAGAAAGAGAGAGAGAGAGAGAAAGAAGACGAGAAAGAGAGAGAGAGAAAGAAGACGAGAAAGAGAGAGAGAGAAAGAAGACGAGAAAGAGAGAGAGAAAGACGACGAGACAGAGACAGGAATGAGAGATAAAGAGAGAAGACCAAAGAGAGATAAAGAGAGAAGACCAAAGAGAGATAAAGAGAGAAGACCAAAGAGAGATAAAGAGAGAGGACCAAAGAGAGATAAAGAGAGAAGACCAAAGAGAGATAAAGAGAGAGGACCAAAGAGAGATAAAGAGAGAAAGAGGAGGGGAAAGACGAACCTTGAGAGAATTATAGAAATTTTAAGAAAAGGCAACAATATGGAAGGAAAGGAAAAACAAACAAAAAATCCAACAAGGAAGGAAGGAACGTAGCGGTAAGATAAGAAGTTGGGACAGTCGAAATCTTCTCGGCAGGACGGGGTGCAGCGTAGACGAAAATGGTGTACAAGTGCCTTCCTCAACAAAATTCCATTGTGATGAATCAGAGACATCATGTTTGGTAGCACACGAAAAGGGCTTTCTCGACGAGTTGGATTTTATTTCTACTAACTTCGGTTCTATTCAGAATTACCCCTAATAAAAACTCCGGTTGTTGTCTATTCTGGGGGAGTAGGGGAGAGACGGTGGTCAAAGAAATACGACCATTCGAGGTCCCTATTTTATAAGGGTCCGATTTAGCGAGGTACTTTGATCGTTGCAACATAAATTCGGAATACTTAAGAATTGTGATAGAATATGAGAAAGAACGAGGGGGTGGATGTATGACAGAGAGAAAGTGTGTGCGTGTGTGTATGACAGAGAGAAAGAGAGTGTGTGTGTATGACAGAGAGAAAGAGAGAGTGTGTGTGTGTGTGTGTGTGACAGAGAGAAAGAGAGTGTGTGTGTGTGTGAGAGAGACAGAGAGAAAGTGTGTGTGTGAGACAGAGAGAGAGGTGCGTGTGTGTGAGACAGAGAGAAAGTGTGTGTGTGTGTGAGACAGAGAGAGAGGTGCGTGTGTGTGAGACAAAGAGAAAGTGTGTGTGTGTGAGACAGAGAGAAAGTAGTGTGTGTGTGTGAGATAGAGAGAAAGTGTGTGTGTGTGAGACAGAGAGAGAGTGCGTGTGTGTGTGTGTGAGAGAGAGAGGAGAGAGAACGGTACCCGCCATTATGACACATAGGTAAGTATCAGATATAAGCAAAAATAAAAAACTAAAAACAAACAACCCTCAAAAACCCCATCTTTTCCCTTTGCGAATTCTCAAGGCTAAATCGACTCACACTTATAAATAAATATAGGCACCCTTTCCTTAGCCTATAAAGATAGCAGCTCACTGTCTACGAATTCCTCGCCATCATAATAGTCCTTTCGCTTTCGTCAGTCGGCCATTTACACACCATATAAACAATACTTGCCCTGAGTCGGAATTTAGACAAAACAGCTTAAACGATAAAGATTACGATTTCTTTCGTCATTTTTATTTTTTATTTTTTTTAATGTAAACCTTGATTATTACGGAAGGAATCATGAAACATGTCAGAGCTTGCATTCGTTCAAAATGGTTGCATATCCCCTGATGTGCCCAAACAGAAGGATCAGAGACATGTGGCAAGAATAACAGCTATAGTCTCATAACTGATAATTTTAACGTGATACGTTTATAAGCATATGAGAGCGTAGAGAAAAGTTTTCAACTCGATCAACAATCCTATAAGAAATAGGATATTTGCACGGAATTTATTTGGACTCGGGGAACAGTTCGGACCGAGAACTTTTCAGCGGGGTGCTTAGCATGTGTCCGCAGAAAACCCGTGTGAATATCCAATTTCTTATACGACTGTTGGTCAAGTTGAAAACTTTTCAGATTGGAACGTGTCCAAATGCGTATCTATATAATAAATTCGAATGTCGGTGTGTTAATATGTCACACTTATTCAACTTTACTCCTAGAGGCCGTAGCACAACCTATCATACCATTTTGCGATCCGATCGACTCCGTGAGAAAGTTAAAAACATCCCTCGGCCGTATCCGGACCCGCAATCCCGAAATTTTGGATTCCCAAGTTTTCATTATTACGATTGTGTTTTCGGCCATTTTTTACGACTTTTTTTTGTACGATAATAAACTTTGTAACTTGGAGATAAATTTGGGAATAATCGAAATTAATTGCGAAAGTCACCCATGAAATAAAAAAAATAATTGTTTGTACGAAAAGTAAGGACCTACGTACAGCAAATCGTCTTTAAATTAAATGGCGGCAGAAGAATTATCGTTGAACTTTTAAAAGGTAGGCTTAAATATCAATGCAATAATTAAATGCAGAGTTCTTCTGTAGTTTATTGTTGCCTATCACATCTACTCCTCCCTAGCTATTGTGATGAAGGCCCAATCAAGTGCCCTCCACAGGAACTAGCTTAAATGCTGACCGATAGGGCGGTATTTAAGCTAATATATATATATATATATATATATATATATATATATATATATATATATATATATATATATATATATATATATATATAAACGTTATTTATATATTTTAAACGTTATTTTAGCGGATATGCAATTTTGAGTAGACGCCCTGTAATTTTGTGAATAGTATATTTATTTTCGTCTATCGGCTTGACAATCCGAGTAATCTTATTAAAAGAAAAATTCGGCTTCGACTATGCCATTCACCACTTTGCAGATTAAATCGTCGTTAGATCTGACGCGCTTTTAACCGACTCGGACACGAAGAGCGTCGTCTCGATCCGGGTGGATCCTAATAATATTAATTATTAAATCTGATCCACAGAGAGCTCGATGTATTTATTATAACGGAGCATATGTATTTTTTTTACAGCAAAAAGACAAAAATGATCTCAACATGGGGATAGTCTATTTCAAGCTGGTCTGTATGCAGCTATCATCAACCCCTAAGTGTCTGTCTCGAAGCTTTGTTTGAAATTCATTTTCAATGTTAGTCTTCCTCTGGGGCTGATGATTGCTTCCTACGGCCCAGCTTGAAACAGACTATCCCCTTATTGAGGTAATGTTTGTTTTTTTGCTGTAAACACACACAAGCACACATCATATATATATATATATATATATATATATATATATATATATATATACTATTCCTCATGAAAGCAAAACTGTAAAACTGAATAAAAACTCATAAATTTTTTCCTGATCCGTCATATTCAATGAAACATTCATACAAGAATGATTGTTTCCTGTTAGTTAGTTAGTTAGATAGATAGATAGATAGATAGATAGATAGATAGATAGATAGATAGATAGATAGATAGATAGGGAACAGAATTAGATAGATAGATAGATAGGGAACAGAATTAGATAGATAGATAGATAGATAGATAGATAGATAGATAGATAGATAGATAGATAGGGAACAGAATTAGATAGATAGATAGATAGATAGATAGATAGATAGATAGATAGATAGGGAACAGAATTAGATAGATAGATAGATAGATAGATAGATAGATAGATAGATAGGGAACAGAATTAGATAGATAGATAGATAGATAGATAGATAGGGAACAGAATTAGATAGATAGATAGATAGATAGATAGATAGATAGATAGGGAACAGAATTAGATAGATAGATAGATAGATAGATAGATAGATAGGGAACAGAATTAGATAGATAGGGAATAGAATTAGATAGATAGATAGATAGATAGATAGATAGATAGATAGATAAGGAACAGAATTAGATAGATAGATAGATAGATAGATAGATAGGGAACAGAATTAGATAGATAGGGAATAGAATTAGATAGATAGGGAATAGAATTAGATAGATAGGGAATAGAATTAGATAGATAGATAGATAGATAGATAGATAGGGAACAGAATTAGATAGATAGGGAACAGAATTTGATAGATAGATAGATAGATAGTGAACAGAATTAGATAGATAGGGAATAGAATTAGATAGATAGATAGATAGGGAACAGAATTAGATAGATAGATAGATAGATAGAAAGAAAGAAAGAAAGAAAGAAACACGCACAAGAGTTATATATAGTAGTTACACATGTTTGAGTAAATATCCCTATCTAAAGAGCGTAAGTTTTAAGAAAATGTGTCCCCGACAGAAATCGAAACTGTATTCCTTTCCTTTGTAATCTGGGAAACTGCTTTCAAGAGAAGCGGTTCTTTGACTGACTGACTGACTGACTCACGAAAGACCATTACCGTTAATCAAGTCTCACTTACCCAACGTACGATTTATATATTATATTATATAATGCCTGTTCCCATTTGTAAGTACGCATATGTTTATGATTATATGACATAAACACTCCTAATACAGCCTGGTTGGCAAGAGGCCAGATATTCGCGAATACCCGACTGACAAGCGAATCTCAACGAAGACACAGCACCTTCGCAGACGTTAAAATTCAAACCTTGATATTTCGGGTACATAGTTGGACGGGTAGATTTTCTCTCGTGTAAGAAAAAAAGAAAACAAAAAAAAAGAAAGAGGAAAAGCTGATTGAAATAGCTTTGCCCAAATTTCATGTATGAATAAAGCAGACCTCAGACAGCTTAGGTAAAAGGCAGAGCGATGATTCACGCTCGCCAACAAGGACTCAAACTTTGCTAAAATAGTAACCAGCCTAATCCCAGAGGCTGCCACGGTCGAGTGGGATAGCTTGAAGCAGGCGTGGGTAACCTTGAGCAGTGGGCCACATAATATACGGCTCATCACATGGCGGGTTGCACGACTAAAAATATTCAAGCTAATTCTTCGTAGTAGGTATCTCAGCTATTTTCACTACAGAAGACCATAAGCGTAAGCATATACCTTAAAAATGGGGGGGGGGGATAAATATAAATATATATTCTATAATTAAAAAATTGAGGTATTGGTATATAATATTATCATTGATGACAGTCTGATTATCATAAGTCGCTTCGAAAAAAAGAGTTTAATTCTTCTCCAGAGAAGAAAAAAACGGTTCCTGTTTCAAAGGCAAAAGATGTTTATACGTATGATCTTCCTTAGTGAAAATCGCCGATGGTTTCAAATGATGAAAACGTTATCGATACCGAAAAGTTTACAAAATTCAGGAAACATTGTACTTAATCATTGTTTATGCATGTGGCTATGCCTGAGAGAGTGTGTGAGTGAACAAGTGAGTACGAAACAAACGTGAGAGAGAGTGAGTGAGTGCATGAGAGCGAGAGAGAGAGAGAGAAAGAGAGAGAGGGAATGCATGAAATAAAGAGAAAGTAAACAGAGAGTGTGCATGAAAGAGAGAGAGAGAGAGAGAGAGAGAGAGAGTGCGTGCGTGCATGAAACAGAGAGAGAGTGTGTGTGTGTGCGTGCACAAAACAGAGAGAGAGAGAGAGTGCGTGAAATAGAGTGAAACAGAGAGAGTGCGTGAAATAGAGTGAAACAGAGAAAGTGCGCGTGCGTGAAACAGGAGAGAAAGTGGGTGTGAGAGAAACAGAGAGATGGAGAGGGAGAGAGTGCGTGAGTACGTGCAACAGAGTGCGTGCGTAAATCAGAGAGAGAGAATGCGTGCGTAAATCAGAGAGAGAGAGAGAGAGTGCGTGCGTAAATCAGAGAGAGAGAGAGAGAGCGTGAAAGAGAGAGGGTGCGTGAAAGAGAGAGAGAGAGAGTGCGTGTGTGTGTGTGTGTGTGTGTGTGTGTGAAATAGAATGCAGGAAACAGAGAGAGGGAGAGAGTGCATGAAACAGAGAGAGAAGAAGAAAGAGCGAGTGAGTACGTGAGACAGTACGTGCGAAAAACAGTGAGAGAGATTACGTAAACAAAGAGAGGGTGAGTATGTGTAAGAGAGAGAGAGAGAGAGAGAGAGAGAGAGAGAGAGAGAGAGAGAGAGAGAGAGAGAGAGAGAGAGAGAGAGAGAGAAACAGAAAGAAAGTGATAAATTCAGTAGGAGTAGGTAGGTTTACCTATTCTCCGTTTCACACGCCTCCTTGGTCTTTTGGACAGGAGTAGAGGTTTGTTCCTGGTTTCCTGTTTAGGATTGGGTGTCCGGTTCTTTCTAAAGTCTACTTCAAATGTCCCCGCCTGAACTCTGAAACGATTTTGTCCCCTTTAATAGGAGTAGATATTCTTGCCCATTTCTCATTCCTCGGTCTTTTGAACAAGAAGTTTATCCCTTGTTACCTTTTTAGGATCGAGTTTCCAGTTCCTTATAAAATCTTCGTTCTCTTTCACACTCAGTAGCCCCCCCCCCTTGCGTCTTAGTGGCATTTTTGCCTTTCTTGGGAGGAAGGGATTAGAAAAATAATTAAATAGAAATTAATTTTTTTTAAATTAATTTCTGTTTGGTAAGTTTATTCGAAACTTAAGCGGTTATTTTAATTTAAATTTTATTTCTTAACAGGAGCATTTTTAATCTCCTTGGCGACTATTTCCTCTCCATAATGTTTGTTAAAAGGAAAAATAAATAAATAAAACTGTGGGAAAATGTAGCAATCGGCTAAAACCTATTTAAAAATAATAATAATAAAAAAAAAAAATATCTCTAAAATTTCAGATATCGAATAAAAAAAATATTCAGCGTGGATCTGACGAGATTTGATCGTGGACCTGCCATACTTAAGATCCAGTCTTTCCGTGACCGGTTTGGCTTGAAAGGAATTATCAGCAGACATCGTTGAAAGAAACCCAATACCTACATTTCTTTACGTCTCCGATCGCCACGAAGAAACCGCCTTGTTGATTGTTTTGTATCTACACGCGCACGCGTATTAGCAGCTCCGTTTTTAGAATTTGATTATTAAAAAAAAATATACTGACAAAAGAAATAAAAAAAAAGTTTAATTATTTTGTAACGATCAAATTAGCAATAAAGATATTAAACCTTGATTGTCAATTTTTAAAAAAATTTCTGAGTCAATGCAGAACGAAAAAAAGATCTTGGCATTTGCAAATCAGTTTGGAAAAGCGGTTGGTCACGTAACACCAACTGTCCATCGACAGGTCAGCTTCAAGGGAAGTAACTGGTTAGTATTATCTAAGGTTATCGTTCTTAGTGTGTCCGAAATATTTAAATATGGCGTCTGTGGCGACAGTGTAGTCTTGCAAGAAACAATTTAGCATTCGTAAAATCATCTCTGCGAATTTTATCAAGAGCCCCGCCATCATGATCCGAATGAAAGACCACACGATAAGTAAAAAAGCCGTCCAAAAATTTAATGGCTAAGGACATTTAAAACCGACATTACAGGTATAACTATTTTACTTGACATCACAAATACAGCATCTTCCATTCAAATGGAGAACTTTGCATCGGACAGAGGCAGTTGGAATCAAATTAACGAATGACTCGTGCAATAATTCATTTTGCGTAATATATATGTCCTCAAATAACTCTAAACATAGCAAAGTACTATACCGTAATTAAATGCATTTTAACTATAAGCAGCAGGAAAAAATTCTAAAATGACTCAGAAACACTAATCTATCCCCCACCGATCCAAGCAAAATAAAATAAAATTAATTATATAATATACGATATTTAACACAACCAACCTAGTCATCCATAACAACACATCTTCGTCAACTAGCGTCTTATAAAAGACCGACGTCGTATATCAATTTAAATGTTCTTTGGGAGATTGTATCTTTGATAAAAATGTTAATACGTGTTTTGGTTTTACAAGGGAAATGACGAGAAGGCTTACGTTTCACTTGAACGATCATAGTTCAATCTCAGAACATTTAAAGGAACACCTGAGCCGAGATTCAAAGTTTAACAGATATCAGTCGAAAATACATCAGTGCTTCATCAAAATAATAATAAGCTAAAGCTTAAAATTCTGGAAGCCCTTTATATAAGGTAAGTGCGGCCCAAAATAAAGAGTATAGCAACACGATTCTTAAATGTTTGTAGCATCAAAATATTTTACAAAAAATACCAAATTAAAATACTACAATTAAAAAAATCTTTTAGACTATCACATAGGTTACCTCCCTTGCATAGAGGTAAATGAATATTTTGAATTTAAGCTGTTAACGCTTACCATTGATAGATATGCAACCTCTGAACATGGTCTCATCACAGATGAGATTGAAAGTACTTGGGAAAATAAAAATTATTTGAAAGAAAATCTTGGAATTTTTTAAAATCAATTTTCTATCGACACCAAGAAATTAATGCGTGCACTTGAAAAGATTAAAACAAAAATAAATACACATAATACGTCTAAATTATTTAAACAAACATGATTAAATGAAAATATGCGGCATATATATATATATATATATATATATATATATATATATATATACCGACTATCTCACACATCTAGCAAGGCTCCGATTTTTTATGCACGACGCAATCTTCGGGTGTTGAGCTCAAATTGATTGTTTTAATTTTATTGCCATATATATATATATATATATATATATATATATATATACGAAAGCTTATATCTGACTTTATTCTTTTCAGTATTTAAAAGGCTTAATGGTTACGAAATTTGAAATCCGTCAAGAAAGAACGCTAGACATGGTAGGGAGAGAAATGAAAACAGTCTATTTCCGTGTATCAAAGCCTTTAATTCGAGATTCCCGGAAGTTTACCAAGGAAGCCCAGAGAGTACAGCAGCCGAAATATTATGATAAAGTAATATTATAATAAAATATGATGGGACAAAGGGAGAGTGAGACAAGCTGAGACTGAAATTGTGTGAGACAAGTTGAAAGAGAGAGAAGGTGAGATTGAAAAAGTGAGTTTGCGACTGAGGGAGACAAAATGAGAGCGTGACAAAGAGGGAGTGAGAACAGAGTGAGACACTGAGTTAGGCAAGGTCAGAGTGAGAGAGGAGGAGTGAGACAAAGGGGGAGCGAGAAGGAGTGAGACAAAGGGGGAGCGAGGAGTGAGACAAAGGGGGAGCGAGAAGGAGTGAGACAAAGGGGGAGCGAGGAGTGAGACAAAGGGGGAGCGAGAAGGAGTGAGACAAAGGGGGAGCGAGGAGTGAGACAAAGGGGGAGCGAGGAGTGAGACAAAGGGGGAACGAGGAGTGAGACAAAGGGGGAGCGAGAAGGAGTGAGACAAAGGGGGGCGAGAAGGAGTGAGACAAAGGGGGGGCGAGAAGGAGTGAGACCAAGTGAGACAACGTCATTGAGACCGAGTGAGACAAAGAGAGAGAGAGAGAGCGAGACCGGGTGAGACAAAGAGAGAGTGAGAGAGAGAGAGAGAGAGAAAGAGAGAGAGAAAGAGAGAGAGAAAGAGAAAGAGAGGCCGGGTGAGACAAAGAGAGAGAGACTGAGTGAGACAAAGAGAGAGAGAGAGAGAGAGAGCAAGATCGGGCGAAACAAAGTGAGAGAGAGGGAGAGACGGCGAGATCGAGTGAGACAAAGAGAGAGAGAAAGAGAGAGAGAGAGAAAGATCGGGTGAAACAAAGTGAGAGAGAGAGCGAGACCTGGTGATACAAAGAGAGAGAAAGAGGACCGGGTGAGACAAAGAGAGAGAGAGCGAGAGACCGGGTGAGACAAAGAGAGAGAGAGAGAGAGACCAGGTGAGACAAAGAGAGGGTGAAACTGAGTCTTGACTTGAGTAAAGACAAAATTTAGAGCTACAATGGATAGGAAATTGGGTAGAGCCATAACCACCAAACAGCTGGTGGAACACGATACATTGTCTCGACGTGGGGTAATGGTTAGCGATTTATTTTAGTTTTACCATTACTATTGAGTAGCGAGTTCAATCCTCGCCGGGTGCCTTATGATTGTTGCCACACTAAGCTAAGCAAAAAGCAACTACGGATATTAATGACAACCACCAACCCTTTTGGCAATAAAACCCAAAAGAAAAGAAGAGAGAGAGGACGGATGAATGTACACGAGCCCACAGATTAAACAACAAAAGAAAACGCAAACAAAGAAAAAACACGTTGTAAAGAATTACGACGCGGGTGGGAGCGTAGTTGGCACATGTCTGCATGCAACGTCTCCCCCATCTGTTAACATATATATATATATATATATATATATATATATATATATATATATATATGTATATATATGTATATATATATATATATGTATATATATATATATATATATATATATATATATATATATATATATATATATATGTATATATATATATATATATATATATATGTATATATATATATATATGTATATATATATATATATGTATATATATATATATATATATATATATATATATATATATATATATATATATACACAAATGAAATATTGAATGCTGATGTTTAAATAAAACACAAAGATGGAGAAGTTGGACGTGGGTCGGGATGGTGTAGTGGGGAGGGGCTTAGTGAAGAGGCAGGTAAGAGTGCAGTTGTTCGACTGTTTGCAAGTAGTGGCAGAGAGAGTCGAGGTGAAGGGACGGGGAGTTGAAGAAATAAATAGGGGACAGAGTTGGGAGAGAAAGAGGGTGCGTGTAGAGTAAGAGACGGGCGGAAAAAATGGCGGCGGTTCAGAAGGTTAGGCAGACAAAGAAAAAAAAAGGTGAGAGAGAGACATGCATACATGCATACATACATGATATATATGGGACAGAGAGACGTAGAACGCACGAGCGAGACAGAGAGATAAGGGGGGAGAGGCGCACGTACGCGTGCGAGACGGGCGGAGGGGCGCACGTACGCGAGCGAGACGGACGGAGAGACGCACGTACGCGTGCGAGGCGGACGGAGAGACGCACGCGAGCGAGACGGACGGAGAGACGCACGTACGCGTGCGACACGGACAGAGAGACGCACGCACACGAGCGAGACGGGTGGAGAGACGCACGTACGCGTGCGGGACGGACGGAGAGACGCACGCATACGAGCGAGACGGGTGGAGAGACGCACGTACACGAGCGAGACGGATGCAGAGACGCACGCATAGGTGCGAGACGGACGGAGAGACGCACGCATAGGAGCGAGACGGATGCAGAGACGCACGCACACGAGCGAGACGGACGGAGAGACGCACGCACAGGCGCGAGACAGGTGGAGAGACCCACGCACACGAGTGAGACCGTCAAATAGAAATAGAGTAGGACACGTATAGGGAGTGAAGGAGAGATGAGAAGAGGTAGGTAGGTAAGAAAAGAGAGGCAATTGAGTGAGAGAGAGAGAAATATATATATAGAGAGAGACAGACTGATCTACGTTTGAAAAGATGGACGAGTACTATCGCGCCTATCCATTTCGACCTTGTGCCGTACTGAACTCCGCTCACTATATATGTACAGGTGGATTGATACGAAGGGACAGACGGGAGGGAGGAGAGAGTGAGAGAGACACGGATGTACATAAGAACTTAATTAGCTAAATCGGCCGGCGTGGAACGTGGTGGTGGTGGTGGTGGTGGTGGGGAAGGGATTGAAAGCGTGCGCCAGTTCGAGCGGTGAGTGGGTGGATGGTGGGCGGCTTTGTAAAATCGGTAAGTAGACATGCGAGGCGTAAATCTTTCGAACTAAGGCGTTTGTTTGTTTCGGCTTTAATCTCGGCACGCGGCCGAAAGCAGCTGACACGAGGAATTAATTAAGCCCGCCATTGACACCCAAAAGTGCACTGCATTTGCTTTCAGCAGCAGCAACAACAACAACAACAACAACAAAAGACTCACGTCAACTTAGAAGACATTTAAATTTTGTATTTTGCATATTTTCAAAAAAAAGAAAAAGAAGAAAGAAAAAGAAGAAGAAAAAAGAAAAAGAAGAAGAAAGAAAAAGAAGAAGAAAGAAAAAGAAGGAGAAAGAAAAAGAAGGAGAAAAAAGAAAAAGAAGAAGAAAAAAGAAAAAGAAGAAGAAAAAAGAAAAAGAAGAAGAAAGAAAAAGAAGAAGAAAGAAAAAGAAGAAGAAAGAAAAAGAAGGAGAAAGAAAAAGAAGGAGAAAAAAGAAAAAGAAGAAGAAAAAAGAAAAAGAAGAAGAAAGAAAAAGAAGAAGAAAGAAAAAGAAGAAGAAAGAAAAAGAAGAAGAAAGAAAAAGAATCACCACTACTGCTTCCATTATCGATATATAATGTATACTATTACTACTGTTACTACTGCTATTATTACTATACCTGATGGAGTACTTTTTGGATTATCTGGACACCTCAGAACAGGAGTTGAACAAGAGATAGTCCGATAACTCAAAAATCCGATTAACAGAATACCTTTTTTTTTAATTTTATTTTTTAAAGCATTTCACCCCAAGCAAGGCGGGAGTGTCACTAGTACGCAAGGGGTTGCAATGAGCGAGAGCAAGTATGAAGAGGAGTGTTTGAGGAAAGGATATGGAAAAGAAACGTGCTTGACGGGTTTGATTGAACGGAAAGCAGAACAGGGACTTCGGGAGAAAAAAAAAAAAAAGAAAACGTGGAGTGCCATGATCATTTTATAATACAAGGCCCAAGAGCCACTCGAGGCAGAGGGTGTACAGAGTCAACGCCCCAAGCAAAGTGCCGCCGGAATTGAAAGTGAAGAAAAAGATTTTAGAGGGCAACGGAAACCCAAATCCCATACAGGAAACAAGGGATAAACCTCTTCTCCTGTACGAAGGAACGGGGAGGAGTGTGAACCGGACGATAGGCAAAACGGTGCTATTATTAGGCATTTGCGACCTACCGTAAACGATGAGGCATTCATTATTGCTGGAGAATGCTCAAACGATAACCGGTTTACTGCTTTTTTAAAAAAATGATATCAAATCAGTTTACAAACATTAAAATAACTATTTGATTTAAAAAAATTTTTTTTAAATACATAACCAGTTCACTGCCTTTAAACCTAACCCTAACATGTTTCATACTTCCAACAGTTGGTAAGTATCATAGCATTGCAGAAAATGAATAGAAGATATCATACTATATTAGCCCCCATTTAACATTACGGATAAAACAATAGTGAATTTTATACAGTGTTTTTTCGAGACGTAACATGAGCAAAAGTAATTCACGGATTTAGACACGCGCATTCCCCAGAATGACGTCAAAATTCGCGAAAATTTTTTCATTCTGTAATAAGGAGTTGTGTTAAGTTTAATTTGTAACGTATATAAATGCAGGTAGAAAAAAAAAAAAAAAGCAAATGTTGATAAGATAGCGAGGGTCACAAAGCACTGCCCGGGGGCCTCAATCAGACTTGAATCGGAGGGTTCAGGGGTAAAATGAACGGTAAATATCATACTATAGTAGCACCGGCAAACCGATCTACTCCTATTGAGGGAAAAAAATAAATTAAAAAAATTTTTTTTTTCAAAGTCTAGACCAATGCTTCAGAACCGCCGTGCCGCGGCACACTAGTGCGCCCGCTCGATCTTCCAAAATGTGTCGTGAAATATTGTTAAAAAAAAACAACACCAGACACAGGTTTCACACTAAATAAGTTGCACAAATAAATGAATAGAAATATTGAAATAAAGTAAGTTCGTATTTGTAAGCATATTATTATTAATTTTTTTTTAAAATCTATGTTTTTATTTCATATCATTTAAATGGATACCCTTAAAAATTATTCGTAAGTAGGCCGTGATATTTTCATTTGTTCTACGGTTTGCCGTTGCTTAAAACAAAGGTTGAGAAACACTGGTCTAGGCAGAGACGTTTAGAAGTAAACTTTAGAAAAGAACCGCGAAACCCAATCCTAAACAGGTGTAGGAGTTATCTCCTCCTTAGTTCCCTAATTCTTCACCAGGGGTCTCTCTCTCTCCCCATACTATAAATACTGGGAAACTTCTTGCCTCTTTCTCTTCTTTCCTTCAGGCCCGATATTTAACAACCCTCCCACGTGGGTCGCATGTGGCACAAGGCCGGCTTAATGTGGGCTCGTGCCGAATCGCACCTCGCGTGGTGGTGAGGTAAATCTCTCTTTCGTCTTCATTTCAGCGACAAGATGTAAGCTTTTAGAAGATCAGCGTTTCTCATTTCTGGGAAAACGCTATGAACATTATGAACATTCACCAAAGAACAAACACAATGTTCCCACACACACAAATGTTATGTCCATGTGCCTTGTAATTTGTTTAATACATATTTGTTGACATATATATATATATATATATATATTAAGCTTATCACCCCAAGCAAGGCTGGAAGCCACTAGCACGCAAGGGGTTACAGAAGGTTTGGAGGAAGAGCAGATAGGAGTGGTAAAGGAGAGGATGTGGAGAAAGATAGTGGGTCGATCAAGGCAAGGGGGTTACAGAAGATTCGGAGCGAGAGCAGATAGGAATGAAAGGTGAAAGGATGTGGAGAAGGGAAGTGGATAGATCAAGGCAACTGGAGATGTCGATTGACGTTACACTTAAATAGTTGGAGATTATATTTTTCAGGGAAACAGTAATAAGGAAGGGAGTTCCACAGGCGAGATGTGCGAGACATGACATTATTGGAGTAGAAGAGACGTCTACATCTAACAGTTTTAACGGTGAAGGGGGTGGGAACGGGATGCCAGCCTCGTAGGAGCAATTACCGTGAAAGTATTTGTATATATATATATATATATATATATATATATATATATATATATATATACAAATACTTTCACGGTAATTGCTTTAATTATATATATATATATATATATATATATATATATATATATATATATATATATAATGTCTTGTTTGTCTTCTTTCATCTTCGGTTGGACAAATTAAGTCCGCCAATTTTCATGTAGTTGAACCTTTTAATATTCTACCAGGAGTTACACACGTCTCTAATGCAACAACACGTAAATACACACACACGGTCCTCGACAAAGGAAACAAGGGAAAAACCGCTATTCCTGTTCAAAAGGCTAAGAACGAATGAGAACCAAACGATAAGCGAATGTATCTGCTACGTCCTGAATGGACATGTTATTAAAAAAACTCCCATAATAATTATTATTATTATTAAGTGTTCTTTTTAAATCACTATAATGACTCATATTATGAATAATTAAAGGTGATGATTACGATATAAAAGCTTAAAAGAAAGAAAGAAAGGCGGACATGAATATGAAAGCCGCCCACAACGACGGGCATTATTCCGACTGTGACAACTATTTTGTTTGTAGGGAAACATCAATTTTTTAAAAGTTTTTTTTTTCTCCATTGTTCGCTGGCCTCGATTTTGCTCTGTTGAGCCTCGTTCTCGATACAAAAAAAACAAAACAAAAAAAACAAACTGAGTCACCAAATATTTTCCATGCAAGCGCGCATGCGCTTTCTTCATACAGTTACTAATGTATTTTCCGGGTGTACTGGTAGCGGCGGATTCGCGGGTAACATAACAGTTATCGACACGGAAAGTGGAATCTGCGAGCCGGGTTCAAATTCCAGTCTAGTCGGTGGCGTTCAGTTTCACACACTACTACCTTTGGCAAACCCCTCCACCCCCCCCCAAAAAAAACAACGAAAGAAGGCATGAACTCACCTCTTCTCACCAGCCCCCAGTTAAACAAGTAGCTCTTTTACAAGGAAGCATTCATTGGCCGAGCAGCCTGTTGTTTTTATTCCCACCTTCGCATAAAGAAACCCTACAAAGGGGAATTAAATGTTCATAGAGAAATTTTAGTATTGATATTATTAAATTTTGATATTATATTACAGTGTAACCCGGATATAAGAGAGTTGTCGGGACAGGAGAATAAGTCTCTTATATCCGGGTTTGGTCTATTATATATACATTAACACAGGCTCTAATTTGGGACCAGATAAAATCTCTCTTATATCAGGGTCTCTTATATCCGGGTTACACTGTATATTATATATATTTAGAGATTCTTGATAAAATCCAAAGAAGAATCTGCAATGTTATTAGTCCTGACCTGACATCTCGGCTTCAGTCACTTCCCCACCGCCGCAACGTAGCTTCCCTGTGCCTTTTCTATAAATATTGGGTTGGTGCATAATTATCAGGCGTTTTTAAACAATATTTATTATGAATAAAAGAAACATAACCATAATAATTTAAATGATAAATTAAATTAAATGATTATCGACACGCATTTTTATAATAACCTGGAAATAAAATAATCTTTTTCTTAATAAAAAAAAAGTAAACAAACAGCAATTTTTCTCAACAAATAACCTGTCTACAAACACGCCTGATAATTATGCACCAATCCAATACTCTCTTGGTAACTGTTCTGGGGAGCATCTCTTTACGGTACACTATTTTCTTTAGTTTCTTGTATATAAAATTGTAATAATTTGTAAATATTTATTGGGGTTTCATTTTTAAAAGTTGTTGTTACTTTTCTTCCCCCTCACCCTTACAAACAAATTGTACATATGGGGACTAGTTAGGATTACATAGAGACTCAGAGGTATTACGGTGACTGTAGCAAGAATGATAAATAAGAATGTGTTGTTTTTGTGCAAGAAATATCGTAGTTTGTTTGGGTCTGTGCTTATGGTTAGCTAAGACAGATTGAAGACCAGCCTTCCCTTACCGCCCCCGCCGATTTTGGCCTTGTGCTATATTTTTGTATTATTCTCTATTATTATTATTATTATTATTATTATTATTATTATTATTATTATTTTCCTCTATGGTACCTTGACTTTATGAATGTAAGCGCAGTACTAGATTGGCCGCAAATTCTTATAAATTTACAGTTGAAATTGGTAGATGTAACCGTAAGTTCTATGCTGACAGTTTCTTCTATAACAGTTTCATTGAGGCTTCTTACCTTCCAGTCAACTTTGAGCTTCAAAAATTTAAATGCAATGTCAGTCGTTATCTTCTGACTTAATTCTTTTTCTTTTATTGTTCTCTCTCCTTGATAGTGCGTGTGGATTTTTTCCTCATATTCGCTACCTCAGAAACGCTTTGCGTCTTAGTGGCTTTATTGCCTTGCTTGGGATGAAATGATTAGAACAAATATGGTGATTGCATTAAGAACGGAAAGTAAGAATGCATTGTTTTGGCGTAAGGAAAATTATATGTCTGGTTCATTGATTGTGTTAAATGCAGGACGTATGATAAGTAGCTGTCAATCTCTTTCTGGCCATGCGTTATATTTCTTGTAATCATTAAGAATATTGCAGTCAGTGCTACACGAGCACTGATATAAGGCTTGGATCAAAGTGTAGTATATGTTTTCCTCGCCTGTGATGGTAACGGTAGTGTTAGCGGTTTCATAAAAAATATTATTTTTATTTTGAAAAATGTTGACATGAATATAGATCAGTTGTTCTCAAAGTTTCTGAAGTAGAGACGCACTTAAAATCCTACCAATAACTGTAGGCGCCCTATATACACATTTCGGAAAAAATATGTTATAATGAAGTCAAATATTGCAGAAAATAAATAATGCAATAAAAAAATATAAAATGAAACATACCTTAAGTTTATTCATTCTTGTCTTTATGAGAAACATGAGTCTGTAGTAGAAACAGAACCAGTGAATAAACTTATACATAATGAGAAAGGAGGGCCTGGAGAACCTGATACTCACAGGTCAAACAGAGGGAAAGAGAGACAAGGGAAAACAACGCATGACATACCTAGCGGGTTTAAGCAAGTGGATGACAGAACGGGGCCTGGGGGAGGTGGCAGAGGCAAGGAACTTGAGTCTAGTGAGTTTTTTTTTTTTTTTTTTTTTTTAAGCGTATCACCCCAAGCAAGGCCGGTGGCCCCTATCACGCAAGGGGTTACAGAAGGGTTAGAGGAAGAGCAGATAGGAGTGGTAAAGGAAGGGATGTGGAGAAAGAGAAGGACGGAGGGCCGATCGAGGTGGGGAGGTTACGGGAGATATAGAGCGAGAGCAGATAGGAATGAAAGATGTCAGGAAGTGGATAGATCAAGGCAATTGGAGATGACGATTGACGCTACACTTAAACCGTTGGAGATTGTATTTGTCAGGGAAACAGTAATAGGGAAGGGAGTTCCATAGGCGAGATGTGCGAGACATGAAGCTATTGGAGTAGAAAAGACGTCTACACCTAACAGTTTCAACGGTGAAGGGGTGGGAACGGGATGCCAGCCTCGTAGGACGCTTGAATTCACGAGGCTTAGGGACAAGCGAAAGCAACTCCTCAGAGCAATTACCGTGGAAGTACTTGTAGAAAAGGCAGAGTGATGCAACATTGCGTCTGTGAGAGAGCGACTGCAGACGAGATGACAGATCAGGGCCAATCACATTGCATATCCGTCTCTGGATCTTATCAAGAACCCCGAGGCAACACGCAGGGGCCCCAGACCATAAATGGCAGCAATACTCCATGCAAGGTCGAATGGTAGACTTATAGACTTGGAGGATCGATTCAGGGGAGAAGAATTTCCTGACTCGGCACAGGGAACCAACTTTTCTTGCGGTGGATGATGCAATTGACTCGATGTATTTGTTCCATCTCAGATCAGCGGACAGCGTGAGACCGAGCAGCCGCAGAGAGGAACTCTCGAGAAGTTGGTCCTCAGACATTCTGATGGGATGCAGGGATGGGTCCTTGTGGTGGTTAATGGAGAGCAATTTTGTTTTAGAGGCATTAAAGTTGACCATCCATTTCTCTCCCCAGTCCACAACCGATTGGAGGTCCTTTTCAATTTGAGCTGCCAGGTTAATTTTGTCCGCCTCAGTAGATTTGTGCTTGAGGCAGGAGTAAATAGTAGTGTCGTCAGCGTAGATACCGACTTGGGAGTCTATGGCGTCTGGAAGGTCATTTATAAATATGAGGAACAGAGTAGGGCCAAGGATGGAGCCTTGAGGAACACCAGCAGTAGTGGGATAGGAGTTGGAGAAGGATCCACTGAGAACAACCTTCAAATCCCGGTTTGATAGGAACGATTGAATTAGGTCAAACAATCGACCTGTGATACCATAACCCTGGAGCTTGCGAAGGAGGCCGGCATGCCAAACCCTATCGAATGCCTTGGAGATGTCAAGGGCCACGGCACGGGCTTCGCCGTTACTATGGATAGCTTGGTAGACAAATTCAGTGATGGCCGTAAGCACATCGGCAGTAGACCGGGCAAAGCGGAAACCATACTGCTTGTCTGAGAGCAGATCGTGGGATATCAGGTGAGTAGTCACTTCGGCGTTGATAATGGCCTCGAAGACTTTGCCGAAGATGGGAAGGAGACTGATAGGACGGTAATTAGAAGGGTTGGAGGGGTCGCCAGAGTTCTTAAAGACAGGAACAATGGTAGAGGACTTCCAGCAGTCAGGAAAACAGGAGTCCTTGAGGCAGCGGTTGTACAATTTAGAGAGGGCAGGTGTTTAAGCGATTTCTTCAATCTTTGGGCGTATATTTGATAAGTAAACTCTCATTTCCTCCTCAATACATTGACGAGTTCCTCTCTTTTTGCACTTAATTGTGGTGAGAACAGAAACAGCCTCATTCACATAAATGTGAACGAGACGGGTACAGCAACATAAAGTGAATATCTTATTTCTTATATTTGGACACATATTTCTCTGGAATGCCAGAGCGCACCTAGACATCTTCCAGGCGAACCATTTGAGAACCGCTGGTATAGATATTTAATCGTCTAGGTCGTTTTTGTTTTTTTTTAATACACGTTTTTTTGAGAGAAGTGTATTTTTAGGAAGACCAGGTATTTACCCCCCCACTGAGTCAGGTTGTGACACAAGGTCGGTTTTTAAAGTGGGGACCCGAGTGTTTTCACCCGGGCTGCTGGTCTTGGCTGGTCATAGCTGGTCAAAGCTAGTCATAGCTGGTCTAAGCTCGTCAAGCTAGTCTTGGTTTGTCATAGCTGGTCTAGGCCGGAGCCGGTCCAAGCTAGTCGTAGCCATGATACCACCAGCGCAGGGACGAATCCCTACACCAGGTAAGTATCGAGTGAAGCTCTCAGCCAGAAGGCCGACCAAGCGAGCGATCTACGAACAGATATTGTTTACTAGACCTCCCACGCGGTCCAGATGTGGCACAAGGCCGGTTTAATGTGGGAATAGGTGGAAGTGGGGATAGGCCCGGGCGTTTCCACCCAGGCCACTGGTCATTAGCTAGTCTTAGCTTGTCCAAGCTGGTCAAAGCTGGTCATTGCTGGTCATAACTGGTCATAGCTTGTCCGAACTGGTCAGAGCCGATCAAAACTAGTCATAGCTAAAGACCCAGCGGCGATACTACTAGTGCAGGGACGAATCCCTGCAACCGGCCTGTATCAGCGATCGATCCCGGCCTAAAGGCGATCATTCAGCGAGTAATCTACGAACAGATACTACGCTTTGATCCAGGCCGAGCAGCTCGTTTTTTTTATGAAGACCAGACAGTCTGCAAAAATTGCTACATTTTTATAACCTTTTCGGCTCAGTGGTTGAAACCTACTATAATCTGTGAGGGATCCATTTATTTTTTTTTTTGTATATACTGACCAATGAAAGGCGTGGTCCTAAACTCTAGTAACATCCGGAATAGTGGGGCAAGTGTGAGCCTATTTTTTTTTTTTTAAATAAATAAGGTTCAGGTCAATAGAAGTTGGGGAAGTCTTTTGACAGCAAGTGGAGAAGGCAGGTTGTCAACATCAAAGACGGCATTTGACATCAAAACGAGAAACACCAAAGAAGGCACTAGTTACCAGCCAGCTGCAGAGAGACCAAAAGTTTAAGCGAAAATTCTCCTGTAGTTGGACGGCCAAGAACGAAAAGAATTCTAAGAAATTTTCCCAAGCACTGTGTGAAGTTAAAGGGGACTTTTCAAAAAAAAAAAAATTACTCTATATCCCAGAGATGCTCGTGGGGCAAACAAAAGTAGGTCCTTTCATTATTTCTCAAAGGTTCTTACACCTTTTGTTTTTCACTGCCTTCTTGTATCGTTTTCTCTTTTAGTCATTTTCAAAAATCTTGTCTCTTCCCAAACTAGGATTTTTTTTCCATTTTTCGCTGGCAATCTTTTTATCTGAAATTGTTCTTCTGCCCCAATAAGCGCGCAAGAGGACATTTTTATGCAAACATGCATTTGTACGTTTTTTTCGTAACTGAGTAAATAAATGTGATTTTTTTTTCCTTTAAAAAATTTACGCAGTAGTTGGCCTGTTTTGTAATTTTGCGTCTATCATGTTTTTACCATTCCCACTAGACTAAGTTTTTGCGTCTGGCAAAAGAACATGGATTTGGTAAGTAATAGTGTTTTTTTTTAATTCCTTATAAGGAAATATTCAGCATTCACTGACCAAGTCGCAAGTTCTACTTTCTGCTGGAATTTATAAAATCTTTCTGTTAAAATAATTTTTCAGGAAAACAGTTTTCAAAAGTCCACTAACTTATCGCGCTTTTTAGCAGTAACGGTGGCTGGGAGGAGAGTCCTACATTTTATTTAATTTTTTTTTCAAATAGTGCTGGAAAGGTAAACCTAGTGATTTACTAAGCGCAGCTTAGATGCGGCACAAGGTCGAGATTAAGGAGATTAATAGCAGCGAGAATTGAATTCCTTTACTCAGTCGTAACTGTTTGAGCGGGACGAACTCGTTAACCATTACGCTTAGTCAACATCTTGATCATATCATTTGCCCTTTGATTTACCTGCACTAGTCAATTGCTTCCGGGCAAAGGTAACAAGTTCGGAGCAATGTCTCCCACTCTACAAACAAACACGCGGGTAGAGGTAGGGGGGGGCGAAACTGGAGCAGATGTCATGGCGTACACATTAACCCTAGCCTGTTAAAGCAACGGGGAGGCAGTCTGGGAAACGGAACACCAAAGACCAGACACCGACCAATTTATGCGCATATCTGGAGATGCCTCTGGACTTTATTTGTCTTTTCATCGGGATGGATATGAACCTCCTTTTCCACCATCACACACCGGTGTACGTATGGGTAGAGTTAAAAAAAAACCAAAAAAAAACCAACAAAAATAACATTCCAGTCTCTGGCCTGCGTTGCAAACACACCCGGACGACTCGCGAAACCCCCTAGAGCAACGGGGTAGTGTAGTTCCGGAGCTGGTATCTCCGGGGACCAGGTACGCATCATTAGCACCAAAACGTCTCTCTGGCCTACAAGGAAGCTTTCCTGATGTCTGATAATCCGTGGTAGTATTAGTAACGTTTATTTTAAGTTTGTTATATTTTGAGGGCATTTTCTTTTAATTTCCTTTCGAAAAGTCTGGCATTTTTATTTTTTCACAACAAGCATATAAATTTTCTTTGCCAATATAATAATCTCTAATTTATCTATAAAACTACAGTGTAACCCGGATATAAGAGAAACCTGGATATAAGAGACTTCTCAGGTCCCGACAACTCTCTTATATCCGGGTTACACTGTAATATCTCAATTTAGAGCGAGTGTGTCCCGAATTAGACGGGTTTCGGACACACTAATGGACATACAGTATTTACTGTTTATTTACAGTGTAACCCGGATATAAGAGAAACCCGTAAATCACTTTTAGTGTGAATTGAAAACGGGTACACTTTGTTGTATGGGTGTAATTGTTCAGTTAACACCAGGTATGGTTGGGGAATGACCAGAGTCCCGTTATCGCGAGATCTTATGCGTGTACATGTTTGTTCCTCCATCTTCGTTTGTATCTTATTTCCCAGTCTCAGCTGGTCGTCCAAACAGAAGGACTATTTATATTCTATATTTTATTTACTTATTTATTCACGAGAAGTCAGAGAAAATGGGGGGGGGGGAACAAAACAACAACAACAAAAAAAACAAGCTAAAAAACGTAACACTTAAAGTATTCCTTTTTTAAAAAGAAGCAAGCTACTTTTAGGGGATTGAGCATATCGTGTAACATATATCAGTGTGAAAAATAAAATCACATTCTAGCCTCGCCTATCTACCCACAAATTCCTTTAGACCCCCCCCCCCCAAAAAAAAAACACATGAATTTCGCCTCACCCCAACTTAATTAATAGCTGGCCATTCGCTTCCTAGTGCCCCCGCCTGCTAGGGTGACTAGCTAATAATCCCTATTGTAGAAGCCTACTTAGACACGTTTGTATTTTTACAGCACTCGCAGAGACAACCCGTCGCTTACATTGCAACTATGCTGATTTAGTTCCAGAATCAGTACGCTCATACCCTCGGTCACAATGACTTGTGACTTCGTGCTAGCACAACCACCTGGTTTCGTCTACCCAATTGCATTCACAAGGCTTGGGTCATCCCAAGGTTTTTTTTTTTCGGGCACTTTCCAACAGCGCCGCACACTGGGATCACCTCCTCAGGCCGATAATATCAAGACGTCACATACTTGACAAATCGACCCTAGTAAGATTCGAACCCGGGTCGCATGCTCGAATTGTTAACCTTCTAGCTACTCGGCCTTACACGAGCTTGTTAAGCATTCCATGTATCCACGATTATACGCAGACTAAATTTGAAATAAGGCATTAGAATAATACATTCCTCGCTTACTCGGTCTGGACAATCCCTACCCTGAACTGAACCATAAAATAAATTTGGAGACAAGAGAAAAAAATAGATAATGATCAAATGTTATTTAGATTTTCAAATATTGTTCGGTTATAAATAAAATTATTTTCAAAGCTTTTTCTTTAAAAAAAAAAATGTTAAGCCTGTCATTGAAATAAAATATACATGCGCACACAATTTGAATAAAAATGGAAAGGAGATCTGTATCGTGAGAGATAAATTCGCTTTTCGTCTGGCAATAACCCCTGGCTAACAGGAAAAGAGTATACGCCGCCCCTTTGAAGTAATTTTTACGACCGGATAACAGGAAAAGAGTAGATATTTACTCACTCCCACCCCACGCGGTCAGGTTGTGACACAAGGTCGGTTTAATGTGGGGAGCCCGAGCGCGTGCACCCGGGCAATGAACAAAAATTCCCCGAGCCGTCGGTTGCGCTGGCCTCGGTGCGTGCACCGATCCTTCTCTCTAGTGCAATGAGAAGGCTCGGCCTCGGGCAGCTGTTCCCCAAGGCCGGCACCTCTCGGTATAATTTTTCCTCAGTTGCAACTCTGAACAGAAAAAGAGTATACGCCGCCCCTTTGAAGTCATTTTTTTACGACTCTTTCTGTATTTAAACTGAATATATTTTCTGAATGTATTTTAAATGAAGAAAACAATTTCGACCTGGAATGTGACCATCTTGCCGTCAGCGAAACGACGAGTTACCGAAAACGGAGAGAGACAGTCAGTGAAGTAACATTGGGGGAAATATTTTCCATAGAAATAATTCAGTCATAGTGTAATTATGAGGTGGAGATCATTTAATTAGATTTATAAATCTAAGCTGTCGGCATTATGCAAAGCTCAAAGTTGTTTTTGAAAACAGTTTTATGAACTTTGACGGACGATTTAAAAAGAACAATGATTCATTATAATCGCATCCGTTAGTTCATCGCTTCAGTTCGATATGTGCTGCCCACTATATACGCTTCCCCAACTCCACAACCAACGATGGAAGCACTCATCCAACACAAGAACGACAAATGGCTAGGGTCTGCACTTGGTTAGATTGTGATCTACAAAGCATCCACCTAAGGACGAAACCCATAACTGGGGCCGTCCTGGGTATGACGATAAACTACAATCCGCGTCCTGGGTATGACGATAAACTACAATTCGCGTCCTGGGTATGACGATAAACTACAATCCGCGACCTGGGTATGACGATAAACTACAATCCGCGACCTGGGTAAGACGATAAACTACAATCTCCGTCCTGGGTATGAAGATAAACTACAATCCGCGTCCTGGGTATGAAGATAAACTACAATCCGCGTCCTGGGTAAGACGATAAACTACAATTTCCGACCTGGGTAAGACGATAAACTACAATCTCCGTCCTGGGTATGAAGATAAACTACAATCCGCGTCCTGGGTATGACGATAAACTACAATCTCCGTCCTGGGTATGAAGATAAACTACAATCCGCGACCTGGGTATGAAGATAAACTACAATCCGCGACCTGGGTATGAAGATAAACTACAATCCGCGTCCTGGGTAAGACGATAAACTACAATCTCCGACCTGGGTAAGACGATAAACTACAATCTCCGACCTGGGTATGAAGATAAACTACAATCCGCGTCCTGGGTAAGACGATAAACTACAATCTCCGTCCTGGGTATGAAGATAAACTACAATCCGCGACCTGGGTAAGACGATAAACTACAATCTCCGACCTGGGTATGACGATAAACTACAATCCGCGTCCTGGGTAAGACGATAAACTACAATTCGCGTCCTGGGTAAACTACAATTCGCGTCCAGGGTATGACGATAAACTACTACAATCCGCGTCCTAGGTAAGACGATAAACTACAATTCGCGTCCTGGGTATGACGATAAACTACAATCTCCGACCTGGGTATGACGATAAACTACGTCCAACAGCAACCCAACGTCTGATCAGGAGGTTTTGAGGAGCGTTGAACGACCTCTTAATTGTTGGTGTTCCCAGGTCTACCCTGATCCGGGGTGGTGACACCTGTTAGGGTCCCAACTATGAGCAAATAGTTAACCCCCCAACTGGGGTTCAAAACAATATGCAAGTCTAAAAATAGGTTTTGATACCAGCAATAAACTTTTTGAAGGAAAAATTATTATCATCAATACATTTTTTAAGAAAATAAATATTACCAGCAATACATTTTTGAGGAAAAATATTAACTGCAACAGAAATTTTGTCGGCGTTAAATAAACAACTATGGTGTTGATATACCATAAAACAAACCAAGTCAGTCAGTCAGTTATGTGCCGTGCGTGTTACACGCTTAGGCGATCATGTATCTTTCGATACATTACTGACGAGGCAGATTTTTTCCCCGCAGTAGGTTGCAATTTATTTCTGCGGTAGACCAGTTGTATATACGTTTTATTAAGTTATTTAAATTTCAGAATATCACAATGTGATGTCCCAAGTATCTCTCTATATTTCTGAGATGAGGTGTTATGTACACTATTTACATTATTCGGACTATTGTCCTCATCTTTGTTGCCATATTTATCACAACGTTTCGGCCGTTGTACGCTCCGGCGGCCTTCTTCAGGTGGTTGAAATGTAGAAATGAACCCTCTATTTTGCTCGCTGGGGTAGACTGTTCTAGTTCCACGTGCCATGTCTAATGGATGTCAGTTATCAGTTATCGCCTGTTAATTCCTCCCTCCAAGTTCTCCACCGCCTTAACTCACACTCTTTGGGTCCTGTCGCTGGATCTAACTAACGCCTTTATCCACTGTGCCATGTGAAACGTTGTAATAAATATGGCGACTAACATGAGGCCAATAGTCCGAATAATGTAAATAGTGTACATAATACCTCATCTCAGAAATATAGACAGATAGTGAAGGGCCGAAACGTTGTTATAAATATGGCGACTAAGATGAGGCCAATAGCCCGAATAATGTAAATAGTGTACATAATACCTAATCTCAGAAATATAGACAGATACTGAATGGACGAAACGTTGTAATATATATGGCGACAAAGATGAGGCCAATAGTCCGAATAATGTAAATAGTGTACATAACACCTCATCTCAGAAATATAGACAGATACTGAATGGCCGAAATGTTGTAATAAATATGGCGACAAAGATGAGGCCAATAGTCCGAATAATGTAAATAGTGTACATAATACCTCATCTCAGAAATATAGACAGATACTGAATGGACGAAACGTTGTAATATATATGGCGACAAAGATGAGGCCAATAGTCCGAATAATGTAAATAGTGTACATAACACCTCATCTCAGAAATATAGACAGATACTGAAGGGCCGAAATGTTGTAATAAATATGGCGACAAAGATGAGGCCAATAGTCCGAATAATGTAAATAGTGTACATAATACCTCATCTCAGAAATATAGACAGATACTGAAGGGCCGAAACGTTGTAATAAATATGGTGACCAAGAGGAGACCAATAGTCCGAATAATATAAAGAGTGTACATAATACCTCATCTCAGAAATATAGACAGATACTGAAGGGCCGAAATGTTGTAATAAATATGGCAACAAAGATGAGGACAATAGTCCGAATAATGTAAATAGTGTACATAATGCCTCATCTTAGAAATATAGACTGATACTTGGGACATCTCGTTGTGATATTCTGAAATTTAAATAAATTAATAAAACGTGTATACTAGCTTGTTCTTCGTTTAAGATAAAGAATTATTATTGTTCGGCTAATATCTGTGCAACGTACCCCTAAAAAAACCACCCGAAAATTTTTTTTTAAATTTAAAAGCTTAAAAAAAAAAAAGAAAAAGAAAGAAAACCAGTTGCATGCAGTTATCAATGACGCAAAGCATACCTTTAAACTTGACGTTTGTAAATAAAAACGTAAGTACAGATAACCTTTTAAAATGTCAGGAATCGATTTGATATTGCATTTATATACAGCACCGATGCAAGAGCCTCGTACCCACCCACCCGAATCTATGATACGGACCCCACCCCAACCACTCTATTACATCTCAATTTGTATAAGGTTGTATTCATATAAAATACAAATAAGTAACCTAATTATGTGGAGTCATGGATCATATGCAATATAGGTGAACAATTCAACTAGAAAAATCGAAAATAAATACAATGTATCTAAATACAAATTAGAGACCTGTCATAAAAGACAATTCCAGAGCAACCCAACGTGGTGTAAGCTTGTCTCGCTAGATCAATTACGACTGAATAGTGAGTTCGATCCTCACTGGACGCCCCTTACTTTCAGCCTTGTGCCATATCTACGTTTAGTGAATCTTTATAAGATACTGACAATAAGGCTCTTTGCCGAAGAATATAATAGTTTGAAATCGGAAAATAATATATCTATTCATGGCGGGTGCAAGGTCCCCACCCCAAATCTATGATAAGCCCCCCCTCTATTCTACTACACTTTATGGCATCTCGGCGTGATGTAATGGTTAGTAAACTTGTCTCGCTCAAACAGTTACGAATAAATAGTGAATTCGATCCTCACTGGGTGCCCCATGTTTTTGGCCTTGTGCCATATCTACGCTCAGTAAATCGCTGTAAGATACTGGCAATAATGCTATTCGCCGAAGAATATAATAGTTGAAATCGGAAAATAATATATCTATTCATGGCCGGTGCAAGGGTCTGGAGACCCCACCCTGAATCTATGATACGACACCCCACCCTCTACTACATCACAATTTTCATAAAGGTAGTATTCATATAAAATAATGATTTTATTGTAACTTAATTATGTACAGTAATAGATCATATGAAATACAGGTGAACAGTTCAACTACAAAAATCGAAAATAAATACAATGTATCTAAATACAAATTAGAGACCTGTCATAATCGAGAATTATTAAATAAATCAACAAGGTTTTGCGGCAATTTTTAAAATCAACTCGAGATTTTTCTTGTTAAAAGAATTTAAAGGTATTCAACATTATGGATAAAAAAAATGGCGAATTGTATATTGTATTTTAACGGTACAACATAACATGAGTAAAACAAATTCACTGATTTTGACGAAAAACAGGACCCCAAGAATGATGTCAAAATCCGAAAATTTTTCATCAGTTGTACTTGCTTAAATTTATAACGTATATACAAAGTGACCCCCCCCCACAAAAAAAACGGGAATTATTGAAGTGCGTATTGCCAGACATGAGCAAGTGGCAACACTGCGAGACAGTGACCTTGAGCAAGTAAACATTTCGCCATTTTAGTAACGAGAATGAAATTCACAGTATCCCAGCTGAGATGTTGCAGCAGTCAATGAGGAATCTCAAGAGCAGATTTCAAGAATGCATTCGTACAGGAGGACGCCATCTACAGGACGTAATTTAAAAAAAAAAAAAATGAAAATTCCACCATTGTTTCTTAAATGGCATGTTTTAAGGTTTCAGTTACTATGAATTAAATATTTTTCTTCTATCACTCTTGGTTTTATTGGATTGTTAAAAAGTTCCCGTTTTTGTGGGTCACCCTGTATATGTAGGTAGTAAAAAGCAAATGTTGGTAAGATTGCGAGGGTCACAAAGCACTGTCCGGGACCCCCAATGAGCAATTGCAATCGTCAGGCCATGTCGATTGCGTTTCGTATGAAACAGACTGTCGCCTCTGGGTGTTGACTTCAATGTCCACTTATATATATATATATATATATATTCTGTTTATATGTTATTTTATAAACAGAAAATATATTAGATAATTCTCAGACTTATCGTTTCATATATATATATATATATATATATATATATATATATATATATGCAGTACTTATTGGGAATTGCTCAGTGTCAGTGATAGATCTGACATATTCAGTTGTATGGATATGAGTTTAAGACCCTGAGTTTCACGCTCTTGCGATCATCAGATAAACTGATGTGCTGGTAAGCGTAAGCGGGTGGGACCCTAAAATGTTGATGTGAGTGAGAAGCAAATTTAGATTGTAATTACTTATATATCTCAAGAGCGTGAAACACAGGGTCGCAAACTCATATCCCTACAACTGATATATATATATATATATATATATATATATATATATATATATATATATATATATATGTGTGTGTGTGTGTGTATGTATGAATGTAAAATTGATAGTAAGCTACTTTACAGGTGTTGTCAAGTAAGATTGTACAGTATAAACCATAGGCGGGCTATGTGGTTGTTGAACAGCACAAATGTGCTTGAGCAAGCGTCTGCAACGGGGATTGGCTAGCCGTCCTAGCAAAAGAAGCATACTCGAAAATAAGTAGCCAGCCATTATTATTTGTTTTTTTTTTGTTCAATTTTTCAGGGGTTTTGTGCGTGTGTGTGTGTGTGGGGGAGTGCGTATTCTTTTTTTTTTCGATAAAGTTTCCAGTAATTCAGAAAGATTTTCAAATGCTTGCTGTTTCCCCTATGCAGTGCGTTGAGAATCTTTTCCATATCATATTAGTTACAGATTTTCAGAAGGGGTAGCAAAATACAGGAATAAATAAAACAATAAATAAATAAATAAAATAAAAAACGCTCCCAAAAAACGCATACCGAGATATATAAGTAATTACAATCTAAACTTGCTTCTCACTCGCATCAACATTTTAGGGTCCCACCCGCTTACGCTTACCAGAGCACAATCTGCATCTAAATGGGACTTAACAACCCACCACCCACCACCCCGCGCGCTGACTCCAGCCTATTCATATTTCAGAAAATGTTTTGTAACCAGGTCGACCAGTTTCATATTGTGAGACAGCAGACTGCTAAAGTGTTTTTATTCCTTTTCTGCCCCGCCCTCCCCCACTTCTCAGACACATTTAGAGAAAGCGAGACCTCGACGCCTAGCCAACAAAATGCTACTATCGTACCAAAGCTATATGTACCGTTTTCAATTTTTTTTCGTTCTACACTGCCACATTAACTCCAAGAAAACTTTGTCCACCGTTTAAAAACACAGAAAAGGATTAAAACCTCCTCTTTCTCATTTATATATATATATATATATATATATATATATATATATATATATATATATGAGAGAGAGATAATATATTTCAATGTATAACTAATGCATTTGATAAATTGTTGTGTATAATGTTCATTCTGTTTTCATACATACGTTATTTTAAATTTCTGCATGTTTCTCCAATGTACTGTGAAGAGCAGTTGTAACAGTTTATTTAGTTTATATAACCGTTTTAAAATTGTATTTGTTTTGGCTATTTTCAGTTCTGTTTCTATCCATATATATATATATATATGTATATATATATATATATATATCTGCCTAAGTGAAATCATGGTAGGTTTGTCTGGCTCATTAGGTTTGACTAGGTCTGCTCTACGTTTGTATCGAGCTCTTTAGTTAGTTGTTTACTCGTATCGGGGTTTTTTTCTTTGGGCCTTGAACCTGTATCTGTGCGATTATTTTCGACAGACTTTCATGTTCCTGCCTCTTTCTTTTTTCAAACCTTTTTTTCCCTTCGAGATTGATTTCGCTATTGTTAAATCAAGAATTCGAAGGTTTTTCGACACGAGTATAGTTACCTATATTAAATATATATATGTTAGTAAAATTACCAGCAATACATTTTTATTTTTAAAAAATTACCAACAATACATATTTATAGTAAAATTACCAACAATACGTTTCATAGCAAAATGACCCACAATACATTTTATCTGAAGTTGAAGGCATAAAATTGCATTCAAAATAACGAGTGGGGCAAAAATTCGCACGGGGTTTATAGAAAGGTCGTTATACCGAGTTCACCAGACTTCAAACCCATATATTTTTTCTGTGGGGCCATATGAAATCAGTTGTCTGTTAGATGCGGCCGAGAAATATTGAGGAACTTAAGAATTAAATATGAACGCAGTGAAATGATAGAGGAAACTCTTCGGCGTGTTAAAGGACGAGAGAAATGTGCTAGAGCTGTTTAAATTTCTTTTATTTTCATTTCGCAAGTACTTTCGATCTTCTTCCAGGATCATCTTCATGTGTGCAAGTGGTACACAACTGTATGTTGTTCATTAATATAAGTATTTATGCAAAGATGATCTTAAAAACATCGAAAGTACTTGGGAAATGAAAATAAAAGAAATTTAAACAGCTATAGCACATTTCTCTCATCTTTTAACATCAGTACACGGAAGTATGAACGGATTTTGTTAAAAAATAGCAAACATAATGTTTGTGATTTATTCAATCATATATATATATATATATATATATATATATATATATATATATATTTATTATGTCATTCACAGACAGTACTGTTTCGTTGTATCACAGCTCCTCAGTGCGACTAGACTTCCGAATGCCTCAAGCCAGTATTGAAAGACTACTAATTTGGTGTCAGCCAGAGCTATCTTCACTCGGTAGAGTTCACACAACTAAATCTAGCGTATTGTTTTTACAAATGTAAACAAATGCCCATCAGCCAAAGTGCTCCATTCATTTTACTGAAGAGCTTTGCATTAGTGCAGGTGGCTGTTGTTTATAGAAATAGCTTATCACTCAACAGTGATATATTTAAAATTTTTATTGAACGATTTTTTCAAAATTATGAATAATCCTTGACATTACACACACCAGTTTTACGAAAATTAACATTTGTCTTTACCTACTTTGATGATGACCTGAGTCGAAACCTTGGGACCAGACTTCTTCCAAAATAAACGTTGGACAATGTCTGACTGAATGTAATCTTTATCCGAGAAGGACTTTTCATAATTTGGAAAAGTCGAGCCATAAAAATCAATCGACACAAAAATGCCTGTTGTCTTTAATAACATTTGCCTATATATTTTCATTAAAGTTCAAAAGTTTCAAGCAATCCCCAAGATTAGCATGGGATGAACTTGACAGAAGAGTGAAACCTTTTCATACAAAAATGAAAAAAAAAAAAGAGTCATTGAAAAAAAAAAAGATATCAATTAACAAACTTTGAGAAACTTTTGCGATGAATACCAAAACTTTGCGTTGCAGTAATGAAGGCTAAAGGAGGATATTTTGATGAGAGCAAAATTTAATAAAACACTTTTTTTTCCTTTTGTCATAATAAAATTTCTGATAAAAAAATATCATTTCTCACTTTTTTTTCAACCATGTATAATAATTTTCTCCTCAAGTACAAAACAATTACTTTTGGGGCCATTTTAAAAAAATTACTAGGGTGGCTTCAAACCTTTTTAGTGTGTATATATATATATATATATATATATATATATATATATATATATAAAATATATATATATATAAGTATTTATTTAAAAATTATATATATATATATATAATTATTTATTTAAAAATTATATATATATATATATATATATATAATTATTTATTTAAAAATTATATATATATATATATATATATATATATATAATTATTTATTTAAAAATTATATATATATATATATATAATTATTTATTTAAAAATTATATATATATATAATTATTTATTTAAATATTATATATATATATATATAATTATTTATTTAAATATTATATATATATATATATAATTATTTATTTAAATATTATATATATATATATATAATTATTTATTTAAAAATTATATATATATAATTATTTATTTAAAAATTATATATATATATAATTATTTATTTTAAAATGATATATATATATAATTATTTATTTTAAAATTATATATATATATAATTATTTATTTTAAAATTATATATATATATATATATATATATATATATATATATATATATATATAATTATTTATTTAAAAATTATAACATAAATATGTTATAAAATCACTACAAAAATAGCCATTTTGTTTCGACACCTCCGGTGTCTTATATGAATTAAAAAAAGGAAAGCATATTAGCCGGCGCGTTTCGTCCTCTGTAGGACTTTATGATGGTAAATGAGATTTATTTTTGCATATATACAAAAAAATGTGGCACAAGGCCAAAAGTGGTGATAGGGAAGGCTGGTCTTCATCTGTCTTTTAATTAAATTTTGCTAGCCACAATCACTTACCCAAACTATATAATATTCCTTGCACCAAAATACCACATTCTTACTTACCATTCTTACTACAACCACCATAATACCTCAGAGTCTCTATTTTATTATGGCAAATGGATGGATTTTATTTTGTAACATGTATTTATATACGAGAGCAAAAATGTTGTTGGTTTTGCGTTGGTCAGGCAGACTATGGAGGACGCGAAGTGAAACAATTCAATGTCTAATAAACGAAAGTAAGTAAGCGATGTTCTTTAATGTTTATCTTTTGTTTTTTTTTATTCATATTGTCCTTTTACAGATATGCTCTACCTGACATTTTTACACACTCACACAGAAATGTAAATTCAAAGAAGGTCCATGCAAATATGAAGATTGCCCTTCAGATGAAACAGCTGAGACCTGACGATAACAGATGCAAAGTTGTTTACATTATTTACCTTTTGACTAATGTTCTCATCTTTGATATTGTTATCTTTCAGCCGTTGCACCTTCCCAACCCCCTTAAGGTATCTGCCGATCCATACAACCTTCAGGGGATTTCTAACAGTGACCGTTACTCAATCTACAGGGTTCAATTGTTCTCATACCAATGTCCATATCTAGTAATATATCGTTTTGGTCACCTGCCCAGCTATTGATTGTTCAGTAAAATTTTCAAGAGACCAGCGTCCCTGTATCGTTAACGTTTCGATATAAACTGTAATTAGGAATAACAGAACGATAAGATGAGATATACCTAGATAAGTTAGTCAGAAAGAGAGTAATTCGCCGGGGTAAATTTAATAAAGGGTTCGCTTTGAAATTCCTTGAAGGTTATAAGAGGTGCCACCATTCCGAGAAGTCCATGAACGAAACGAGTAAGCAACGAAGAAGATTTAAAGAAAATGAAGAGCTGAAATTTCATGAACACATAATGAGGAAGTGGAGCTCGAAGAATTTGACACCCACAGGGCAAGAGGGGGAAGACAAGGCCCGAGTTCGAATTCCAGTCGAATCCATTACATTCACTTACGCGCTAATACCCTTGGGAAAGGCATGAATCTTCTTCTCCCTGCAGCTATGGGTAAATAACAGGACAGACTGGGTTCTATAACCTTGGATGGCAACTGATCTAGGAGAAGGACAACTCTGAATTCAAAATCTGCGGAGGGTAGTAATAAGAATAAGAAGGATAATAAGAAGGGTAGGTTTCGGACAGAAATCGAAGAAAGAATTTTGTATGTTGTTATTTAGGAAAAGTAATTCTTCCATTTTTTTTCGAACTGGAATCAAAGTGTACAGGGTGGTCCGAATGTATTGTCACCTCCTACGAAAACGTAATGGGAACAATAGAACAAATCATACACTAATACAAAGCACATATACTGGATTCAGTTTTCACATTCACTGACGCTGTCACACATCGAGAAGGTTTGCATGAACGCCATTATTTTCACGTCAGCCATCTAAAATAGTAAATTA
>OZ038517.1:41482975-41500475 GCA_964036315.1 Acanthosepion esculentum | reverse complement strand
TTTTTCTTCTTTTTTTTTCAATTACTTCTTTGTCTTGGTAATTTCGTGTCGAGAAAGTATATATATATATATGGAATAACTGTAACAAGTAGAGCTTGATTTTTTTTCCTCTCTTTTTCTTCGTATTTATTGTCAATCGTTTTTGTTTTTTCGAATTTTTAAATCAAATCCTAACCAATGCTTCGTTTAAAACAAGAAAAAAAAAAAAAAAGAAAAGAAAAATGTTACTTGCTCCACATAAGCCGGAGATTTTAATTTTTATTTATATTTTTTTACGTCTCCAACGTAATTTGGAAGCTGGATGTTCGGATGAAGATGGTTTCTTTTACTCTCCGGATTTAAGTGGTTCATGTGGAAAACTTTATTTTTGCGTAACAAAGTTAAAAAAAAAAAAAAAAAATAACTTTCTCAAATTAGTACGCAAGGAATATTTACAAAATAAACTATTTAAAAAAAAAAAAAATATTAATAGGAAAATAATTTTAAATAAGAATGAAAAGATATGTATGATAATCTGGCTAAAACGTCTTTTTGTTTTTTCTTGTTTTGTTAATATTTTTTTTTTTATATCACAATTTAATTTTTCCCTTTTATTTTTTTTTGTAAATTAAAAATATTTTTTTCGAAAAATATATAATTTTAATTTCTTTCTTTTTTTTTGTTTTAATATATTGATTAAAAAATATTTTTAACGAATTTTCAAATAAAAGTCAAATTTAACGGAAATTATTATAACAACGGCGTTATATATCGAAAATTCTATCACCAGCTGTAGAAAGGGCACGTTTCTGTTTTTGAAACGCTTTCAGAAAAGTTTAGTAAATTTTATATATATATACATATATATATATATATATTTTTAGAACCCTTCGAACGGCACGATAGACGAAAAGTTACACTTCCGGTTCCTTGACCCCCACTGTTATTTTTTTTATTTATTTTTTTAATTTCTTCACTTTTCTTCTCTGTGACGTTTCGCGTCTCCCATTTTTTTTTTAACTGATATATTTTGTAAAGCGATGATCGTTTGTTTCATTGAACATTTCTAAGTATACTCACAGAACCTCAGCGAATGAACAAGAAGACGTAAAACAGTTGTGGGCCCGATCCTTAACGTATAATTTTACGAACCATGCTGATATTTCGATACGCTCAAAAAGCTACTAACTGTATATATATAAAGTCTGTTTGGTGCCAACGGGAAAATGCTTGAAAAAAAAAACTATTTTGAGACAATCCAAGTGTGGCACGTAGATTTGGTAATGTATTGTGTCACAACTTCAGGCACCAGAAAACCGTTGACAGTATATATATATATTATTTACCTTTTATTTTAGGTAAATTAAAGTTTATTTATTTTTTGCTTACCGCTGTGGTTTTATTATTATGTATCTGTCTTACTTAGCACCTTTTAATTTTTTGTTTTCGTTTTTGTTGTAAATTAGTTTATAAATTCAGTAAAAATACGCTTTTAGTGGGGGGGGGCTTTTTTATTTAGTTCTTTCTTTCTTGTTTTGTGGTGTGGTTCATCTTTCTTTTTCGTTTTTTTTCGTTATGTTTTTGAAGTTCATATTGTACATTTTTTTTTTTCCTTTTGAAAGCTAAAATACTAAGTGTTTTTTCCCTTCCAGTTCGGATAAATACGGTTCAATTCGGTTAATTTCGGAAGCTAGGCTTGAAAACGAAACTTTTCTTGAAGGACTCACAGTTTGTTCAAAGACTTCTACAAGAAAAATGGTAACACTTGGATTCTCGAGGAACTCTGAGTTCGTCACTTCGGTCCATTACTGGAAAAAGAATAAAATAAGAAAAAAAAAAAAAATAACTACATTAATTTTTAGTTCTGCATTGAAGTAAAAAAAACATTTTCAAATAAAATTCCGAAAAAACCTGACTGGGATCCTTGTCCCATTAAATAAATATTTATTTTAGTAATTTTTGAAAATTTATTTCCTTAAAAAAAAAAAAAAAAAAATGTTTTAGCAGAAAATAAACAAAACAAAAATATATTTAAAAAAAAAAAAGTCTGAAAACACACACGCACGAAAATAACGTTTTTCCAGACTTCAAAAGGCAAGTAGAGAGAGAGAGAGAGAGAGAGAGAGAGAGAGAGAGAGAGAGAGAGACAGAGAGAGAGACAGAGAGAGAGAGACAGAGAGAGAGAGAGAGAGAGTAATAAACTGGGCAAATATATATCTTGCTCGTAAACTAGAAAAAAAATCTGGCATATGAAGATGACAGTATTACCCATCATTATTTGAGCACTTGGAGCAGTTCGAGTTTTGCTAAAAGACAGGAATTCGAACGATTAGAAAGCGTGTAGACGCGGGCATTAATAAAAGCGGCAAGAGTATTGCTTATCGAATAGACCTGCTGCCACTTGATCTCAGGCGAATGTCAATAGACAAGTTTAGTAAACTACTGTTACTAATACTATTAATTATTATTATTATTAGTATTAATGGTGTTTGTCTGATCTACAGGGTTTTGCCGTCCTGGGTATAACGATAAACTACCTCCGCGTCCAGGGTAAGACGATAAACTACATCCGCGTCCAGGGTAAGACGATAAACTACGTCCAACAGCAAGGCCTCTGATCAGGAGGTTTTGAGGAGCGTGGAACCACCTCTTAATTGCTGGTGTTCGCAGGTTCACCTTGACCCGTGGTGGTAGCACCTGTTAGAGTCCCAGCTAAGGGCAAATAGTTAAACCCCCAAACTGAAGTAGGTTGCCATTTCTTTCTGCGGTAGACCAGTTGCCATCCAAGGCTATAGAATTCGGTCTGTCCTGCTATTTACCCATAGTTGGGGGAGAAGAGGAGGTTTCATACCTTTCCCAAAGGTATTAGCACGTAATTGAATATCAGTTCAGTTATTTGCCATGAATGATACACGCTTAGGCGATCATGTATCTTTCGATACATGACTGACGAGGCAGATTTTTTTTTCTTGCAGTAGGTTGCCATTTCTTTCTGTAGGTTGCCATTTCTTTCTGTGGTTGCCATCCAAGGCCATAGAACCCGGTCTGTCCTGTTATTTACCCATAGTTGGGGAAAGAAAAAGAGGGTTCATGCCTTATGAAAGTGTAAAAATAGGTTTTAATACCAGAAATACTTTGTAAAAAAATATTACCAGAAATAAATTTTTCAAGAAAAACAAAAATATTACCAGCAATACATTTAAAAAAAATAATATTACTATATTACCAGGAAAAAAAAGTTGTCGGCATTAAATAACCCATTGAGGTTGATATGCCGTAAGATAAAATAAACCAAACCAATCTAAACCAAAGAATACATATTTTATTCATACGAATCTTTCCTAAAAATGTTGTCAACATTAAATAACCCATTGAGGTTAATATACAGTAAAACAAAATAAACCAAACCAAACTACTGGGTTTCTGAAAATTCAGGCTATGCACAAACCTGTAAAATTCAAATGACCTCTAATAATCCCCAATGCAGTCTTGTAAAGCTGTGTTTCATACAGAACCAGATCCCATTCCTCCCCTCGGGATCCCATATTTCTTTATTTCCTCCCTTATTTTGAATTGTTATCTAATAACGTTCACAAATTTAATTTAAAATAGGGCTCAATAAAATAATAGAACCGTATTATTTATTATAGGATATTACATTCGAACATATGTAATATCCTATAATAAAGTATATATATATATATATATATATATATATATATATATATATATATATATATATATATATATATATATATATATATATCACCTTATAATCACCTTATATAAGCCCAATACTACCCTTCAAAAGTGTAAATTTTAAATTCATTTTTTCAAGTTTGAAAGTGAAGCCTGAAGATCCAGAGGAAAATAAAATCTCTGGTGAAATAAATTATAATTAATGGAAACTTAAAGTGCTCTTTTTTTTCTTTAAATTAAATTATATATATATATATATATATATATATATATATATATATATATATATATATATATATATATATTAATGTAGGTTCTACATTCAACACTAGCACTCGATAAGACACCAGAAGAGTTGAACAAAATGGATATTTTTGTAGTGATATTATAACATATTTATGTTATAATTTTTAACAAATAATATTTGTGCTACTGTGTATTGAGCACTCTTTTAAGAATAGTATTTTTTGGTTGTTGGAATTTATTCCGCATGCACCAATCCTATACTTGGATATATATATATATATATATATATATATATATATATATATATATATATATATATATATATATATGTGTGTGTGTGTGTGTGGGGGGGTGTTTCAATCATGGCTTGAGGCATTCGGAAGTCTAGTCGCACTGAGGAGCTGTGATACAGCGAAACAGTACTGTCTGTGAATGACATAATTTAGCTCTTGAAAATACATTTCAATGGAGCACTGTTGAGTGATAAGCTAATTCTATAAACAACAGCCACCTGCACTAATGCAAAGCCCTTCAGTAAAATGAATGGAGCACTTTGGCTGATTTGCATTTGTTTACATTTGTAAAAACAATACGCTAGATTTAGTTGTGTGAACTCTACCGAGTGAAGATAGCTCTGGCTGACACCAAATTAGTTGAGTTTCAATCCTGGCTTGAGGCATTCGGAAGTCTAGTCACACTGAAGAGCTGTGATACAGCGAAACAGTACTGTCTGTGGATGACATATATATATATATATATATATATATATATATATATATATATATATATATATAATTTCGAGGAGATTCGAATGTGAAATAGGTAATCCTCAAAAGAGTAATTGAACCTTGTTTAGGCTATTAGTTGTGCTTTCTATGACTGGGCGGTCTAAAATATACAGGAGCAGATGGTGGTTTCCCCTATATAGTTGGACTGTCACTTGACTATAAAGGCCGGTAGATGAAACTGCTTAATAGATCCCCCCCACAAAAAAAAAACAACAACAAAAAAGGCGTATACTGAAACATGTAGCAGCGGAAAATAATGTGGGTAAAAAAATATCCATTGATTCCTCAGAAATTACTTACATCTCGCTATATATATATATATATATATATATATATATATATATATATATATATATATATATATATATAGTTAAACTTAGAGAGTCAGACAAACCTACCAAGGTTTCACCTGAGCGGATCGTCAGAGAAGGCTGGCTTCCCTGACGAACCGCTTAGGTGAATCCGTGGTAGGTTTGTCTGGATCTCTACGTTTAACTAGGTCTGCTCTACTTGTTATATTGAGCACTTTATTTAGTTTTTTTTTGCGTACTCGTATCGGTTTTTTTTCTTTGGGCCTTGGACTTGCATGCTGGATGATTATTTTCGGCTAACGTACATGTTCTTGGTGCTTTCTTTTTTATACCGTTTTTTTCCCTTTGGTATTGGTTTGATTCTTTGCAAATCAAGACACCGAACGTTTTCCGAACGAGTATAGTTTCTTATACCTATAAGATTACCACTACTACTACTACTACTACTAATAATAATTATATATATATATATATATATATATATATATATATATATATATATATATATATATATCAAGTATGTGGTGCAGTTCAATTTATTTTACATGAATCATTCATACAAAAAGCAGATTGTGAAGTTAATGATATAAATGCAGCATTCGGCAGAAATATCTCCCAGAACTATCTCCCATATAGTAAGGCATGAGCTAGATGAACGCGTCACTGCCCATAATGCCTTACCATTATGTGGGAGGTATTTCTGGGTGATATATGTGGGAAATTATTTTTGAGACACCCTTTATTATGAAACTATTAATGCCCACCGTAAAATCCTCTATTAATTATAGGCTTTTATTAAGCACGAAAAAAAAAAAAAAAAAGACAGTATTAATTATAGGCGCGTGCCTATAATCCATAATATTATACATTGCCCAGGGACATTCCCCCGCCCCGTCGAATTTTTGATGCGAATCCTAAGAGGATTACAGGTATCGCCATCGATAGTGGGGATTAACGCATGAAAAAGGAAATAGATTTTCAGTCAAGTGAAGAGAGTTTACAGAATAATGATTTCAATTAATTTCGTCTGTGGAGTTGATGTTGTATTTATTGGGTAAATCGGGCGTCATTAATCGATTATTGAACGTTATTTCATGATCGGTTAACAGGGGTTAAACAAACAATCAATATATAGCTTCAGACGATGATGATTACCGATTTAACAATGTTCATATTATCTATCTATCTATCTATCTATCTATCTATCTATCTATCTATCTATCTATCTATCTATCTTCATCCTGACAAAAAACACTCTCATATATATGTCTTTTGTTACTCCTGGCCCATACTAGATTGTAAGGAGATGCACACACACACACACACACACACACACACACACACACACACACACACACACACATATATATATATAGAGAGATATATTTACATACATATATATATATATATATATATATATATTTATATATATATATATATATATATACACATTTTCTCATGGAAAAATACACATATCTATATGTATAATATATATATATATATGTAAGTTTTTGTCTTTTGTTTCTCCTGCGATTAAAGCCACTATTCGAAACTTATCATGATCAATATATATGTTTGAATATATATATATATATATATATATATATATATATATATATATATATATATATATATGTATATATATAATATATATATATATATACGTGTGTGTGTGTGTGTGTGTGTGTGTGTGTGTATATGTATTGTATGTGTATGTATATGTGAAGAGAAAGAGAGATGTTATGTTACTTTTATTGATAGCTAGGAACATTTGATATATTTACGTATTTTTTAATGCCTTACTCTATCTATCTATCTATCTATCTATCTATCTATCTATCTTCAATCTGAACAAACCACTCTCATATATATGTCTTTCGTTACTCCTGGCCCATACCAGATTGTATGGAGATGCAAGCGCGCGCGCACACACACAGATACATACACATACATGCATATATATATATATATATATATATATATATATATATATATAGATATATATTTTCTCATGGAAAAATACACATATCTACATGTATAATATTGCCATCATCCATTATCAAGTTATACTTTCTTAATTTATGCAAATTACTCAGTAATTACACACTGCCTGCAATAAATAACTTAATAACAATGGGTCTTATAACCATAACAATTATACATATACGTATATATATATATATGTATGTATGTATGTATATATATATGTGTGTGTGTGTATGTGTAAATAAAAAGAAAGAACAGTAAGATATATAATCCGGTATTCTTATTGATATTTTTTATTTTTATTTTTACAAAACAGTGCTCAGTATAAATTAATATATATGTATATATGTATATATATGTATACATGTATATATATATATATGTAATCCGAATGTGCAAGTTTACTGTTTTTAATGTCATTTTGTTTTGATTATTCTTATGTCTATCGTCTTTTCATCTTGACTTGGATATCGTCTAATTTTAATGATGTTTTAATAACTATGTCCTGAAGAAGGTCTACTAGACCGAAACGTCTGACGTCGACATTGAAACAACATTAAAAACAGTAAACTTGCCTAATCGGATTTTTTGATTTTCCATATTTTTCCTGATATATATATATATATATATATATATATATATATATATATATATATATATATATATATATATAAATGTATCCGAATTACTGTTGAATACCAATTTAACAATGTTCATATTATCTATCTATCTATCTATCTATCTATCTATCTATCTATCTATCTATCTATCTATCCATCCATCTATCTATCTCAGCCTGCTCATATCTATATACAGAATATCTATATATAATATACGAGTAGATATATAATATGTATATATAATATGTATATAAATATATAACATATGTATATATACTATATATATATATTTTTAATTTGCAACTTTTCAGTTGTTTTCTCCATATTATATACTATATATATAGGTATATGCAATATATATAATTATATAACATATGTATATATACTATATATAAATACGTATATACAATATAGATATGTATATAATATGTATATATTATATATATATATATTTTATGTATATTATATAAGTATAATATGTATATATAAGATATATACAATATGTATATATATATATATGTATATATATATGTATATATAATATATGTATGTATAATATATATATATATGTATATATAATATATATATGTATATATAATATATATATGTATATATAATATATATATGTATATATAATATATATATGTATAATATATATATGTATATATAATATACATATGTATAATATATATATGTATATATAATATATATATGTATATATAATATATATATGTATATATAATATGTATATGTATAATATATATATGTATATATAATATATATATGTATAATATATATATGTTTATATAATATATATATATGTATGTATAATATATATATGTATGTATAATATATATATATGTATATATAATATATGTATGTATAATATATATATGTATATATAATATATGTATGTATAATATATGTATGTATAATATATATATATATATATATATAATATGTATGTATAATATATATATATATATAATGCATACATAATATTGCTGATAACCCCTGACGCGTCCGTCTACGAAATTCTGGTGTCAGGATGTTGAAGTTAACGTCTATTATCTAAGTGAAAAACATTATACTCACATTAATTACTAGCTTAGAAGTCGCCCTATCAGGCGACATTAACCTAGTTCATGTGGAGGGCTCTTGATTGGGCCTTCGACTTGTTCTGAAGTTTGAGAGTCCCTAAGTCTTTGCGTCTTGTCTCCTGGGTGCCATATCATTTGATTCTCATTTGCAAGGCACTTTCTTTTCCTCGATGCAGCCTTGGCATATTTGATTGCAATTTGGTCCTCTCTTGCGATGCATACTTCTTCCGTATGTGATAGGCAACAGTAAACTACAGAACAACTCAAAACTGATCACTGCATATATATATATATATATATATATATATATATATATATATATATTCGACGTATGAGGGTCAGGCAGATCAGTTCCTAGGAAACAGCCCGACAACAGCACATGAGATTTGATTATAGTGGTGAAGGTTTCGTGCGTGACCATCCACACTTTTTGAAGGGCCGGATACAGAAACCTGGTGCACTACGTGCCACAGGCTCCCCAAACGACCCTCCGCATTCAGAGTTGTCCTTCACCTAGACAAGTTGCCATCCAAGGCTATAGAACCCAGTCTGTCCTCAGATTTACACATAGCTTGTGGGAAAAGAAGAGGATTCACACCTTTCCCAAGGGTATTAGCACGTAAGTGAATGTAATGGATTCGACTGGAATTCGAACTCGGCTCTCTAATTCCTCAATTTAAAAATTTTATATATATATATATATTTAAAAATTATATATATATAGATATATATATATATAATTTTAATTTAATATATATATATATATATAATTTTAATTTAATATATATATATATATAAAATTTTAATTTAATATATATATATATATATATATATATATATATGTATACAAAATTTTAATTTAATATATATATATATATATATATTAAAAAGTCGCCTTCATCACAATAGGTAGGGAGGAGTAGATGCGATAGACAACAATAAACTAAAGAGGAACTCAAAATTGATCGCTGCATTTAAATATTGCATTCATATTTAGCTTACCTTTTAAAAGTTCAACGATAATTCTTCTGCCGCCACTTAATTTAAAGACTATTTGATGTGCGTAGGTCCTTACTTTCAGTACAAATAAATATTTTTGTTTCATGGGTGACTCTAGCTGGATTTCGCAATAAATTTCGATTATTTCCAAATTTATTTTCAAGTTATAAAAATTGTTAAAAATATCGTCGAAAAACAATTGCAGTAATGAAAGTTTGGGAATCCAAAATTTCTGTAACATGAGCTATTGAAAGTTAGAGAGTAATGTCCCTTTAATTAAGATGGCGGAATGGAAACGTGGGAATCCAAAATATTAGGATTGCGGGTCCGGATTTTATTTTGCTCACGGGGTCGGCCTGATTCCCAAAATGGTATGATATGTCGTGCTTTAGCCTCTAGGAGTAAAGTTGAAAAAGAGTGACACACTGACATTCGCATTTATTTATAAAGAAGATAAAATATTAAAAGTTGTGTTCCTTTGATTAAAAAAGCGTGACACAGACATTTTCGCATTTATTAAGTAAAATATATATATATATATATATATATATATATATATATATATATATATATATTACAAAGAGTCAATCATACCTTGAATCAATCAGCAATATGAATGCGATTATTGGCGAAATCACTTCGCTAGTAGACATAAACATAAGCATTACACTACTGATAATCCTCCGAATGATGAGATCCTCATAAATAAATAAAATGGATATGGTGTATTTTTTATTTTTTATTTCTGCTAGTACTTTCTATGTTTATAAAAAACAATTGATCCAGCAGTAAAGAATTCCCGAGGAAAAAAAACTACAAACTACACTCTGTTACTTGAACTATCTACTTAGTTCATATCATATTAACTGAAAAACACTTATAAAAAGAAAACACGTGGATTTACCAAATTACAAAATACAAAAAAAAACATTCTCACTTTAAATATGTAAAATTTAGCGTTGCGATTTGCACGCTCCCACACCATATAACAGTTAACAAATAGCTCATTCTTAAAAACATCTTTCGGCTGGATAAACACATATAAATCGTCTCCCAGTTTTGATTCTGATGGATAATAAAGCCTGATGATGAATGACATGAAGCATTCGAAAGTACAAGCAGAAATAAAATATATAGCATATCCATTTTATTTATTTATGAGGATCTCATCATTCGGAGAATTATCAGTAGTGTAATGCATGTGTTTATATCTACTAGCGAAGTGATTTCGCCAATAATCGCATTCATATTGCTGATTGATTCAAGGTATGATTGACTCTTTGTTATATATCCTGCCTATTTTATTATGTTCATATATATATATATATATATATATATATATATATATATATATATGTAGAAACATAGTCTTAAATTGTGCTATATTTATGGGATAAAGTTCTCAATATCAGAGATAGAGCGTGTGGAAATGTGGCCTGACGATTGCATCTAGCATGAAACAGACTGTCGCCTCTAAATGTTGTCTTCTATGTTCACTTTTATATATATATATATATATATATATATATATATATATATATATATATATATATATATATATATATTAAGCTTTTCACCCTAAGCAAGGCGGTAGTGCCACTAGCAGGCACTGGGTTACAGAAAGTGGGAGTAAAGAGGCGTGAAAGAGGAAAGGATGAAGAGAAGGACAGGGAATTAGAACAAGTCATCTGGAGATGGCGATTGACATTGCATTTGAATATTTGGAGATTATAGCTACCAGGGAAGCAAGTAAGCGGAAGGGAGTTCCACAGACGGGAAGTGCGAGACATGAAGCTGTTGGAGTCGAAGAGACGGCTACATTTAACCGTTTCGACAATGAAAGGGTTGGACTGCATGTGTATATAATATGCATATATAATATGTATGTATGTATGTATATATATATATATATATATATATATATATATATATATATATATATATATATATAATATGTATATATAATATGCATATATATAATATATATATGTATGTATAATATGTATATATAATATATATGATATATAATATATATATAATGTATATAATATATATATATAATATGTATGTATAATATGCATATATATAATATATATGTATACATAATATGTATATATAATATATATTATATGTATATATAATATATATATATGTAATATATAATATATATAATATATATATAATATATATAATCTATGTATAATAATACGTATAATATATATGTATAATATATATAATATATATATGCATATAATATTTATAATATATTATATATATATATAATATGTCATGTTTATAATATATATATATATTATGTATGTATAATATGCATATATATAATATATATATGTATATATAATATATATATGTATATATAATATATATAATATATACAAATAATATATATAATATATTATATATATATATAATATATAATGTGTAATGCATATTATATATATAATATGTATGTATGTATAATATGTATATTTAATATGTATGCATAATATATATGTAATATATATTATATGTATGTATAATAAGATTATATATATATATATATATTTATATAAACCTCTAATTGTTTATCTGATTCGTTGCCAGAATGGACCAAGCCGTAGACATAGAATTTCCTTATGGGATATATCGTCAGCACTTTCTGAACAATCATTACTTTCATTGGCTTCATCACCATCTATAAATCGTTCCCGATATAGTGAATGGTTTTAATTTCAAATCAAGCCACACTGACAAGCTGCGAAACAGGCTGTCTCTGTCTGAGGATTACTATATATATCTATATATTAAAACTAGTAGCATGGCCCGGCGTTGCCCGTGCTTGATTCAAAAATCGTACGACTCATACACCAATCGCTATCACTTGACTTAAAATATTTTTGCCCTTCATTGCCTTTAAAGGAGTGCCCTTTGCCGTGCTGATGCTGCTACATGCCTTACTTCTTGCCTATCTCACACTGCGATTTTTTTCTAAGCTCTATACTAAACATTAAATCTGTTACGAAAAAAGAACTAAACAAAATGAACACAAAACGATCAGCTTTAAAAAGGGACTCGTAACTGGAAAAACAGAAAGAAAAAAGAATATTAACCTCAAATACTTTTTCACACCCAACCCAGTTCTACGGAATCAGAATCAACGTTGAGTCTAAGCAAGTGAATAAGCCAATTGGAGTAAAGTGCCATGCAGATTTAAATTTTTCCCACTTGTGACGAATGCAGCTATCGATTTCTTTTGCATACTAGCATGCTAGTTAACATTCGTGCCAGTCAGCTGTTGGCTCTCACGCTGGCCAATAGAATCTTCCTGCCTATTCGTGGCAGCCAGCTATAGGCTCTCACGCTGGCCAGTAGAAAATGGCCGCAAACTACATGAAAACTGCCGTAGAAGCATGAAAAAAATCAAATATTTTCACTATCGATGGGAGTTGGGAAATGCAATGTCGGTCTTGGCCTTGTCGCTAACTTGGAGCATGTGCATGCAAATTTTGGTGCAAATCCGTCGAAAATTGCCGCCGTGCATTCGTTACACACACACGCACACACACACACACACACACACACACACACACACACACACACACACACACACACACACATACACACACACATCCTGCTTTTTATTGATAGAGATAATAAGAAAGAACAGTAAGATTTTTTATCTGGTGTTTTTAGCAATTATTTTTATTTTTAATAAACAGGGCTTGATACAACACAGCAGAGCCAAATATACTTATTGTTTGTAGTAGTAAACGGGTTCCATTAAAATTTCATTATTTAGTTGAATTTTAAGCACAGTTTTAGTATTATTATTGATTTAAACTTTCACATTTTAGATTAAGAATGAAAATGATAGCGTCTGGATCTTGTATTTATATCACAGCAGGAGAAAGGATTCCTCTCTAATAAACTTTTCCCCAGAGACCCAAACGACTGATTCGAACAAGTACTGTCCCCAGTTGCAGGCATGCAATTATTTTTAAGATCCGTTTACTCAGAGCTTTATGTAGACAACCCAAGCTGCGGGCTATGCGTCGGGAACGTACGAACCAAACAGGCACATATATTTAACTACCGGGGTAGGGCGATAACAGACAGCGGTAAGTGTGACACAGAAATCCGAAGGAATATATAAATGGTGAAAAGATGCATCCAGAAAGCCCTTGTGGCTGACGAATTATTCCCCACCCTTCAACCTCTCTCCCACAGGCGAGATGTGGCATGCCTCTCGTTGCTCTACCGCAACTTCCACGGAAGGTGCTCGGGCGAACTACATTCCCTGGCCTCGCTAAGGCAAACCTTCCCGGCAAGAACACGCTACGCCACTTACATAGTAGCAAGCCACCAACATTCCCTCCATATTCCATCAGTGAGAAGTAAGTTTCACTCGAGCAGCTTCTTTCCGCGAACCACTGCCCTGTGGAACCGAATACAAACAGGACGTTTCCCCTATCACTACAATTTTAACCTAGGATAGTGTTAATCGTTATCCGCCACCCCTACCGACACAAATGGCCTTCTAATTTAACCCTCTAATCTAGTATATGGCATTGAATGGTGGACAATCTCATCATGCCTTCCAGAAACAAAGCAAAGTATTAAGAGACAGGAAAATGTCATTAGAAACAGAAAATTCTGAACTGTTATTTAATATCTCATCTCATATATGGCAGTGAATGGTGGACAATCTCATCCATGCCTTCCAGAAACAAAGCAAAGTATTAAGAGAGAGGAAAATGTCATTAGAAACAAAAAGTGCTGAACTGTTATTTAATATCTCATCTCATATATGGCAGTGAATGGTGGACAATCTCGTCATGCCTTCCAGAAACTAAGAAAGGTATTAAGAGAGGAAAATGTCATTAGAAACAAAAAATGCTGAACTGTTATTTAATATGTCATCTCATATATGGCAGTGAATGCTGGACAATCTCATCCATGTCTTCCAGAAACTAAGCAAGGTATTAAGAGAGAGGAAAATGTCATTAGAAACAAAAAAATGCTGAACTGTTATTTAATATCTCATCTCATATATGGCAGTGAATGCTGGATAACCTTCTATTGCCTTCCAGAAAATAAGCAATGTATTAAGAGAGAAGAAAATGTCTTTAGAAACAAAAGAAAAGAAAACTGAACTACTACATAATATCTAATCTTTTATATAGTAAGTGCTAGACAATCTCTTCACTGAAGAAAACAAGACTTTAATAGGCAGAGATTTAATTCTATCAACAATTTCGATGTATACCATTCACAGAGCAAGTGGGCAAGAAGGAAGTTTTTTTTTTTTTAGGAAAATAGTAACTACAGGGAAATTTATACTTACAATCGGAACGAGACAGTTGAAATATCTGGGAAGCACACCAAGAGAAATAACCTTAAGACGTATTGAAATCATGAAAAGTAGGGAATTGAACTCAGAACATGGAAAAGAGGGAGGGCAAAGCGTTAAAAATTACTTCGAGTAAATAAAAAAAAGAAAAAGATGAAGGGTGCTAGAATAGTGATAATAGGTGAGTGATTTCGACATTCAGGTATTTTCTTTTTAAACCTGACGTTTTTAACGAATATATTCAAAATTCGTTTCGGAGAAGTCAGACATTTTGTTTTTAAATCTTAAGTAACAAATTTTCAATGATTATACTTAGAATTCGTTTCGGACATTATGACACGAATGATTGAGACATTTTGTTTTGAAACCTTTAGTAACAATCATTTTTTGATGAATAGACTCAGAATTCGTTTCGGAGACTGAGACACAAATGAGTCAGACATTTTGTTTTTAAATCTTAAGTAACAAATTTTCAATGACTATACTTAGAATTCGTTTCGGACATTATGACACGAATGATTGAGACATTTTGTTTTGAAACCTTAAGTAACAATCATTTTTTGATGAATAGACTCAGAATTCGTTTCGGAGACTGAGACACAAATGAGTCAGACATTTTGTTTTTAAATCTTAAGTAACAAGTTTTTTTAACGAATATACTACTTTTGGAGACAAAGACACAAATCGTTCAAATAAATATTTTTTAATCCTTAAGTAACAACCAGTTTTTAATGGAGATACAAAAAATGCATTTCACAGCATAAGGCGCAAACTATTCCGACATATTCTTTTTTAAAACTACAGGCACCTTCAATTTTTTTTTTTTAATTTTTTACCGGATTTACTTTTGTGAAACGTACGAATCTCTCTTCCCCTCATCCATAGGTTAAATAAAAGGGCATCTTGGGTGGCATTCAGTCTAGGAGAAAGAAAAACCGCCACTAACTGCGGATATCTTCGGAAAAAGAGAAAAGTAAACCGTACATAAATCCATAGTGGAGCCCGTATGACATGCTGTGTCACCAACTGGAAACTCCGGCGGCTGCTGTGGCGGGACCTAACTGAATTGGTTTATCCTTTCCTTTGGACTCTCACTGTAACGCCGAAGAAAGGATATTAAACGGATGAGAGATCCCCACCGTTCCTATAGCGCTCTACGCGACACCATTGTCCCTGGAGACGGACGAAAGCGAACGGAGATGACATTTGGATTTAATGGACTTTCGTCGACATTAAACTGGCACTCATTGCCTCTATTAGTAACTTTAATAGAGGCTTTATTATAAATTCATATCGATTTCCATTATCGGTCAGTGATTGCAGTTTATGTGATAATTGCAGTCATAGTAGTCCGATGTAAAAGTCAAGCGACGGCCAATAAGGAAAATGTCACTGTACAGTCGGGCAGCCATGTTAGAAAGTCTAATAAATAAAACAAAGAAAAGTAAGAAATATTTTTATTATTAATTTCGACTATTTTTTTAACAGCACTCAGGTCGCTATAAATCTACAGCCGTCAACATAAACATATCGTTTCATATTTATAAGCAGCTTTTTAACAGGGTGCTCTGTAAGTCGTGTCACGCCTACTTAAAAAGATTTTCTATTTAAGATGGCTGACACAAGCTTTTTACAGTTTGGAAGAGAGGCTGCTTGCAAGTGTGTGGAGTCATGATCGTGTGCATTCTGGCAAGAGTATGGAGGATGTGCGATATGACTTTGTTTTACTGTTTTTTATACTTGTTCTTCTATTGTCCTCATTACTTTTATTTAGGGGGTGACAAGACTTTCGGAACACCTTGTAGATCTAACTTTTTAAACTATTTATATTCGGACTATTATTCTTATCTTTGTTGTTGCCGATGAGGACACTAGTTTGAATGTAAATAGTGTAAATAATGATAAATCGTCATCCCAGAAATTCAGTGATAACAACAACAAAGATTAGGATAATAGTCCGAATGTAAATAGTGTAAATAATGATAACTCCTCGTCCCAGTAATTCAGACAGAGTTTTAATTCTGTAGTTTTGCTAAGTCATCCTGGCCAAATCGGTAAGAGAACGTCTTTACATAAAAATATCTGCCAGTATCGCAAGTGAAAATATATAAAGCATAAATATTATCATGGCAGCTCAACGATTAAGAGGTGATATATATATATATATATATATATATATATATATATATATATATATATATATATATATATATATATATATATATATATATATAAAGACATGTTTCATTAAATAATAAATAGACACGTTTTGCCTACTTATTTTTAATAGTATCCTCTCGTAATTACTGACAATTTTTCTTAGTATCCTTATTAAAGGAAGAATAAAAATTACCCTGTTGATGTAAATTTATTTTATTCCGAGTACTTTCGACATTAGCGCAATGTCCTCATCAGGGTCGATCTT
>OZ038517.1:41456825-41482775 GCA_964036315.1 Acanthosepion esculentum | reverse complement strand
AGAGAGATACAGAGAGGGAGAGAGAAAGAGAGATACAGAGAGAGAGAGTGAGAAAGAGAGATACAGAGAGGGAGAGAGAGAGAGAGAGAAAGAAAGAGAGATACAGAGAGGGAGAGAGATACAGAGAGAGAGAGATACACGGAGGGAGAGAGATACAGAGAGGGAGAGAGAAAGAGAAAGAGAGATACAGAGAGGGAGAGAGAGAGAAAGAGAGATACAGAGAGAGAGAGAGAAAGAGAGATTCAGAGAGGGAGAGAGAGAGAGAGAAAGAGAGATACAGAGAGGGAGAGAGAGAGAGAAAGAGAGATACAGAGAGGGAGAGACACAGAGAGGGAGGGAGAAAGAGAGAGAGAGAAAGAAAGAAAGAAAGAGGGGAGAGTATTTAAAGGTCGAAAAATTTTCCCATAACTTTTCCACGTTATCTAAAAACCATACGTTTTATTTACACGTGCGAATGTCAAAATAAGCAATCTATCTGTTCTGAATTTCTGACCAAGTAAACAAATAACAAGAATGAGTGAACGAGTGAAAAAAAAAAAAAAAGGAAGGTTTAAAAGGGAATTTACCACCAAAATTATGGGAGAGAAAAGTATCTTTTACCGGCAAGGACAAAAATAAACAAATAAATAAAATTAAAAACAAGAAAATAAATATGTTTTGGGTTGTCTGAACACGGAGAAATGAAAATAAAAACTTTAGTTAAAAAAACGTTTTTTTTAATATATTTTTTAATTATATAGTTTTCTATATATTTTAATTATATATTTTAACTATATATTTTTAGATTATATATTTTGCTATATATTTTAATTATTTATTTTAACTATATATTTTTTAATTATATATTTTTCTATATATTTTAATTATATATTTTTACTATATATTTTTAAATTGTATATTTTCTATATATTTTAATTATATATTTTAACTATATATTTTTTAATTATATATTTTTCTATATATTTTAATTATATATTTTCACTATATATTTTTAAATTGTATATTTTCTATATATTTTAATTATATATTTTAACTATATATTTTTTAATTATATATTTTTCTATATATTTTAATTATATATTTTAACTATAATTTTTAATTATATATTTTTCTATATATTTCAATTATATATTTTAACTATATATTTTTTAATTATATATTTTTTCTATATGTTTTAACTATATATTTTTAATTAATCATCATTTTAAAGATTCTTCATGCAATATTTCGATTTTAACATCAAATTGTGATTTTTTTATCATTTTCTTTTTATTTCACACTTATTAAATATTATTTCAATCATTAAATTTTAATTTATGGTTATTAAATTTTATATTCTGTGTATTAAATTATATCTTTTTAGATATTATTATACGTTACTTTTATTTAGGATATATTTTATTTCAGAGTAATTACATTTAATTTCTTCATTATTAATTTAATTTTTAAATTTTATTTCAATTTTTGTACACATTAAATTTCATTTCAGCGTTATTAAGGTTTATTTATTATATATTCAATTTAATTTCGTACACAATAAATTTTATTTCTGTGCTATTAAAACTTGTATATGTAGAATTTTATTTTTGATTTATTAATTTTTATTTCGTATTTTATAATTATTATTTTCATGTAATAATTATAAAATTGTATTTTGCAGGTATTACAAATATTTTTATTTGTTAAATTTCGAAAACATTGACTAATGTTTGTACACAGTAAATTTTATTTTAAAGTTATTAAATTTAATTCGTTTATATTAAATTTTTATTTTTGTGTTATTACATTTTATTCCGCATATATTAAATTTTATTTTATAATTATTATTTTTAATAAATTCTATGTATATATCCAATTTTATTTTGCCGTTACTAAATTTTATCTTTTAGTTATTGATTTTTATTTCAGTTTCTAAATTCATTTAAAAAATTAAATTATTTTTCGCGTATATTAAAACGCATTTAAGTGTTATTAAATTTTAATTTGAATTAAAAATGTTAAACTGAAAATACTAAAAAATACGAATAAATATTTAATACATAAAAAATAAAATTGAAAAAATCTTAAAGATTTTATAATTTTATTTCAGAGTTATTAAACTAATTTTGTATATATTAAATATATTTTCGTTGTTATTATATTTCATTTCTTAGTTTTTTAATTTTGAAATTCTATTTCGAAAATATTAAACCATTTTTCGCATATATTTGATTTTATATCAGCTTAATTTTTATTTTGTATATATTTAATATTATTTTATATTTCACAGATATTTAATTTTATTTCATAATTATTATTTTATATTTCATAGATATTAAATTTTATTTCATAATTATTATTTTATATTTCATAGATATTAAATTTTATTTCATAATCATTAAATTTTATTTGTTAGTTATTCCTTTTAATTAATTTTTAAATTTTACTTCGAAAACATCATATTTTTACATATACTAAATTTCATATAGGCATTATTAATTTTTTAAATTTTATTTTAGTTATCGAATTTTATTTTGCGGATATTAAATCTTATTTCAGATTTATTAAATAAATATAAATTAATTTTTATTTTATAGTTATCTGATTTGATTTCGTTATATATTAAATTTTGATTTAGTATTATAAATTTTATTTCGCATTTATCAAATTTTATTTAAGTGTTCTTAAATTTTATTATTTATTTTTTAATTTCAGGTTGAATTCGATTTCAGAATTACCGTATATTTCCGCGTACAAGGCGACCTTTAGATAAGAGGAGGTAAAAAAATATAGGAAATTTTCATATCTTTTATATACCTGTAGCATAAGACGACTGCTTATTGATTATATAAAGATGATGGTGTTATTGGAAATGTTGTTACTATATCCTTAAAAATTCAAAATAAACGAAATAACAAAGCCAATTATATATCATGTTTTTCCTACACTCGTCCCCAAACCGTTTTTTTGTTTGCTTCATCACGTGATCTCTTGCGAATACTGATTCTTCTTCTTCCTCTTCATTTCCTATATCGAAACAGTTACAAACCGCCTGGTGTACCAATGGCCATTTACTTATACTTCAGCAACCACAAAATACTGCTAGTAGCGGTACGATAATGTACAATAATAGTACATTACATTTTCAATATTTTTTTATTCAGTCTGTTCCAGAATCGAACTGGGATCGCTACGATGAAGACATATAAGATGAATCTCGTGGTGTGTTACAGAAAATCTTGAAATAGATACTGATGATTGTGAGGAATTTGATGGGCTTTGGATATACATGTATCAGGGCAGTTTTAATAATATTGATAATTTGATCGCAAATAAATATTATTATAATATCCTTTTTTTTTTTTTTTAAATGCAACTACCATAAAAGGATTTTCATTTGAAAAATAAAGTTTGTATGAAATTCTAAATGGTTTTGTTTTTTTAACACCAAAATGATAATTAATTTTTAATGTGAAATTAATATTATGTTATCCTAAATATTATTACTGCCATAATTAACGCTACCATGATGATTACTGAAAGTTTATCAAAAGATAAATGTTGCTGTGAACGCAATCATAACTCGATGTTTACATTTTCTCAGCTGAGCTTGCATGGATACAAGTTGATTTCATTGATATGGAGTTATTCTTCGAATAGGTAATTTATTATGAAGTTATGCCAGTAATATATAAGGTAGAAATGGTTTTAATATATTTATTATCAGTTTATTTGATAATGTGAATCTTTTCATGTACATTATTGGTTATCGCACCGATAAACATTACAGAATTTAAGGTTTATTTTTTAGAATTGTAGTATAAGACGACACCAATTTTTAAGGGTCATTTGAGGGATTTAAAAGTCGTCTTATACGTTAATGTTTTTTTATCATAGTTCTTAATTTTATTTTGTTGTAATTTTATTTCAGGATGATTAAATTTTATTTAAATAATAATGATCAAGATAATTTGTATTTTATCCATAATGTCATTCGAATATATCGTCCAGTTTTATTTTCTAAAGAATATTTAAAATTTATTCATATATATATATATATATATATATATATATATATATATATATATATATATATATATATATATATATATATATATATATATATAATTTTTTTAATCAATTATATAATGTATATATATGTATATATAAACTAGTAAATTAATTAAATATCACCGGATCTTTTACGGCACGCCTAACAAGTGGACAGAACGATTGTTGGAGTTGTCTGTCTCTGTCTCTCTATCTCTCTGTCTCTCTCTCTCTATATATATATATATGATAAAAAATATTGGATTAAGGTAGGGTATATTCATGGGTAAAAGTGCTCAATATCAGAGATACAGCGTCTATATATGTGTGTGTGTGTGTATGCGCGTATATATATATATATATATATATATATATATATATATATATATATATATATATATTGTTGAGCTACCATCATCAGTTCACCTCAAGCATGACAATAATGCCACTAAGACCCAAGGGGGGCTAGTGGAAGTGAAAGAGTATGAGAAGACTTTAGAAGCAACCAGAAATCAAGTCCTAAACAGGAAACAAGGGATAAACCTTTACTCCCGTTCAAAAAAAGCGGGGAGAAGTGGGAACCGAACGACAGGCGAACCTATCTACGCATTTCCCCCAAGTAAGAAAAGAAACTCACTAAGACGCATGAGGTTACTGAGTGTAAAAGGATAAGAGATAAAAAGGAAAACATTATTAAGGAGCGAGAACAATAAATAAATAAATGAAGAAGGCAGAAGATAACGATTGAGATTGCATTTAAATCAAAGCCAGCAAGCAGGCAAGCTAAAAGTGCGACAGAAAACATGTTGGCATAGAATTTACGGCTACAGCTTACCATTTCAACTGTAAAATGATGAGACCTAACTGCCAATCTAGTACCGCGCTTAAATACGTAAAGTCGAGGTACCAAAATAATTACCATGAAAATATTTATAGGAAAGACATAGGGAAACTATTTTACTGAAGCCGAGATGCCAAGTCAGGGCCGCTAAGATTGCAGATTCTTATTTAGATTTCATTAAGAATTTCTAAATGTATATATATATATATATATATATATATATATATATATATATATATATATATATGTATATATAATATTATTGGTCAATGTGTGTGTGTATATATATATATATTTATATATATATATAAATAGGTGGCCTGACGATTGCATCTAGCATGAAACAGACTGTCGCCTCTAAGTGTTGACTTCGATGTTCACTTTTATATTTACACACGCTCTATCTTTGATATTGAGCACTTTATCCCATAAATATAGGATATCTTAAGACTATATTTCTTCATATATATATATATATATATATATATATATATATATATATATATATATATATATATATATATATATACTAGGTTTCCCCTACGCGGATCGTAATGGTGCACTATTTATATTCATATGATTATATATATATATATATATATATATATATATATATGATAGAGTAGATAAGTTGATGAATAAAACAAAGTCTAACGAAAGTGTACCGATGAAATCAGTACGAAAAAAGATTTATTAAAATTAACCAGGTGACAAAAATGAAGCAGTAAGATTGAGGTTCCAAGTCCGGACTTTTCGAACACGCCTGTGATCTTCATCAGTGGATGCGAGAAATAAACAGACGGACGGTGGAAACTATCCAACATTAGTATTTTGACGGGGTTAGAATCCGCTTGCAGGTGGAGTTATTAGAAAAAACCCGTTCCCTGTTTGATTTTTCACTGTGCAAAACCTAATGTGAAAATACCTCAGATTTTAAAATTGTGATTGGTGGTGGGTGGTAGGTGAGTGAGATGTCAAACATAGGGAAAAAAAAGGGGGCGGTATTAGTGTTGAAAGATTTTGTTTTTGTGAGTTTTTCTAATCATATATATATAGAGAGAGAGACATTTATATATATTATGTTTAACGTTCTTTTTATAGATACAAGTATTTAAGCAAATGCTTTGTTTTATAATAAACAGTATTAAATAACATTTACCGGCCTGAATGTCCGAGAAATTTTCATAGAAAATTTTCGCTCTCCGACAGGAATTGAACCTGTATCCTATACGGAACCATCATTTCGCCTGATGTGCCTTAACCTTTCGGCCACAGACAAATGACGTCATATATTTTAGAATTGGACAATTTATTTAAAGACATTTATATTATGTTTAACGTTCTTTTTATAGATACAAGTATTTAAGCACATTTGTTTACATTTGATACGCAGATATGAATAGAAGAGATTCATGGAAGATTTAAGTTTAAAGATAGTAAAATCGACTTAGCTAACCAGACGCTGCTCTGTGGCCGAAATGTTAAGGCACATCACGCGAAATGATGGTTCCGTATAGGATACAGGGTTCCGTATAGGATACAGGTTCGATTCCTGTCGGAGAACGAAAATTTTCTATGAAAATGTCTCGGACATTCAGGCCGGTAAATGTTATTTAATACTGTTTATTATTAAAAAAAAACAGAGCATTTGCTTAAATACTTGTATCTATAAAAAGAGCGTTAAACATAATATATATAAATGTCTTTAAATAAATTGTCGGACTATGTCCAATTCTAATATATATATATATATGGAAGTGATGTCTGATGATCCAGCGCCCTTTAAAAGGGCTATGGTGAAATAAATTATTACATGAAGCCTTAAAGTGGTCTGTTTTTCTTTAGATTATTAGCTCTGAATTTACATTGAGCTCTCAGGATTTCATCCTCCTTAGGATTATCAATACGGATTACCAAGATTTTCGTTACTTAAATAATTATATATATATATATATATATATATATATATATATATATATATATATATATAATGATCTTTAAGAAAGGGATCATATTTTATTCATAACAAAAAGGATACAAAAATATCACAGCGATTAAAACGTTATCTACCTTTCGGTCGACACATCATCAGAAAAATATAATATCGTCGGCAAGTAAAAATTAAGTGGTTGAAAAGAAAAATTATTGTCAACAACCGGTGTCAAAATATATCAAAATTAGGGGAGGGGAAATACACCATTTTCCTACTTAGACATTGAATTAGCGACCGACTCCCCGAATAAGGCCAACTTGTGTTTTCATTAATTTATTTTAATTTAAATTTTCATATATATATATATATATATATATATATATATATATATATATATATATATACGGAGATCAACCAATCATTCGTTTTTTTTTAAAATTTAACTGCTCTGCATGTTAAACTTTTATTTTCTTTATACGTGTAGTGAGCATACAACTGTTTCCTGGTCTAATACAATTCTAGCCAATAGCTGTTTTATAATTATATATATATATATATATATATATATATATATATATATATATATATATATATATATATATATATATATATATATATATATATATATATATATATATAAATGTTTTATAATTATATATATATATAATTATAAAACAGTTATTGGCTAGAACTGAATTAGACCAGGAAACAGTTGTATTAAAAAATGCTCACTACACGTATAAAGAAAATAAAAGTTTGACATGCAGAGCAGTTAAATTTTAAAAATAAAGTAATGATTGGTTGATCTCCGTATATATATATATATATATATATATATATATATATATATATATATATATATATATATATATATATATGCACATTTCATTAAAAACGACTGACAAGGTGCTTTTATTTAGTTTTTTATATAATTTCTCGTGCGATCTAATAATGTTTTTCTTTTCAGATGATAAATTATATAAAAACTATCCGAATGTTCTTTTTATCCGAGCGCTTTCGGCTATACATTTAGCCATTTTCAAGGATTATATTTCAACTGTTAGAATTAGAAATAGTTTGTTATATGTAAGTTTTATAAAATATTTCATTTTTTTGTTTCAAAACATGGTCTATTGATATAGAATGACAAAGTGGAAAAAACAATATGAGACACGTTTCACCCATTAAAAAGACTTCATCAGACTATTTTAATATCTTGTTATTAATGGATTTATATATATGTCGGTTATATATATGCAAGGAAGAAAAACGCAGAGGATATAGGGTCGCTAAATTGAAAAGTTTGGATTTGAAAACAATTATGTTTATAACCAATATTTTCGTTGATATTCGCCCACTACATATAGCTAATTCTATCAATATTAAAATTTTGTTTTAGTCTGATGAAGTCCTTTTAAGGGACGAAACGTGTTACAATTTTTTTTCCGTTTATCATTCAATTATCCGCATATATGTTTGCATGGTTTTGTGCACTTCGACGTATATACATATATATATATATATATATATATATATATATATATATATATATATATATATATATATATGAACGGTGGAAGAGAAAAATGACTTAATACTATTTAATTTAATGAAACATGTATGAATGAAAAAATTCTGCCTAAATACACACAATATATATATATATATATATATATATATATATATATATATATATATACAAATGAGAGAAGAAAAGAGATGGGGTAAAATTCCACTGTTCGTAGCATTTACTTTTAAAAACGTGCTTAATACAAAGTAGAGCAATATATGATTATTATATTTTTATTATAAGAGATTATAATAAAAGCATGTTGAAATCGCTACACAAAAGCTTTCATGTTTCAATACTATGATTGGACTTCTTCAGGTGATGGTAATTAACTAGTGAACATCGCCTGAAGAAGTACAATGAAAGCTTTTGTGTAGCGATTTCAAAATGTTTTTATTATAATCTCTTATAATAAAAAATATTAATAATGATATATATATATATATATATATATATATATATATATATATATATATATATATATATATATATATATATATAATATCTGGTGCAGTTCAATTTATATTACAATGAATCTTTCATACAAAAAGTAGATTAGTAAAGTTAATGATAAATTTTATCGCCATTTTATATCATTACCTTTACTAATCTACTTTTTGTATGAATGATTCATTGTAATATATATATATATATATATATATATATATATATATATATATATATATATATATATATATATATAAAAAAGTAAATTTAGATCAAAACCCAGCTCTGACAGTCTGTTTCATGTTTTATCGGTGGTAGACAAAAATGACGTAATGCCCAACCACCGGATGAACGGTGGAAGAGAAAAATGACTTAATGCCAAGCCACCGGTTGAACAGTGGTAGAGAAAAATGTTGTAATGCTCAACCACCGGATGAACGGTGGTAGAGAAAATGACGTAATGCCCAACCACCGGACGAACGGTGGTAGAGAAAAAAGACATCCCTATACCCAGCTACCGGTTGAACGGTGGGTAAACACTTGTAACTGTTTTTATATCGACCGTGAAGCATCGCATACCAATTATTTGCGAATTTTGAATCAGGAGCTCAGGCAGAAGGGTTAAGATTGTTCACGAACGAAAGACTTAGAGAGGGTTAAGCGCAATCTTCAGGTCGTCTTTTCAAAAACCACCGAAGAAATACAATACATTAGTCTAGGCCGATTTTGGAATCCTATTATTGCATTCAGGTTGAAAGTTGCGGGGTTTGACATGATAAATAACGACATAAAATATTTTTTCGACTCGTTATCGCTTTTTGAGGAAACGAGTTTAAATATTAAGTTTAAGTTAAAAATCGTAGTTTTGTCATTTCATTCCGGTGACCAGTTTATAAAATTTACAATTTACTGAAGCTTTACAAATTATATATGCACAAGATTCAAGGCACAAGCATATTATTACTAAATCTTTGTGCCATCAAATAACACCTTTATTTCAAAGGGATGTTATACTGAACAATTTACCTATATTATGATGTAATATGCTATACAGTGCATTAGTTTTAGTGTGAATTTCAATAAATAATGCTAATTTAAAACATTTCGACTTATAATTCGTGCCCAGCATTATTTTGGTGTTATATAAAATTTTTATCAATTTTTAGATTTTATCAAACAAATGATCTAAAAAATCTTATTCCTTGAGTAGCCATTTTTGTAATCTTTGTCAATTTTTTTTTTTACAGTTTTTACTTATCGAATTCAATAAAAAAATACATATTTTTCTTGTGGTGATTCATAATTAAAATTCTGGTTTGAAGATGTTTTACATTCAATGAATCTAATACAAAATATATCAACTTTATTTGGATTTATTCTTGAAATAGTAAAAATTTAAAGTCAGTTTGAAAGCAAAAACCTGCGGAAAATAAGTATTTCTCTACGTTTTTTTTAAGATGATCATTTAAAAGTAGATGCTCAAAAATTGGTAAGAACTAAGAATTTAGCTTTTCGTGGAGTTTGATGGAGTTTGATGTACTTCTCACATCAAACCCCAGTTTTCACCCTGAGTGCAATGTTGATTTCCTAAAAAGAGTGACAAATATCAACCTGCCCTAACAATACATACCTATATCCAGGGACGCTGAAAATGTTTCGATTTTCCCCCGAATATATATGATACGGGAAGCCCGTCACTCTACGACATCCCAATTTTCATATGGTAGTATTCATATAAAAGACAAATTTTATCGTAACCGAATGATGTACAGTTATGCATCATATATAGCATAGGCGAACAATAAGAAAAACTGAAAATAAATACAATGTATCTAAATGCAAATCAGAGACATGTCATTATAGATAATTACACCGTTAAAAATGTTTTGCGGCAATGTTTCAGATGTTTCTTCTTAAAAAGTTGAATAATTTAAACACATAAAATATTTATTGAACAAAGTAACTAATAATAACAAAACAAAAGTCATTGAAACAAAGCAAGTTCAGTCGGCCAATGATGACAATTCCAGAACAACGTAACTATGAACAATTTTTTTTCTATCCTCTGCCAGCCGCTATGATGGAGAAAGCATTACCTCGAACCGTCGCCAGTGAGACACGCTGCAAGAGCCGCTCCGTTTCGCGAGGCTCGTTCCTTAATCGCGACGCAATCGCGCCAATCCTCCGAAGGAACACCATCGAACGAGGGCCAATAACCCCTGAAGTCTCTACTGCCACAGGAGTAAAAAAAAAAATCTATCAGCAAGAGAAGAATATTTAGCTATTTTTTTTCGGACGACGGACCCCGGCTCAACCGCGGACCTGATCAAATTACCGGCTGAAAATGTATCTGCACAGGTCGCATCCCAAATCAACGGCTTACCCATTTTAAAAAGGGAAGATGGTAACGCCATCCGGCCGCTTTCCATCACCACGGTCGAGGCCTACGGGTTCGATTTGGGAAGGGAACCCAGCTGCATCCAAACCTCTTTTGATGATGTCGTTAATTGCTGCATGCCGTGGAAAGCGGCCGGCACTACGACGACAGGAAAGAGGATGCAAACCAAACTCATCGAATGAGACTGCACATCTGCATCTGTGACTCTCACATTCAAAATTATGGATAAAATAGTGAATTTTTTACAGTATTTTTTTTCGAGACGTAACATGAGCAAAACAAATTCACGATTTTGGGCGAAAAAAAAAAATAACTCCCAGAACGACGTCAAAATTCATCCTTCATTTTGGCTTAGTTTAATTTGTAACGTATATAACTGTAAGGAGTAAGGGATAGAAGATCAGATTGAGGAATCGGAGAGCCGAGTTCGAATTCCAGTCGAATCCATTACATTCACTTACGTGCTAATACCCTTGGGAAAGGTATGAATCCTCTTCTCCCCACCTAACTATGGGTAAATAGAAGGACAGACTTGGTTCTGTAGCCTTGGATGGCAACTAGTCTACCGCAGAAAGAAATGGCAACCTGCTGCGGAAAAAATCTGCCTCGTCAGTCATGTATCGAAAGATGCATGATCGCCTAAGCGTGAATCACGCATGGCACATAACTGACTGACTGATATAATTGTAGGTAGAATAAAAAGAAATGCTGGTAAGAGAGCGATGGTCACAAAGCACTTTCAGGGTTAGTACGCACCAGTCCTGCCTACATACTATACACAACTCTTTCTTTTCTTTTTATGTGCCATGTTCTTTCAGGGCGTAGGCGATCATAGCTCTCCACCTCCCTCTATCCCTTGCAGCTCTCAACAAGTTCCTTCCCTCTGACCCCCACCCACCCCCAGACCACGTTCTGTCATCCACCTGCTCAAGCTCGCCAGATATGTCAATCGTTACTTTCCCTTGTCTCACTTTCCCTCCATTCGCCCCGTGAGTATCAGATTCTCCAGACCCTTCTTCCTCATTATGTGTCCCAGAAACGTCATCGGCCCTCTTTCTGATGTTAAATATATGCCTCCTCCTTGTTTGTAACCCACCCTAAGACCTCATCGTTGCTCACATGCTCGTTCCATAATATCTATCCAGCCACAATAGATTCTATGATCATGGCATGGACGTAGAAACCTTTCAGAAGCCCTGTCAGAGTTCATCTTCAATTTTTCGGCGGAAGCCAAGAATATGGTCGGAACTGAGAAAAAAATTAAGTTAATGTCTCAAGAAAAGAGCTTTCGTTGGGCTTCTACCAAATTTGCATAAAGAAAAAATTGCTGCCTGAATACACCAAATTTATTTATCTTTCGTCATTAGAAGCAAGGGGGAGTGCCACTAGCATGCAAGGAATTACAGAGAGTGGGAGCAAGAGTAAAGAGGCGTGAAAGAGGAAAGGATGAAGAGAAGGACGTGAAATTAGATCAAGGCATATGGAGATATCGATTGACATTGCATTTGAATAGTTGGAGATTATCGCTCTCACGGAAGCAAGCAAGAGGGAGGGGGTTCCACAGACAGGAAGTGCATATATATATATATATATATATATATATATATATATATATATATATATATATATATATATATTACGTATCTTTTAGCAGCATGTTCTCATTAATATAAGTCTCAGTGAATAATTTAGATAAGTTTTGTCTAATTATTTTCAACAGAATCCTCTCATATTCACGGAAGAGCTTCTTAATATCTTTATTTAAGGAAGAGTGAAAATTACAGTGTTGATACACATTCATTTATTCCGAGTACTTTCGACATTAGAACAATGTCATCATCAGGGTGATGTTTTTTTTTCTAAGAGAAAATTGTTTTGTTCATCTGAAAGTTAAACTTTTTTTTTAACTGTGAAGTGAAAAACGCCAAGGTTATGTACTGTACGATTTAAATTACACGGTGTAAACGTCAGGGGAGGCAACTAAGTTTTGAAATCTCCATATTTTTTTTTGTAAAACAAACCAAAAACAAATTATTAGTTAAAACCTATATATTTTAAACTATCTACTCTAAATTCAATAGCACACAGACACACGCACACACACACACAAACATACATACATCTATCTATCTATCTATCTATCTATCTATCTATCTATCTATCTCTCTCTCTCTCTCTCTCTATATATATATATATTAAACAGAATTATCACTAAAAAGATGGACAATATATATTGAAAAAAAGAAAAAGAAAAAAAAATTTCTTTTTTCTTTCAACCCGCAAGAATCTTAAATAGACAGCTACTGTCGGATTAAAAATGTTTTTCTGCGATATTTTAAACTTAAAGTAAATAATAGTTGTTTCAAATCAAATTAATTATACTTTAAATCAGCTAATATTCCTCAAATAAAGTTTCAGAAAAGTATATTTTATTTTTAAAAGATTTTTATAAAGAGAATTACATTGCGATGAAAGATGACTAAAAATGGATAATAAATCAGCTATTAAAAAAAAACAAAGTCAATTTAAATTAGTTTTAAATTTGTTTTTGAAATACAGCAAAGTCTTTTGCTTAATGGAAATATTAAATTTAATCTATTAGCTTGAAATTAAGACTAAAATAAAATCTCTAAGAAATTCATTTTAAACCTTAGACATCGCTTTTTTGTGGAGTTACTTACGTTTAAGTGAAGCAGAACTTTGACAAATTATTTTACGCCGCTTATGTCAAGAATGACACTTTTGATTTTCTATTATGAACGCAGCTAAAAAAAAACTTATGTATTGAAAAAAGTCGTTGTCGTTGCTTTGAACTTATTCAAGCAGCAAGGGCGGACTATCATTGTTGATTCGTCCGTGTGTTGTTTGATATATTGAAATTTGTCATCTTTGATAATGGCTTATGTAAGCCGAAAGCTTAGATTGGATTTAAACATGTATCAATATGGTGATTTTCTTTCGTCTTTCAACGATAATGTGATTAAGCTTATCAGTCAATACGAAAGGAACTTACTTAAAATAAATAGACAAAACTTGTCTATATTATTTAATGAAACATGCATTAATGAAAAATTGCTGCCTAAATATACACAATATATATATATATATATATATATATATATATATATATATATATATATATATATATATATATATATATATATATATATATATGGTATAAAATGACAATTGGAAAAATCTTAGATTTTGCCGACGCGTTTCGTCTTCCGACTTTTTCAAGGCAAAAATGAAATCGAAATATCTCTGTTGTTATAGTTACATTAAAAATCCAAATTTAAAAAGATAGACGCTTCTGTCCAAGCCTTTTTTCTGGTTAATGTAAATTACCTCTATAGTAACAGATTTTTTTTCTCCCATGTCGACAATACAGTTAAATTGCCAGATCAATTGATCTGGGATTTTAACTCGTCAAAATATCGAGGAATGGAAGCCATTCGCGGAGACCCATGCTCTGATAAACGACCGCGACAGATAGAGGAGATTGGCGGGCGGCTCAGCACGTCATCACCCCCCCCTCCAAGGACTCCTTCCGGGGGTCGGAGGGAAAGCCAATCCAAATCACAAGGCAGTGGATTACAACGGTTAATTTTATAATGAATTCAAGATATTTCTTTTTTCTTTTCTTTTTCTATTGTTCTTCTACTATAGAGCCCAAGAGCCCCTCAAACTGGATGATTACTGAATCAGGTTGCTGAAAGGGCTTACTGGGATGAAACATGAGATGTATATTATGGGGATATGTAGTATAGGTAATGGTTGGCTCTCGACTTGTAGGGAATAAGGAAGCATCCCCTCGGGAGTCCTTTCCACAACATATTAGACTAACTATAACTGCCGCACCGAAAGGACGAATAAAACGAAGTCCTAGTCATAAGGTAGTGGGTATCAAGGCTTAAACTGATAATATTTTAAAAGTATTTATTTTCTATTGTTCGCCTACTATATGACCCGAGAGCCACTCAAGGTAGAGGTTACTGATTTAAGGGCGTACAGGAATGAAGAGGTGGATATTATGAGGATACGTAGGACAGGTAATGCATGCAGAGTTAAGATTGTAGAGATCGGGAAAGCATCCCCTCGGGAGTCCGTAGTGCATGACAAGGCTTAAACTCATAACAAATTGAAAATATTTATTTTCTATTAATTTCTACGCCCAGGCCTTTTCCCTATTTCACCTTTCTTAAAGAATTACTTCTCTCCTAAACAAACGTACAGAACAGTATCAAGAAATCAAAAGAAAATGGTTGAATCCGTCAATACAGCAATAAAAACAATATCTCCACACGTGACAGTAATTGACGTAATTTTCAGTTAACAGTATGAAAATAGCGTTTTCTAAATTCTTCCAGTTGCTAAAGACATTTTGTTTTGTTATTATTAGTTACTTTATTTAAATAAATTTACTTCGTTTTTTGCCTTGAGAAAGTCCACATTGGACGAAACGCGTCGGTAACTATTAGAGTTTTCCTATTGTCTTTTACATCAGGTAAACTCTGAGAAATTTTTCATATATATATATATATATATATATATATATATATATATATATATATAGTCAAACCTAATGAGCCAGACAAACCTACCAAGGTTTCACTTCCTGACGATCTGCATAAGTGAAACCTTGGTAGGTTTGTCTGGCTCATTAGGTTTCACTAGGTTTGCTCTACGTTTGTATGGAGCTCTTTAGTTAATTGTTTACTCGTATCGGGGTTTTTTCTTTGGGCCTTGAACCTGTATCTGTGCGATTATTTTCGACAGACTTTCATTTTCCTGGCTCTTTCTTTTTTCAAACCTTTTTTTCCCCCTTCGAGATTGATTTAACTATTGGTAAATCAAGAATTAGAATGTTTTTCGACACGAGTATAGTTACCTATATATATATATATATATATATATATATATATATATATAGCATAATGAGAGGCCACGTATACTTTCTTGATATGTATATAATATCTGGATAAAATAAATGAAACAAAATTGGGTGTTTTTTTTATGAAAGTATTTATTTCTGTGTTTTTTGTATATATTTATTTATTTAATATTTCAGACCACCTCGGTCTTTCCTCAGAACGACAAACGCTGTAAACAAACACACAAACACAGTATCTCATTTGATTTCTGAGGAAGGACCGAGGTGGTCTGAAATATTAAATATATACAAAAACACAGAAATAAATACTTTCATAAAAAAACACCCAATTTTGTTTCATTTATTTTATCCAGATATTATATATATATATATATATATATATATATATATATATATATATATATATATGATATTCCTATCTAATAAATATTACGATGTATTTTTCCTTTATGAGGTTCCTTCCTTTGAGCCTCGACAACATGAATTTACGCGTGCAACTCGATTGACAATTAGGTCTCATTGTTTTACTGATAAACAAGCTACATGCAACCGTAAGTTCTATTCTAACGGTTTCTTTTCTCGCAATTCTCGCCTGTGGAACTCTCTTCCGAATTTTTGCTTCTCTGGCACCCAAAAATCTCCAAAAATTTAAATGCAATGCCAAACACCGTCTTTTATCTTCCCATTCTTGTATTGTTATTTCTCCTCATTAAAGTATTCTCATTCTCTTTCACTCTAAGTAACCACCCCGAGTCTTAGTGGCATTATCGCCTTGCTTGGGGTGAAATGATTACAGCGACCCAGTTCTGAATATGCAGAATGGAATTTCTTGTCCAATAGGCTTAAACTTTCGCACGGTTATTTTTCTAATTCGGTTTGGCTATATTTTTTTGTGAATCTCTCTTTATGTTAATTCGCCCCAAGTTACTTATCGCAAATATTAATTCACCCCAAGGAATTATAAATTTTAAGTGAAAATTTGTTTAGCTTGCCTCGCAACGACTCCAACCCTCAGAATGAAAAAAAATACCCCCAAAAATCAGGTAGTTATTCTCATTGGGCTGCAGAATTAATTTCAACTTCACCCACCGCGACGCGAATGAGCCCCAAATTTTATTGTCGATAATTCCAAAACGGTAGATTTTATCAAAATTTCTTTGTTATTTTCGAATTCAGTCAGTTATGTGCCAAGCGTGATACACGTATAGGCGATCATGTATCTTTCGATACATGACTGACGAGGCAGATTTTTTTCCCCGCAGTAGGTTGCCATTTCTTTCTGCGATAAACCAGTTGCCATCCAAGCCTATGGAACCCAGTCTCTTTGGGCACCTCAGCGTGGTGTAATGGTTAGCAAGCTTGTCTCGCAAGAAAAATTACAACTGAGTAGTGAGTTTGATCCTCACTGGGTGCCTCATACTTTCGACCTTGTGCTACATCTAAGCTGTGCTTAGAAAAACACTTGGGCACCTCGACGTGGTGTAATGGTCAGAAAGCTTGTCTCGCTAGAACAATTACGACTGAATAGTGAGTTCGATCCTCATTGGGTACCCCATACTTCCGGCCTTGTGCTACATCTAAGCAGCGCTTAGAAAATCACTAGAACCCAGTCTCCCCTGCTATTTACCCATAGCTGGTGCGGGGACAAGAAGACGATTCATACGTTTCCCAAAAAGAAAAAAAGTATATTTTACTTTTATTTTTTACGTGTATTAGCACGTAAGTGAACGTAATGGATTCAACCGGAATTCGAACTCGGCTCTCCGATTTCCTCAATCCGAGCGATCATGTATCTTTCGATGCATGACTGACGAGACATATTTTTTTTTCCCTGCAGTAGGTTTCCATTTCTTTCTGCAGTAGACCAGTTTCCATCCAAGGCTATAGAACCCGGTCTGCCCTGCTATTTACTCATAGCTGGGGAGAAGAAGAGGATTCATACCCTTTCCCAAGGGTATTAGCAAGTAAATGAACGTAATGGATTCGACTGGAATTCGAACTCGGTTCTCCGATTTCCTCAATCCGAGCCACTATCCATTACTCACGATCACTACAATAATCTATTCAAGGCTAGGGTTAATCGTTATCTCCCTCACCTAAACACAAAAATGGCCTCCTTACTTAACCCTCTACCTCGAGTGGCGCCCGGCCTTGTAAAGGGTGATCGTCACTGTAAATAAATAAATAAATAAATAAAAATTAGGACCCTCAAAACTATCTAGTTTGAATGAAGGAAAAAATTGATTATTAGCCTTTCATTCGTTCGTATGTTTATTTTATTTATTCATTCATCTAATAAAACGGGTAGCTTAACTTGCTTCATACAGGAGCCACATACGATAAAGTTCAGATGTTTTAGAGTCACCTTCATTTCCCCGACCCACCCAAACCTTTAATCCCTTTACCCATGACCTCAGTCTTCTGGCAATCCTCTGTAACCCTTTGCTGACCGGAAATTTCTTTAATTCCTCTGCCACTCACCATTCCTTCGCTCAGCGCTAAAGAAAAATGCCACACTGAGATCAGGCATTAAAATTAGGGTTGGAATTCTTAAAATATTTTTGCTAAACCTGAACATTAAATTTTACGTTTTAATTCAATGGCGTCTCGAATTCATACCCAGTAAATAATTACAAAGCATGAAGTTTTTTTCTTATTTGCCTTTTATGTTAAACGAACTGAAACAACATATTCCCATCTGCACGGTGGAGTAATGGATAGCGGCTCAGATTGATGAATTTGAAAGTGGGGTTCGAATTCCAGCCCTAGTAGACGGATATCCTCGAATACGAGTGGCCAGCTATACATATACGCTTGCTTGCAACCATTCATATATACCTTATCAATAATCACTGTGTACTAGTCTTATAAATACCCTACAGCAATAAGTATATTCAATACATATCAATATTCTGCAACAATAATTTCTTTAATACATTTTCTTAAAACTCTTTATCAACAATGTCATTACCACTTATTAATAATCATTAAGTAGCTATCTCATCGATCGCTACAAATATACATATATCAATACCCAATAGCAATAGTGTTTTAACAATAGTCTCACCAATAAACACTTTATTAAAACCCTCTATCAACAATGCCACGGATACTCCATATCAATAATCATTCAGAATTAGCCTCCCCAATACTCTATGAATGGGGTGGCCAAACTTGCGTCATACAAAAGCCACATACGATAAAGTTCAGATGTTTGAGAGACACATTCATTTCCCCGACCCACCCAAACTTAATTCTTAAAATATTTTTGCTAAACCTGAACATTAAATTTTACGTTTTAATTCAATGGCGTCTCAAATTCATACCCAGTAAATAATTATAAAGCATGACTTTTTTTTTCATTTACCTTTTATGTTAGCTGTGATGAAATAAAAAACAGTCAACATATTTTCCACAAGACGTATATTAAAAGTCAAACAAACCGCCCCTGGAATAAAGGATAAATAATTATTTTATACCTACGTTTTAAAACAGATCTGTGCAGGCTGGATTTTTGTTCTTCTAGGAATCAGGTCATCTCTTCTTCTTGTATAAGTCTTCTTCAATATTTTTTTTCTTGGGACTGTCTTTCTTTTCTTCTTCCAAAGGGTCTTTCTTTCTTTTTCTTTTTCTTTTTTGCCGCCTTTTTTTTTTCTTTTTTGCCGCCTTTTTTTTTCTGACACTGATTTTTATTATTTTATTTTATTTTTCTTTGAGTGGGCCAATTGTTTTTTTTTTATAAACTCGTTTCTTGCTTTTTAGGGGTTTTCTGCGTTTTCTTTCTCTTTTATTCACTTTTTTTTATATTTTCCTTTTTCAAACAAAACGGGGTTTGCATTTCTTTATTAGTTCTGTTATACATTCGCTGCGTTTTCATTTCATACTCAATAAAATCAATGACGAAAATAGTCAAATTTCTTGCTTTATATATATATATATATACATATATATATATATATATATATATATATATATATATATATATATATATATATATATATATATATATATATATTGTTTGGCAATCAAGCTTCTTTTTCTTTATTCTTTATTTCCGTTTTGCTTTGCTTTTTTTTCCTTTTCATTAACTCAAAAGTTAAATTTCGTTTCGTTAATGTCGCTATAATTTTCTCGAAGTTTAAAGTCGGTTTTTGTATTTGCTTTTTAAACAACTTTCTTCCTTCTCTTTCTTTAAGCAAATTTATTCTTCTCTTTCAGAAAAATTTCTTCTCCATAAGTTTTCTCTTCATTTTCGACATTTTTTTCTACTCATTTTTGAGGATTTTTTTTCTTTGCATTAAATGCTTTCTTATTAATATTGCCTCGTCCGCTTTTCAATGTCTTTGAACCTTTGAAAAACGAGTCTTTTTCATTTTTTTTTCTTCTATTTTTTTACGTCTCTGGAAGCTTTTGTGGTGTACAGCTTTCTTCTTCTTCTTCTTCTTCTTCTTCTTCTTCTTCTTCTTCTTCTTCTTCTTCTTCTTCTTCTTCTTCTTCTTTTAATATAAATTTTCCTTATTTGATATTTATATATACATATATATGTATATGTATATAATAAACAATTAAGAGCTTTCTGGCAAATTTGGATTTTAAGATAAAAACCCAATTGTAAAAGAAAGAAATAAAATAATAATACACTATACAGACCCAATAGCCCTAAAACTCTAAAAGAAACGTAAACATGAAACTTTTTAATTTAACAAAATATTTTTGTTCTCTTTTTGATGAATTTTGGAGAAAAAGATTTTAAAAAATGACAACTTCAAATTTTCCTGAGATTTCGTATAAAAATTTTGATTTTAACGAATTTTGCATACATCGTCTGTTTTGCCCAAATTTATTTTCTAATATATATATATATATATATATATATATATATATATATATATATATATATATATATATATTGAATCGGCGAGAGATGTTATCCGTTCCGTTATATTTAAAGAAAGCCCGTAGAAATACAATGATCACTAGAAATATTCTCCAGAGGATTTGTTCAAATAGCAAAACCAAAAGATAATGTCTAAAGGCTCCTTTTTATATGATCGCCACTATTATTGTGTATCTTCAACCCGCGACAGAAGGAATCAACTGAAATCCTTTGTTCACAGGTTAATCAGTGTTAGGTTTAAGAAGGGGTTGGGTTTAGGGTCTGGATTTCGTTTTAGATTTAGGATAAATTTTGTTTGTGGGTAAAAGGTTAATTTTTGTTTTTAATCTCAGACACAGTCGTCAGCCTTTACGCTTTATTTTAATTTAAACATAACAAAATCATATATTTATATAGATGTATATCTATATCGATATCGGGATAGTTATATAGAGAGAATTAATACAAGTAAAAGGTTTGTCACTTAACTGATTGATGTTACTTTGTGTGTGTACTAGATAGATAGATAGATAGATAGATAGATAGATAGATGGAGAGATATTTTTAACAAAGATAATGTTTATTTAATATCTGGAAATATATCTTTAACAATGATAATGTTTACTTAATAATTATAATAATAATTGGAAATTATATATGGTTGCTTTTTTTTAAAACGGTAAATGTAGGCATTTAGAAAATAGATAAAAAAAAACAGACTGGTTGGTTTTTAAGGCAGAATAATCAATATGGTTGTTTACTGATGGTAAATTGAGAATTTGAAAATAACAATAGAAAAAAAAAAGTACAGAAAAAGAGACTCTACCTGAAAAACAATATGAGTTTAATGAGGACGATATCAAAAATAAAGACGGGAATATGGAAACGGAACGAAAGTCAGTTAAACTGAAAGAGACCCCCGAGGACGGATTTAAATTTCTTTTTCTTTTTTTTTTCTTTTTTAATCAATCTATTTATCTATATCGCACTAACTTAACTAAATCTAGTTTGCTAAAGATCTACACTACTGCCAGATGAAGAATGAAAATTGCCAAAAAATTAAAATTTCATGTAACGCTAATAATAATAATAATAATAATGATTATAATATTTGTTGTCACTTGATCCAAGTGGAAACCACCAATTACGATTCGTAGGAAAACTCAGTTAATAATAATAATACTACTAATAATGATGATGATGTAATTGGCGTTTGTTTTTCCTTCTTAAGGAAAATAAATGCTTAGAAAACGAAATAGTAATGGAAAAAAGTTGAAAGAAAAATAATCATCTATATTGAAGAACTTTGAAGAATTAGAAAAAAAACAACCCCCAAAACCCGCCAAAAGACAAAAAAAAAAAAAAACAAACAAAAAAACAGACGACTATTAATTTCGGATTAGACAAGACGTTATCCGGAACTTAAAATGGATGGATAGCTGTTTATAGGGCGTTGTCGAAAGCGCCGATTTCAATGGCGCTTAAGTCATAATTTAATAAATAAATAATTTTTTTTTTTTGAGAGGGGAGGGGAATTTTTTATTTTCTTATAGGAAAGAACAAAAATTATCTGCGAAAATAATGATAAAATTCATTATAAGGCAACATATGGTTAAACAATCGTTATATGCGTGGGTGTATATCTTCTTTATATTTTTTATTTTCAGACGGAATTGCGGGGATTATTGGTAAGTTGGAGAATAGAGAGCTGGTAGCAATAGTTTTTTTTTCTTTAATTGGATTTAAAATAAAAGGAAATTGACCAAAGCGTATAATCAGTTTAAATGAAAAAGGAACCTCATTTCCCTCTGTCCACCAGGCCAACGTTACACTATTGAGTTAACTTTTTTTCTTTTTTCCTTTTTTTTAAAAGATCTATTCGTTTAAAATACCATTCGGAACAAATATTGCATGAGGCCAGTTTTGTTATGACAGTTTTTTTTTTTCTTGGTTTCAAATTTTATTTATTTATTGCTGTTTTGTATTTTTTTTTCTTATTTATGATCTTTTTTTTCTTGGGGGAATTAATTTTATTATAGTTTACTTTTCATATATATATATATATATATATATATATATATATATATATATATATATATATATATATATATATATATATATATATATATATATATATATATATATAGGGTGTCCGAAAATAATGTATACACTCTTTATATATTAATAGTTAATAATACATTTTTTTTATATATGGATGAAAATATGCAAAACAGATGGACTAGAAGAAGGGGGACATTTGAATACCCACATAGATCACCAGATTTGACACCCTTGGATTTCTTTTTGTGGGGGTTTCTAAAAGACAAAGTTTACAGCAGGAAACCTGAAACAATTGCTGAAATGAGAGTAGCAATTGAAGAAGAATGTGCTCAAATACCAGAGGAAATGATACTGGACGTTTGTAGGTCTATTTCTTCAAGATATGAAAAGAGTTTTGAACAGAACGGCAACCAGTTTGAGCACTTGATGTGAACTCATCATTATATGAACATTCTGCCATTGCCTCAAGTAGCTTTTATCTGATTAAAGTTAATTTTCTATGTTTTTTTATACATTTTACTCTCAAATTCTTTAACTCTGTACTCTTTCTCTTGTATTAATCTTATTTACAAGTCAAAATACATAAATTGAATAAGTTATAACGATTCAAAGAGTGTATACATTATTTTGGGAAACCCTATATATATATATATATATATATATATATATATATATATATATATATATATATAGGACTCACTGTGTATATGCCGTGATAGAATTGTCACAGACTGGATTGCATTGTTACCGCTTTACGATTTCGACGTTTTTTATGTCTTTCTTTTTTTATTTTTATTTTTATTTTTTTTAAAATAAATTACACAATACGAAAAAATAAAATCTTAATTAAATGAACTTTTAAAGAGTGATTTAAAAAAAAAAATTAATTGTGTTTATCTCGAGAAAAGAGTAATAAAAAAATCGTATTTCATAATTATAAATATATATTTTATGGATTTTTAACGTTAAACAAGTATTTTTTGTGGTTTTTCTTTTACAACGTAATCTAATTTGTTGTTAAGATTATTCAAATTAAAAAATTAAAAACAAAAAGTATTTAATTAAACGTCTCTTTTATATTATTAATGTTTTAAATTATTAAATTAAATCGATTATCGCTAAAGATAAATAAATTATTTTTGATAGAATAAAACCCGAAATAATAATAAGAAAATGAGGAAAATTTAAATAAATACAAAAGATAAAAAAAGAAGAAGAAGAGTCGTTTGAAGATACAAAGTTTCGACCAACTACAAAGGAATCTCGTCCTTTTTTGTTCTTCCTTGGGCACTTGACACTTGTTGAAAGTCACTTGTTAACCGAAAAAAATCTGTTGAGTGCCTCTGTTCCAAACGCAAGTGGCAGGTGGAGTCTAAACGTAGGAAAAGGGCGCGTCGGGCTTGGAGATCGTTGATTGGGCAAGGCGTTACAATTTGCTTCGAATCGAAGGAAAAAAAACAACCTAGAAGCCTTAGTTGACAGCAGCCAATTAGAATTAGTTACGCCCACTTAGTGAGGTGGGTATCTGATGTGTTCACTCATTGGTCCGTTCGTGGCAATCTCATCTTCATCCTCTTCACCTCTGTTTTAAGCACGCCTCCTTCTACTTTTACTTTCGTTTTCGCCGTTTTTGCACAACTTCTGATTATTTTTTCTTCTTTTCTGCCTAATCGAAATTAGGATTTTGTCTCTTTTATTGTCTTTTTGTCTTCCTCTTTTTTTTTTCTCTTCAAGTGGTTATTGTTGCATTTTTTTCCCTAGACTTGGGTCTTTTTGTGTACATAGATTATTGAGCACTTTAATTAAAACAGACATAAAATAGTACTACATCTTTTTTTAAGCTATTTTTTTTTAACGTGAATATTTTTTTTATATGAATTTTCTTTCATTTGATGCTTTCAAATCGTTCTCGTATCGTTTTTTTTTTCTGGAATGATACCAGACAAATATTTTGGAATATATTATTTTTTTTATTTTATTTCAAAAATCAAGATTTTTTTTTTCAATTGCAGGAGACTATTGCCTTGAATTTTATTTAAACATAAATTTGTTATTATTCGCGTTTTTTTTTGTTGTTTTTTTTAACTAATAAGTTTCTATGTATATCTATCAATATACTATTACTTTTAAATAAGAACTCTTTTTTATACCTCTGTGTAGTGATATTTTTAATACGGTAAGTACTGCATTTTCTAACGTTTCAAGAGGGATTACGCAAAGGACTATGGGAAACAAAATGCTTTTCTTTTTTTTCTTTTCTCCTTCTTTCTCTCTCTCTTTTGTTTTAAAATAAAGTCAATTAAACCTTCCTTGTTTGTTTGTTTTTTTCCTTCACAAGTCTCAAATTTCGATTCGAATTCTTTATTCAATTTTCGTTCATAGATTTTATTCGATTCTTATGCTTTTTTGGTGTCCTGCCTTTACCAGATTGCTGATCACAAACCCGGCTACATGTACGTCATATATATATATATATATATATATATATATATATATATATATATATATATATATATATATATATATATATATACCGGATCTAATTTAGCTGATTGTACAAAGCTAGTGTCTTTCTCGTTAGTGCGTATCTATAACTGACACGCATATATGTATATCATATATATGTATATTATATATATATATATATATGTGTGTTTGATTAATATCACAGTCTTTTGTTAGATTCGTTCTGTTTTTAGTCAGTGGAATTGTCGAATTATCGAAAATAAGAATTGGCAAGGTTTTTTTTTGGGTTTTTTTTTATCACAGATCAAAATGGTTACCTAGCGTTTTGGAGATAAGTACCAAAAAGTAGAGAAATTTTTGGGAATTTTAAAATCCATTCGATTTTGAAATTTTGGGAGAATTTTGAAAAATAATCGAAATTGAAAATTTTAAATC
>OZ038517.1:41449325-41451825 GCA_964036315.1 Acanthosepion esculentum | reverse complement strand
AACAGGCTGAGATAGATAGATAGATAGATAGATAGATAGATAATGAACAGCCTGAGATAGATAGGTAGATGGATAGATGGATAAATAATGAATAGACTGAGATAGATAGATAGATAGATAGATAGATAGATAGATAGATAGATAGATAGATAGATAGATAGAAACGAATAGGCTGAGATAGATAGATAGATAGATAGATAGATAGATAGATAGATAGATAGATATGAAGAAAACGAGAAAGAAAGAAAGAAAAAAGAAAGAAAGAAAGAAAGAAAGAAAGAAAAAAGAAAGAAAGAAATAAAGAAGGAAAGAAAGAATGTCGGAATAGAAATCAACCCTGTTTCGTTACTTGCGTTTTCACGCCTTAAATGATAATCCGAAATTGAGATAAATGAGTTGAAAATATTTTTGGCACTGAATACTCGGGCGACTTTATACCATACTTAGTAAATCGATATATAGATCAAATATGAGAGAATTGAAATTTTACATATTTTGATATTCATTAAGAGTCTTTAGAAACCTTTTTTTTGTTGGTGGGGGGTCGGAGGGTCGGAATGTATTTATGAGGAGTTGTTTCCATTTTTAAATTTTCTGTATGCACGCGTTAATAGATAAATACATATATATATATATATATAGATATATATATATACATACATACATACATACACACACACACATACACACACACATATATATATATATACTTAATGTTTATATATATATAAATATATACATATATAATCTGTGTATTCCTCTCTCTCTTTCACTTTCTCTCTGTGTCACTCTCTCTCTCTCTCTCTATATATATATATATATATATCTCTATATATATATACAAAGAGAGAGAGAGACAGTGGGATAGACAGATAATATATGTATATATATAAACATTAAGTATACACACACACACAGATATATATATATATATAAAATAAGATAATATATGTATATATATATAAACATTAAGTATATATATATATATATAAACATTAAGTATATATATATATATATATAAACATTAAGTATATATATATATATATATATATATATATATATATATAAAATATGAATTACTACAAGAACTATATACTTAATTTGCATAGCTGACAATTTTTTTTAATTTCGTTACCTACCTATTAATAGCATAGACTCAAAATTATACGATGTAAATTTTATATCAGCATTTTTCCGTATAAATTTATTAATGAATAATAAATACATTTTCATATGCAACTTTAGATCGGCTAATATATATATATATATATATATATATATATATATATATATATATATATATATATATATATATATATATATATATATATGTATATGTATATCATAAATTAACTGATTTAAAATATGTTTTTTTTTGCTACACAGTAATAACCATGTTTCAAAAATGGAAGCTAAGAATTTCGAATTTAATTTTGTTATTAAATTAAAGACATTAGTTCCATTTCCTCGTCAAGCGATGGATGTTACTGTGTAGCGAAAAAACCATATTTTAAATCTGTTAATTTATAATATTAATGCTCTGTAAATTTACATTGAGCACTTTTGTGTAAAAATAAAAATATCTATAAGAACACCGGATCATATGTTTTACTGTTCTTTCTTTATATATATATATATATATATATATATATATATATATATATATATATATATATATATATATATATATAGTTATATATTTAGGCAGCAATCTTTCTTTTATGTAAGTTTCATTAAAAACGAACAAGAGCTTTCTTTGCTGGACAAAGGGTGTGTAAGAACTGTCCAAATGTTTTATTTTTCCGAGCGCTTTCGGCTATATCTTTAGCCATTATCAAGGATGATTTGATTTTTCAGCTTAATTGAGTGCGTGCATTATGTATATGTCTTAGTGTGACTAAACCGGACTCATAAATAGTTACACAACCACATGCTTATCCAGACGTCTTACGTTACACCTATCCGATCACAGCTCCATTAGAACCGATTTAAACACACACAAAAATTTACCAGACTCCATTAGAAATATACTAGTAGAAAACACAAATATATTAATTGCTTCCACCTGTAAAAAAAGGTTAAAAATAATGGAGCCTTTAATAATAAAAAAGAAAAAGCCTACCCTTAACAATATTAACTACGAACAAGGCCACAACGTGCTAACCGTATTTGGAAATTAAAACACCACTACTAAACACTAAGACATATACATAATGCACAGACTCAATTAAGCTGAAAAATCAAATCATCCTTGATAATGTCTAAAGATATAGCCGAAAGCGCTCGGAAAAATAAAACATTTGGACAGTTCTTACACACCCTTTGTCCAGCAAAGAAAGCTCTTGTTCGTACAGAAGAAAAATTAAATAAAAAACTTAACCGTAGTACCTTGTCTGTCGTTTTTAATGAAACTTGCATATATATATATATATATATATATATATATATATATATATATATATATATATATATATGTGAATGTCTGCGTGTGAGAGTGGAC
>OZ038517.1:41434325-41446825 GCA_964036315.1 Acanthosepion esculentum | reverse complement strand
TATATACTTACTGTTTATATATATATATATATAATATATAGTCATCCACAGACAGACTTTTTCGCTGTATCACAGCTCACAGTAAGTATATATAATATACAAGGGTTGGACAAAATACCTGAAACATTTGTTAAATTCAAAGAAAATTTATTTAATATGGAGTTGCTCCTCCTTTAGCCTCACATACAGCTTTAATACGTCTAGAAATGGAATCATACAGCTTCCTGACTTCATCCAGAGGAATTTTCAGCCATTCTTCCATTAATAGCTGCTCCAGCTCTTTAAGACACGACGGTGGAAGATAGCGGCTCCTAACTTGTCGCTCCAAAATGCATCATAGATGTTCAATAATATTGATATCTGGAGATTGGGGAGGCCACTCCATGTGTTCTAGCTCACTTTCATGCTCTTCATACCAATTCTTAACCACTCGAGCGGTATGTATTGGAGCATTATCGTCTTGGAAGATGCAGTCACCATCAGGGAATAAAGTCTGGGCTATTGGATGAACATGATTTCCCAAGATGTTCAGGTAATCTTTGCTGTTGATTCTATCATGCAGGGCAACTATTGGACCGAGACATTTCCATGATATGGCGGCCCAAACTATCACTGATCCACCTCCATGCTTCACGGTTGGAAGAAGGCAGTCAGTAAACTTCTCTGGGCTGCCTCCACACATAATCTGGCCCTGAAGTTGGGAAAAGAGAAAAACTGGACTCAGCTGAGAATATGACTTTCTTCCGTTGGTCTGCAGACCAGGCATTGTGATCTCTGCACCACTTCAACCTCTTCTGAATGTTGCGAGTGGAGATATAAATAGAAATAATTTGTAAAAAGGATTAGAACGAAGTAAATCTGTATTTTTTAAGGTTTTATTGAAATTTTATTTAAGTTTCCACATGTCCTCCATCATTAGCAATACAAAGGGTAATACGATTTTGCAGATCACGGAAAACATTTGCCAACTGATTTACAGTAATGCCTGAAATCACATTAGTTATTTTAGCTATACTTAAAACTAGCTACATTAAACTTTATTTTTTACAGATAATTTTTATCGCAAATACAAATAAAGTTATAATTTTTTTTAAATGCACACGAACTTTATGGACACCCTGTATATATATATATATATATATATATATATATATATATATATATATATATATATATATATATATATATATATATACCTGGTGACAGTTCTCTCTCGCTTCTAAGGCAACAACAATTTTCAAAAATTTAAATGCAATGTCAATCGTTATCTTCTTGTTTATTTTGTCCTTTCTCCTTAATAGTATATTTTCTCATCTTCCCTAACACTCAGTAACCCCTTTCATCTTAGTGAATTTATTGCTTTGCGTGGAGTGAAATGATTAAAAAAATTAGAGATTAAGAAAGCTGTACTCGGAATAAAATGAATATCTATCAACACGGTAATTTTCTTTCTTCCTTTAATAAGGATACTAAGAAACTTGTTCGTAATTACGAGAGGATCCTATTAAAAATAAGTAGAAAAAAGGTGTCTAAATGATTTAATGAGACATGTCTTACATTTCCGTATTGAAAGGTAAAATACTTTTAACACAAATATCATTATATATATATATATATATATATATATATATATATATATATATATATGTAACTGAAAAGTTGCAAATTAAAATAAAAAAATTGGATAACTAATTGAATAACTGTATTTGGGAGTTTGTTTACAGGTAGCGTCCGTCGCGAGACGCGGACGTCACGTAATGTGGAATGCAACTGTGTTTGAATTTTTTAACGTAAATCTAACGATAGTATTTTAGATGTTGTTTAAAAAGTTTTTTAACTATATCTAAAGAAATTTTTCAACTATTGAAGCATTTATACAGATTTAAAATACCCAAGTCTTTGTTTAACCCTAGTTTATATGTGTCTAATTTTAAAATCCAGTATTTCTCATTTTTTTAGATTTGCGTTAAAAAATTCAAACACAGTTGCATTCCACATCACGTGACGTCCGCGTCCCACGACGGACGCTACTTGTAAACAAACTTCCGAATACAGTTATTCAATTAATTTCTGAGGAAGGACCGAGGTGGTCTGAAATTTGCAACTTTTCAATTGCTTTTATCCATATTATATACATATCAAGAAAGTATACGTGGCTTCTCATTATGCTATATATATATATATATATATATATATATATATATATATATATATATATATATATATATATATATATATATACAGAGAAATATTCTTAAGTATATTTTAATTATCTATATATACATACAATCAACATCTATTCAGTTAGCGTATTTTTCCACTGTGATCACTACTTCCTATCATCACTAACTCAAAGAGGTGGGTGGGAGAGATGAATTTAAACCTTTCCCAGCGTAAGTGAATGCAATGAATTCGAAATCGGCCCTCCGATTCCACAATCCGAACCGCCGTCCCTTACCCCACCGTGGTCGCCTTCTTCTGTCTACCTGAAACCTGTCCTTTTATTGGCCTTTCTCCCCAGTTAAGGGCGTCTCATTCTCTTTCACTGACAGTAAGTCTCTTGCTTATTAGTGGCATTGACGCCTAACTTGGGGTGAAATGATGAAAAAAGCGCTGTTATTTTGCATGAAGCAAAGATTGTTTGTTATTCTTTTACCTTTTACTACAAGCATTAAGGACGTTCAACAGCAGCAACAACTAAAATGGATAGCACTCGAAGTGAAATTAATGACATATTCAAGATGTTACGCACTGGCTGTAAAGTTAAACTGGCAGTTCGAATAGCAAAGGACCTCCGATCGGTTGTGAACTGGAGCGAGAAATGGATGGTTAACTTTAACGCCTCTAAAACAAAACTGCTCTCTATTAACCACCACAAGGATCCATCCCTGCATCCCATTAGAATGTCTGAAGACCAACTTCTCGAGAGCTCCTCTCTGCGGCTGCTCGGTCTCACGCTGTCCGCTGATCTGAGATGGAACAAATACATCGAGCCAGTTGCATCATCCACCGCAAGGAAAGTTGGTTCCCTGTGCCGAGCCAGGAAATTTTTTTTCCCCGGAATCGATCCTCCAAATCTATAAATCGACCATTCGCCCTTGCATGGAGTATTGCTGCCATATATGGTCTGGAGCCCCTGCTGTTTGCCTCAGGGTTCTTGATAAGATCCAGAGACGGATATGCAATGTGATTGGCCCTGATTTGTCATCTCGTCTGCAGTCGCTCTCTCACAGACGCGACGTTGCCTCGCTCTGTCTTTTTTACAAATACTTTCACGGTAATTGCTCCGAGGAGCTGCTTTCGCTGGTCCCTAAGCCTCATGAATTTAAACGTCCTACGAGGCTGGCATCCTGTTCCCACCCCTTCACCGTTGAAACTGTTAGATGTAGACGTATCTTCTACTCGAATAGCTTCATGTCTCGCACATCTCTCCTATGGAACTCCCTTCCCTATTCCTGTTTCCATGACAAATACAATCTTCAACTATTTAAGTGTAACGTCAATCGTCATCTCCAGTTGCCTTGATCTATCCACTTCCCTTCTCCACATCCTTTCACCTTTCATTCCTATCTGCTCTCGCTCCAAATCTTCTGTAACCCCCTTGCCTTGATCGATTCACTGTCTTTCTCCGCATCCTCTCCTTTACCACTCCTATCTGCTCTTCCTCCAAACCTTCTGTGACCCCTGGCGTGCTAGTGGCCTCCAGCCTTGCTTGGGGTGATACGCTTAAAAAAAATAATAAATAAAATATGGCGTTGAAATCTCGATTCCCGTACGATCATCGAAGTTAAGCAACATTGTGCCTAGTCAGTACCTAAATGGGTGACTGGTTGAAATTAATAACATAATCAAGATGTTACGCAGTGGCTGTTTGATCAAAGCTTGCGATCATATCGCGTTGAAATCTCGATTCCCGTACGATTATTGAGGTTAAGCAACATTGTACCTAGTCAGTACGTAAATGGGTGACTGGTTGAAATTAATGACATAATCAAGATGTTACACAGTGACTGTTTGAACAAACTTGAACGCTGCATTTAAGTATTTCATTAATATTTAAGCTTACCTTTTAAAAGTTCAACGATAATTCTTCTGCCACCACTTAAAGACGGTTTGATGTACGTAGGTCCTTACTTTCCGTACAAACAATTAATTTTATTTCATGTGTGACTTTCGCTGAATTTCGCAATTAATTTTGATTATTCCTAAATTTATTTCGAAGTCATAAAATTTGTTATCATATAAAAAAAAATTTCGTCGCAAAAAAAAAAAAAAACGTAAAAAAATCGCCGAAAACAATTGCAATAATGAAAATTTGGAAATCCAAAATTTCAGGACTGCGTGTCCGGATCCGACCGGAATGTTTTTAATTTGCTCACGGAGTCGGCCAGATTCCAAAATGGTATGTTGCGTTGAGCTACGGCCTCTAGGAGTCAATTTGAAAATGTGTGACACAGTGACACACTGACATTCGCATTTATGATATATATATATATATATATATATATATATATATATATATATATATATATATATATATATATATATATATATATATATATATGAGTAAAACGTTGTTACTTGATTGACATTACTTTCACCATCCCGACTCCAGAGTTTCGGAGCCGGACCTCGAAAATGGGAAGAGAAGATTTTGCTACGGCGATGTTATTTTTCTTTTTTTATGTAGGTGACCATGGCCCTTTCTAGATACCTGTTCTTTATTAGGATGCGCGAATAGTGTAATGGATAGTGGCTCGGAATGAGAAATCAGATGGTCGAGTTCGAATTCCAGTCGGGTTCGTAGTATTCACTTACGTGCAAATATTCTTGGAAAAGATTCGAAAACATCTTCATTCCCCTTTCGATCTCAAATAACTCTCAAACGGTTGATAAATCGCAATCCCCCCTCCCCCCCCAAAAAAAACTGTCGCTTCAAGTCTATCCATCTGTGGGGAGATTGTCCAACATTCACGGTCATATAAGAAACTGGATATTAAATAGCGGTTCTTCACTCTTCTCTTTGTTTATAACATTTCTTCTCTCTTAATACTTTGCTTAGTTTCTCGAAAGCATAATGAGATTGTTCAGCATTCAATGCCACATAGGCGATTAAGCATTGTCTTGCAGTTCAGTACTCTTCTCTTTGTTTCTAACGACATTTTCCTCTCTCTTAATACTTTGCTTAGTTTCTGGAAGGCATGATGAAATTGTGCAGCATTCAATGTCATATATGTGATTAGGCATTGTATAGCAGTTCAGCAATTTTCTCTTTGTTTCTAACGACATTTTCCTCTCTCCTAATATTTTGCTTAGTTTCTGGAAGACATGATGAAATTGTCCAGTATTTAATGCAATATAGGAGATTCTGCATTGTATAGCAGTTCGGGACTCTTCTCTTTGTTTCTAACGACATTTACCTTTCTCTTAATACTTTGCTTAGTTTCTGTTATGGGATCTTACCTATAACGACACAATGTTCTCTTCCTGACCCTATAAAGACTGCGCCTCTCAAGAGAGTCTCCGTAGTCTCTGACTGTGTGCGACTCTTGTCGTACTCTCTGCTTTGGCTGAGAGGAACTTAGTAAAGTTAATGATATAAAATGGCGAAATCCCTTCGCTAACAAATTTTAAAGATGCATTATCCTGCTAATCACTTGATGAATCTTATGATCCTTGTTTTTTTAAAATTCAGTCATCTTCATGCCTGAAGATGACTGAATGTACAGTCGAAAGTACTTGCATATTTAAGGAAGACATAATATAGTTTATAATTTTAAAAAAATACAAGGATCATAACATTCATCGATTGATTAGTAGGTTAATGCATCTTTAAAATTTTGTTAGCGAAGGGATTTCGCCATTTTATATCATTAACTTTACGAATTTACTTTTTGTATGAATGATTCATTGTAATATATATATATATATATATATATATATATATATATATATATATATATGATTCATGAATATGTAAAGAAACCCAACGAAATCATCTGACCTCATACCACGTTATAGCTCCCCTCTTCTCCACCCCGAATTTTGCCTCCCAACTATTAGTGTAGCACTTCACTCCCTATAACTTCCAACAATTCATTCAAAGTACCTTTTTTTAGCGTTCTTTTGTCTCTGACTAGCCGCGTGGAAGACCTCAACTCCCCGACTGTCAGGACTTCTGTTGGGACCACCGAACATCTGTCCATTCTCTCCGGTTACGACTGTCATCATCATCATCATTATCATTATTATTACTACTCTCCTCCTCTTCCTTCTCTTCCTTCTCCTCCTCCTACTACTTCACGAGCGGCTACAGTTTGCCACTTTTCCTTCTGTTCACAGTTTTCGATTTCAGACTTCGCCTCCGACCCTCTTTATTCTTCGTTCTTGTCACTTCCTTGTTTCGTTCTTTCTTTCTTTTCCTTCGTGGCACGGACGGACATACTTTCTTCCCACCTAAATCGGCGATCAGAATGCATTTTTTTTTCCTGTCTTTTTTTTGTTGTTGTCTTTTTCGTCTGTATCTTTATTTCTTTTCCCTCATACTTTCGGAGTTTTCCTTTCTTCATTCATCAGTTGATATCAATGAATCTCTCCTCTCTTCTCCTCTATCTCTTTCTCTCTCCCTCTCTCTCTCTCTCTCTCTCTATATATATATATATATATATATGTGTGTGTGTGTGTGTGTGTGTGTGTTGAAAGAATTGTTAGACTGATGATCCGAAGTTCATTAGTATTTTTGTTTTTATGTTAAAAAAAAACCAGATACAGAAGTAGAGCCTAAATTATTATTATTTTTTTTTTATTTAAAAAAAAATGATTATATATATATATATATATATATATATATATATTAGGAAATGGATTAAAATCCGAAAAATTTGTAATTTATTTGTTTAAACGTTACTTTAAATGGAGCAACTTAAAATAACGTTTAAACAAATAAATTAAACACACACACACACACACACACACACACACATACATATATATATATATATATACTTTTAATAAATATAATATAATATACTATTAATAAATATACATTTTGTTCCTAACCGTTTGGTATAACTGTGTGTTTCTGACTGTATACCGATTTACACACACACACACACGCACACACACACACACACACACACACATATATATATATATATATATGTATATATGTAAAATGGATGAATTTCGACAATTATTCTAATATTTCTTTTGCTTATATCTTATTTTTATTTTTACTATTAATAAATATACATTTTGTTCCTAACCGTTTCGTATAACTGTGTGTTTCTGACTGTATACCGATTTACACACACAAACACACACACACAACACACACACACACTCATATATATATATATATATATATATATATATATATATATATATATATATATATATATATATATATATATATATATGTAAAATGGATGAATTCCTACAATTATTCAAATATTTCTTTTGCTTATATCTTATTATTATAGATATAATTTAAGTGAACGTTCTGTTTGATTTTTTGTTTTGTTTTTTAAATAAACATTATTAATAATTATTTACCGGCTTAAATGTTCGAGAAATAAACGATAAATAAATAAGCAGGTTCGATTCATGTCGGAGAAGCACATATTTAACGCGAAATTTCTCAAACATTCAGAACATCCAGGCCGGTAAATGTAATTATTACTGTTTTAAATTACCCCCCCCCCACCATTAAAATAAAACAGAGCATTCACTTAAATAAATTGTATATATATATATATATATATATATATATATATATATATATATATATATATATATATATATATATATATATATACACACACATATAAATGAAGAGGCAGAACAAACAGATTTAGAATACACAGTTCTCTGGCATTTTCTTCTTTTTTTTTTAAAGTCCTCAATAGTTAACGAACATTGCTTGATGACGAGATAAAAGCTCTATGTCTCGAAACAGAAATTTCCTTGTGGACATTATTCGGACTATTGTCCTCATCTTTGTCGCCATATTTATTACAACGTTTCGGCCGTTGTACGCTCCGGTCTTCTTCAGGTGGTTGGAATGTCGAACTGAACCCTTTATTTCGCTCAATTAATTTTTCCCCTCAGAAAGTTCTCCACTGCCTTAACCGAGTCTTGAACTCACACTCTTTGGGTCCTGTCACTGGATCTAAACATGGCACGTGGAAGTAGAACAGTCTACTCCAGTTAGCGAAATAAAGGGTTCAGTTCGACATTCCAACCACCTGAAGAAGGCCGGAGCGTACAACGACCGAAACGTTGTAATAAATATGGCGACAAAGATGAGGACAATAGACGGAATAATGTAAATAATGTACATAATACCTCATCTCAAAAATATACACAGAAATTTCCTTGTCGCAAGGTAAAATACTTTTAATAAAAAATCATTAAAAAAATATATATATATATATATATATATATATATATATATATATAGTGATGCATTTCATATCAATCTCTAATTTTAATGTATTTTTTTTATCCTTTTTTCCGTTTTTCTTCGTTTATTCTCTTGTATCTAAGACTTTCGTACATGCGTATATATTTTGGTAGGTATCTATTCATTCACATATCTCTTTATATATATATATATATATATATATATATATATATATATATATATATATATATATATATATATATTCATTCACCTCAATGCTCATTCATATCTACCTGTTTATTCATATCTATCACTATGTATCTATCTATTTACCTATCACAGCCTGCTCGCATCTATTTATTCACATCTTCCTATATATCTATAGCAATATCTATGCATCTAATCATATCTACCTATCTATTTATCCATATATTCACATCTATTTATATATATATATATTCATTATCTATCTATATATATATATTTTCAAACCTATCTATTTATCTATCTATCTATCTATCTATCTATCTATCTATCTATTCACAGCTATCTATATATGCATATATTTACATCTCTCTATATATATATTCACATCAAGCTCTATCTATTTATATTCACATATATCTATATATTTACATCTCTCGAGCTATCTATCTTTATATATATATATATATATATGTATGTATATGTATATATATATATGTGTGTATTTCTTTTGTCGCGTCAAAATAAATTTTGCAGTTTTTAATATTTTTCTAAATACTTTTGATATATAAAATTACACAAAATTATATTTCCTTACATCATATATATATATATATATATATATATATATATATATATTCACATCTATCTATATATATTACCTTCTATCAAAACAGGCACATCTCTCTCTTTACACACACACACACACACACACACACACACACACACATATATATGTATATTGATTCCCATCTCTCTTTTCCCCCACTCCCTCTCTATTCATCTCTCTCTCTCTCTCCGTGCTTTTCCTATCTATGTTAATCTCTTCATATTTTTTTTCCGCATTCATTTACTAAGCTTAGCTGTGTACGGCACAAGGTTACATATTTGCAGCTCCCTGTGAACACCGATCTCCCTGCAGTAGTATCTGGTCCGCCGGACTTGACTGCCGGTCACTGCTCCACGGTAAGACACCCATTTGGTATATAGCTATAATACCCATTCACTGTTGAACGTTTCTTTCTGTCTCCTATTTGACTTCACTCTCTCACTCACTCTCTCTCTCTCTCTCTCTCTCTCTCTCTCTATATATATATATATATATATATATATATATATATATATATTATTTACAGTCGTCTCTCTTTTCAAAACACAGTTCTCCATTTTACGGTGTTTTAATTATTTTTCTCATTAGCAAAGCCAATTAACCTTCGTCGGTTCCACCCTCTTTTTATCACCGTTCTTAGCATCCCTCCCGCTCCCGTTGTTTCTTTCTTGTCTTTCTTCGTTTACATCTTGAGCCCCCCCCTCCTCACACCTCTCATCTGCTCATTATTCATAACATGACCCCCACCCCCGTCAACATCACAAATACACTCCCCCCCCGCCTCCCTTTTCATCCAGTATCTTCCCTTCTCTTTAAATCGTTTAGCTAGCATTCCGATGGACACTGTGAGTGATCAGCTATTTTATATGGAATTGTCTTGTAACATGTGATGTTCAGCTACGGCCGCTGTAATTCAATTCTTTCTTTCTTTCTTTCTTTCTTTCTTTCTTTCTTTCTTTCTTCGCTTATTGTTTGTTCCTTTCTTTTTTTCTATCTTTCCTTCTTTCCTTGCTTTTTCTTTCTTGAATTCTTTCTTTATTTTAGCTTTCGCCTTCCCGCTTTGTTTTATTTTCGACTTTTCTTGCATTTTCGACTTTCTTTCTTTCTTTCTTTTTTTCTTTCTTTCTTTTTTTCTTTCTTTCTTTTTTTCTTTCTTTCTTTCTTAACATTCCCTTCTTTCTTTCTTTCTTTCTTTCTTTCTACGCTGTGTTGCTTTCTTTTTATTCTTTATGTTTATGTAGTTAATATCGTCTCTCTTTCTTTCTTTCTTTCTTTCTTTAATTCATTCATTCTTTCTTTCTTTAATTAATTCTTTCTTTCTTTCTCCATTGTGTTGCTGTCTTTTTATTCTTTATTTTTATGTAGTTAATATCATCTTTCTTTTTACTTTCTTTTTACTTTCTTTTTTCTTTCTTTCTTTCTTTAATTCTTTCTTTCTTTCTTTCCTTCTTTCTTTAATTCATTCATTCTTTCTTTTTTTCTTTCTTTTATTCATGACTTCGTTTTTCTTTAGCTTTCGTCTCCCTTCATACTTTTTTCATTTTCGACTTTTTTCTTTCTTTTTGTTCCTTTTATTTCCGAATCCTTGCTTTAATTTTTGACTTTCTTTCTTGTATTTTCGGTTTCTTTCTTTCTTTTTTTATTTTCGATTTCTTTTTCATTTTTGACTTTCTTTCTTTCTTTTTTTATTTTCGATTTCTTTTTCATTTTTGACTTTTTCTTTCTTTTTTATTTACGAATTTCTTGCTTTCTTTTTTTTTCAAATTCTTTCTTTTATTTTCGACTTCCTATCTTGTATTTACCGTTTCTTTCTTTCTCTTTTATTTTCGTTTTCTTTTTTCATTTTCGACTACTTTCTTTCTTTTTCATTCCCGACTTCTTTCTTTCTTTTTCATTTTCGACTTCTTTCTTTCTTTTTCATTTTCGACTTCTTTCTTTCTTTTTCATTCCCAACTTCTTTCTTTCTTTTTCATTCCCGACTTCTTTCTTTCTTTTTCATTTTCGTTTTTTTTCTTTCTTTTTCATTCCAGACTTCTTTCTTTCTTTTTCATTTTTGACTTCTTTCTTTCTTTTTCCTCTTCCGTATTTCATTTTAAATTCACTCTTTCTTTATTTTGCTATCTCCTTCTCCATTTCTTTTATTTTCACCTTCTCTCTTTCTTTTCATTTTTCGTCTTCCTTTTTTTCTATTTTTCAACATCTACCTTTCTTTTTTCGTTTCACATTCCTGCTTTCTTTCTTTCATTGTCGACATCTCTGTTTTTTTTTTGCTTTCGCTTTCTTTGCTTGTTTCATTTTCCATTTCTTCCTTTCTTTGGCTTTCGCCTTCCCTCTTTCTTTCCTTTTCTTTCGCCTTCCCTCTTTCTTTCTTTTATTTTCGATTTCTTTCTTTCTTTTGCTTTCACCTTCACTCTACTTTCCTTTCATTTTCAACTTACGTCTTTCTTTTTCTTGCTTTTTACCTTCACCCTTTCACGTTCGTTTCTTTCTTTTTCAACGTCTTCTTTTCTTTATCTCCGTTTCTCTTTCCTGTGTTCTTTCTGCTTTTCGTATTCATCGCTCTTTTTTTTTTCTCTCTCGTCTATTTCTTTTTTTGCCTTTTCATCTTTCTTTTTTTATTTTGCGTTCTCATTGTTCATTCTTCTTTTTTTTTCATTTGTTTTTGCCATTTGCTTTTTTTTTCTTTCTTTGGTTTTTACTTTTGCTTTTTCTTTTACTATCATCTTGTTTTCGCTTTCCTTTCTTACTGTTTCTTGATTTTGACATCTTCTTCTGGACTTTTATTTCATTCCTCCTTTCGTACTATTTTTAAAATTATTTCTGTTTTCTTTTCTGCCTTTCTTTTATGTCTATAATAGTATCTCTTGAATTTACTTCTGGCGGTCCGCTTTCCTTTCATTCGTTTCCGATTCCTTCCTTTATTTCGTATTTTATTATCAGTTTTTCTTTCATTCATTTTCCCTCTACCTTTTGTTATATTTTCCAATTTTCTTTCTTCTGCTTTCCACATCAGTCTTTCGTTTTCATTCTTACATACTTTAATAATTTTTTTTCTTTTTCTATAAAGCTTTCTTCATTTCTTTTGATTTTAATCATTCATTTATTCCCATCATAATTTTTTTCTTTTGCCTCATTTCTTTCTTTCCTTTAGGGAAGCATTTTACACATTAAGAAATTACATTTTACAAATTAAATTACACGTTAAACAGTTATCTATCTATCTATCTATCTATCTATCTATCTATCTATCTATCTATCTATCTATCTATCTATCTATCTATC
>OZ038517.1:41416825-41426825 GCA_964036315.1 Acanthosepion esculentum | reverse complement strand
GATAGATAGATAGATAGATAGATAGATAGATAGATATTTGAGCCAGGACTTGACACCACAGAATATAGGCACTGATTAGAAAATGTACGACGGCATTTTTCATTTTTTTTTTTATAAATGAATCCTTTTCGACCAACACTTTTTCAATGGCATCTACTGCCGTCCACAGTTTTGTGGTTTACCCAAGGTATATAAGGACAATGTGTCTCTCAGGACCATTTTTTTCTGTGATTGATTCTCTGCCGCACGAAGTGTCAAAATGGTTGGCTGAAATACTCCAATCAGTTTCAGATTTAGTTACCACCATCGTATTTCTGATTCCTTCAAATTTTCTAATCTTTCTAGAAATCTTGATTCTTGTTCTAAGGTCAAATATGTTCTGTCTACAGGAGTTGCTTGGTTCCTGCATCAAGTCCTGAAGATCTTTATTTGGAGTTTATGCAATTAGCAACTGAAGGGGTTGAGTTTAGTTTTGACACTATTATGAACGCCAAATTCGATAGGGCTTCCATGGGTACTCCTTTGGGTCCAGAATTAGCCAACATTTTTTATCGGTTTCTACGAGGAACTTTTGTTTGAGAAATGCCGTAACCCCCATTTATATTTACGTAGTGTTCAGCCTTCGTCAACGGCGGTACCACATTGCTACAGACAAAACTGGCCTCGAGGATGCGAACCATGTTACCTTCAATAATCTTGCACAAGGGGACTACGACCCTGTAATGAAAGAAAGCGTGACCCAATGTCTTCACCTCCCCATCAGAGCGTCGGCAGTTTGGAGATTTCTCCAAGCTCGCTGAACGAAGTCTTTTGGCGACCCAGAGGACCCCACGAATCACCGGCCAGGTGAGTGATGCCTAATCCTTATTGAGGCACTTCAACCGGCCACCAACGGCCATATTGAGCGAGCCTCCTGCTTCGTAAGACCGAGCTCGTCAATCACGCCCCCCCTGACTACACTTGATGTAATGCCCTACGAGACAACGCTTGGACATTAGAGAGGCCACCCGACGCCCATAAGAGGCGTTTCGGAGTACGATGACATTCGCGGTAGAATGAGCATTCGTCTCGGAGTGTACGTCCGGCCTCCTCCTCGCTTAAGTGCACACTTCTCAGGGTCGGAAAGTTCTTACGGACGTTTTCCTTCCAGAAGGCGCCCTCTTCATTCGATTCGCGACACATTCGGTCTAGGAAGGCGATGCGAAGCATATATTGACGACCGCCCTCAGATGGATGAAGGCAACACATCTCCCGAAGTACCATAGCGGCCTTGCCTCTCCACAATAAAGAGAACAAGAACCTTACTAATGAAATTAGTGTGGCACACGGAAGTGGAAGTACCTAGAGTCGGTAAAGGAGAACCGGGTAGATGTGTGAAATACATACTTCCGCCCCCCCTCCTTCAAGGAATGATTCCCCCGAGCCCACAAATTAATTGCGATTTCGGCCTTCCCTCGCACCTCCGACAAATTCATTTCCAACTGGATATCAGGACTGAACCAGACGCCGAGTATCTTGACCGGCCCATCCGCCCAGAGGAAAGGTCCGGGAAGAGAAACTCCCTTCCACGCACCCAACCGCAAGCCAACAGACTTATCGCGGTTGATCTTGGCCCCTGTCACCATCTCATAACCACTGATCTCTTTGCTGACTTCGTCAATCTCAGCTCTGCTCGACACAAGAACCGAAACGTCATCAGCATACCTGGCCGAGGTGGTTGCACCAGGCCGGGAAATTCCGCGTAGGACCGGATTCGTCTTTAACTTGCGAAGAAAAGGTTCCAACGCAAGTACGTAAAGCAAAGGCGAACGCGGACGATGTGGACTAATGGAGTGAGACAATACAAAAGGCTTCGTTCGAACCACATTCACTTCCACCAGCGCACCGGGGGACGCATACAGAAGTCGGATCCAGGAGCGAAAGTACGAACTGAAACCAGCCGCCGAAAGATAGCCTCCAGGAACCGATGGTCAACCCTATCGAAGGCCTTGGACTGATCTAAACTTATCAACGCAGCTTCACTGTCGACTTTCTCGATGATCAAGCGTACCATATGAAGGTTGTCCTGAATAGTCCTGCCCTTCACAGCACAAGTCTGTTCGGAGTCAATCAGACTAGAGAGGACACCCTGCAAACGGTTGGCTAAGATCTTGGCTAAAATCTTTAACTCTGTATTTAATATCGTTAAATACTGAAAGTTACCTATCCCATCTCCACGGTTTTTGTCCTAGCAAAGCAACTTGATAGCACCCCTAGTGAAGCTTTGAGGTATAGACCCCTGCTTCAACCAGTTGTTGAAAATCAGTGCCAGCAAATGAACGAAAACTGCCTCAAGTACAGTTCGTAGGGTAGACGATCTAAACCCGGAGATTTGTCCAGGCCAACCTGCTTCAGCGCTTTCCAGATTTCCAACTCTGTCATGGGACCCTCGCACCCAGCCGCTTCAGCTGCCTCGAGGCAGGGAAATTCGGCTAAATAGGCGTCGATCTGAGAAAGGACCCCGAAAATAGTCACGAAACGCCTCACATATGCCCGCGTTTGTAGTCACGGTGCGATTATCCGGTAATGTGACGCACGCGATATGTCGATGAGATGCATTCCTAACTTCCTCTGCACGCAATTCAGCGGCCATATTCGTTGTCTCGGAAGAGATTCTTTTTAACCTATCCCTGACTTCCAGAGCCTGATCCTTCTTGATAAGCAAGGAGGCCTACTCTGCCTTCGCTAAAGCTACGTCCCCGCTATCACGGGATTTGACTCCCCGGTCGCCTTTTTTCTCACCTGCCGTTTGCGACGCTAATCTATCTAGACTGAACCGACGACTACATTCAGCATCAAGCGACCTAATTTTAGATTTTAATTTATCCCACCGCATATTCCCAACCACAGCCCCTTCAGTTCCCGCTGTAGCATTAGTAGTAGCTGGTCCTGGGAGTCTTGCTCAGCAAACAATGAGTTCAATTTCCAGTAGCCAGCAATCCTACCCTTAGGCTTATCTAAGTTGAAACGAACCCGGACGAGCCTATGATCCGAGTATACTATATAAATGAAACTTGGACACCCCAAGAACCCTACACCGACTCTCCTAACTAAGACTCGGTCGAGGTAGCTAGAACGCACCTCCGTAGCCGACCCGGCGCTATTTGTCCAAGTCCACACTACTTACCGAGGGTGTTCATTACGGTACTTATCGACAAGATCAAACTTATCGATAAAGTCCCGAAAGGGTTTTCACGTCTTGACCCTGTACGACCTACATCGGGGTCAGGGACGGCATTCCAATCGCTTGCTGAAACTAACCGACGAGTTATCGTCAAAAACGGATTGATCCGCCAAAGAAATCAAGCCGCTCAGAATGGTCACCGGGCGCATAAAAACCCCAATGAAACGAAGAGCCTTATCCTTTAAGCTTCAAAACCAAGCACGCAAAGCCTGCCCACCGGATCTGCGAAGACAAGAGCAGATGCCGCGTTCAACGACTTGCTTACCAGCCAAGAAACTCCTCTTGTGCGACCAACAAAACATGCTGAATAGAAGGAAAATCTCCTAGACAGAATGTCCTCATAATCACGAGTTGAAAAACGGATCTCCTTCACACAACAAAACATTCACCCTGAGACGCTGAAGGTCACGAGAGAGCTTCGCCCTGCGAGACTCCCACCTCAGGCCCTCGGCATTCACACTAGTTAACCAGAGTGTCATTACCAGACCGATTAGGGTTGCACTTCTGCATTGAACATGGCCGGAGTGAGAACACCGACGGCCTGTTTCATTGAACCTATTCCCATCTCAGTTTTGACGGTATTATCACGAGACAGACCATCAATGACGGAGGGAATGCCATATAAATGGTGGGGTGAACTAAAAGTGGAAACCTCTACGAATAAAACTGTTTTTTTTTTTTTGAATTTGCATCATCATAAAAGGCTATTGGTGGAAACATTCCAAAAGCATTGTTCGCTTCACCCAAATCTGTTGGCCAACCTGACCAGATCTTACATCTGTTAAGAGTCTTTCTGCAACGGGGAAATTGCTAGAGTCATCAATGTCTAAACCATTTAGAGTTTATAAATTAGGAATTTCAGGTCTTTAATTTTCCTCGATTGAATTATTGCCTTCTCTTCCTGAACCTTCGTGACCCGGCACACCACTTCCCCCCTGTGTTATAAATGGGTTTACACTTTTTGATTTGTTGATTCAGTAGACTCGGGTGATGGACTTCTTTGTCGTTTTGTGTAAATTGCTTTCTAGGGTGGGCTGATGGGAATTTGGGCAGGGCGTGGATTAGGGGCATTGGTAGGAATAGTTTTTTTCTTTGATGCTGATTTAGGAATGGGGGCCTTCTTTAAGTTGGTCATTTTAGGAGTGGGAGATTTAACCACTGGAGGAGGGGCCAAGATGTGCAGTTTTGTGGATGGGAAAGACAGTGTCGAGCAAGGAGGGCCAATTCTTTTAGAGAGACGCTTTTCCTTTAGTTCCTCCTTTAGCTGCTGTAATTTCTCAGCTTTCTCAAAAGATGGTTTATATTTCATTTTCTGTTGTCGGCGTAGTTGTTCGGGGAATCGCCCTTACATCTGGTAGAGGGAGTAGGTCTGTCTGTGTCATTACCGGCAGGGGCTTCTGTGAAACGATGTCCCGATGCCCGGAACTTCCCTCAAGCCCTGCCAACGACCTGTCATTCTCCCTTTTCACAAGCGGCGGGCAAAGACTTTTCGGGGAATGGGGGCCGTGAGACGGACCTAACCTGGTTTTTTTTACCACACCGGTCCCGGTCGCTGGCATACCCATTACAGGTGAGACGGAAACAAGTCTCGACCAGAGGAGGATTTGAGTCGGCGGGGGCCAGAACTCCAGAGGCCTTCTTCTCTGGGCAGGAAGAGTAGAGGTGATCAGTTTTTCCACACTTCCACAAGTAGACATTTTCTGGCTCTCTATAGTTGGGGATGGAGACGAAGGCCTTGCGATCTATCATTAACTCGAAGCTCCATCCCCCGGTCAGATCGTCAGAGGAAGCACTGAAAATCTGTCCGGATTGACACAGATAGACGAACAAGTGCTTCCCGACGATCTGGGGTGGGACCTCATATACCGATACGATGGTCCGTCACCTGCCTTGCTATTCAGTACTCAGAATGAGATCTTTAGTTATTAAGTCTCGACTGCTTGCGGCTTCACAGTCGGCAGGCGTGTGTAGCAGTACGTCCCACATTAAAAAACTTTTTTCTTTTATGACTGTTTGTGGTTTAACCGCCAGGGGCGTCAACGATTTTATGACGGTGTCTTTTGTGGAACGAGAAATTTTGCGCGAACTTTTGTCCACCACATACCCTGACAGAATTCTTTTTTCAACTTTCTGTAGTTCCACCAGATTTGTCAAGAGCCCATCTTCTGTAACAAGATATGCGTAGCACTTGGCTCTCTCGAGGAACTCGGTTATATTGATTTTAAATTTTGGTGGGGACTTCCAGCAAGAGGGCGTTTCCCCAACAGCTACATTTTCGTCTTTGTTCTTGCTCTTGTCTTTCTCATTAAAGTTTTCTTTCTGAAGTTTGGCCTTTATCGACTACCATACTTTTGTTTGTTGACTGTTTTCTCTGGTCAAATGTTTTTATGATCTTCTCCGGATATTGGCTGTTATCGGCCACCATGCTTTCGTTTGCTGACTGTTTTCTCTTGTTAGATGTTTTTATGACCTCCTTCGGATTTTGGCTATTATCGGCCACTATACTTTCTTTTAACTCTTGATTTTTCAATGAGTGAGCATCTTTTCCTTTACTCTTATCAGGACGGTCATTTTTCTTTTTGGGTTCCAAAAGATTTTTTGGCGGACTTAATATTGTCAGCCATATTAGTTTTTTTTTAAACAATTAACTAATTAAACTTAAAATATAGTATTTATTTTTGTAAACAGAAATTTTCTCCGAAGCTAAACTTTTTTTTACTTTTTAAATAAAACAAAAAAAATTATATATAGAAATTAAACAAAATAATAAAAGAGAGGAAAAGATAAATAAAGAAAAAAAGTTTAGACACAAAATTCAAAACAAAAAATTCCTTCTACAAAATGAAAAAGGAAATATGAGAAGATAACAAGGAAATAGCAAAGATAAAATTTCATTATCATTAAAAAAGACAAAAACTTGGTTCAAACAAAAACGGTTTGACGTGCAAAAATAACAAAAAAGAAATTACATAATGTAATGCTGATGAGAAAACAAAAAAAAACGCAATATATAAACGTATAAAATGTAATTTAAAAAATTACAACAGCAAAAAATAGGGAAACAAAATATAAAAAAGAATGAAACACGTAAAAAAACAAGTCTTACGACTTAAAAAGAACATGGCCGACGTTACACGAAAAAAACAAGTCTTACGACTTAAAAAGAACATAGCCGACGTTACACGAAATAAACACGTCTTACTACTTAAGAACATAGCCGACGTTACACCAAAAAAACAAGTCTCACTACTTAAAAAGAACATGGCCGACGTTAGACGAAAAAAATGTCTTACTACTTAAAAAGAACATGGTTGACGTTACACGAAAAAAACAAGTCTTACTACTTAAAAAGAACATGGCCGACGTTACACGAAAAAAATGTCTTGCTACCAAAAAGTAAAAATTAGAAGCAAAATAGAAACGGAAAGACAGACGAGAAAATAAAACACAGAAGTTCTAAGAATTATTTACTCAGAACGATTAAGCAGATAAACGTATTAACACGTAAAAAATATAGAACTATAATCCAAATTTATAAAAATGATAAACAGAAATTAATTTCGGTCGAGGAATAAAAAATGAACAAAAAAACGTTCAAAATAACTCAAAAAGATGAAGTAAATCTAATAAAAGGCGTAATAAAAAAAAGGTCTGGAAAACAAAGATAAAGAATTGGTGGAGGGTAAAACAAAACTGAAAAGGAAAATTCGAGAATTTATTTAGAAATATTCAGCAAAAGAACGTAAGAATATTAAATTTTGAAAACTTAGCGTAAAGTTCAGTGTTGAAAACCAAAAAAAAAAAAAGAAAAAATTCAAGATTCTAACAACAAAAATCAAGTCAGGTGCTAAGCACTGGTCGAGCGGGTCTGCGAAAAGGGAACGCCCACAACAAAGGTGAGTGAGTATCACTGGCTGCTCGGTCAATGGTGGTTTACTAAGCGTAGCTCAGATGTAGCACAAGGCCCAAATCATGCGACACCCGGTGAGGATCGTACTCATTACTCAATTGGTAATTGTTCTGTCGAGATAAGCTTCTAAACATTACACCACGTCATGGTTTCCTGGGTATTCGGTTAAAGCCGAATGTTTCCCTATAAGGAAACTGTTAATATTTCATTAGAGACGAAGAGAACAGATACTACATTTTGATCCCAGTCGGATAACAAGAGAGCGAAGAAAAGCGTAAGTCGCGTAGCACTGGCTGCTCGGTCAATGACTGCTGAATGTTTCCTTATAAGGAAACTGTTGATATTCACATTACCATTAGAGAATAAGGAGAACAGATTTGATCCCAGTCGGATAGCAAGGAAGTGAAGAAAAGTGTAAGTCGCGTAGCACTGGCTGTTCGGTCAATGAATGCTGAATGTTTCCTTATAAGGAAACTGTTAATATTCGCATTACCATTAGAGATTGATGAGAACAGATACTACATTTTGATCCCAATCGGATGGCCAGGGAGTGAAGAAAAGCGTAAGTCGCGTAGCACTGGCTGCTCGTTCAATGAATGTTGAATGTTTCCTTATAAGGAAACTGTTGATATTGCCATGATCATTGTCAATTGCTATAATTGTGCAGTGTACACCGCACGAACCACGGCGTTTGTCATGAAATTCAGCTTCCCTGACTTCGCTTTTTTTCGTGGTTTTAACTCCGAATATAATTCTATGTACGTTTTAAAAACATACCAGGAAATATAAGATCTTGTAGATGGGTGACAAACGAGAAGGGTTCGCACCGTGTGTATACGTAGGCGTAACTATTTATGTATGCATTGAGACACATTAAAAATAATTGCTCAACTAAAAACGACATCAAAATGCACATAAATTAACTCATTCCTAACGAATAAAAGGCGCTTTTGTTCGTCTTCCTCGCCCTGCAAAACGCTCGAAATGCATGAATACTAATTAATTATGGCGGGAAATTTACGCGTCAAAAGCAAAAGTGAAAGTAACAATGGAGATTTGCATATTCTATATTTGGTCATTTCCCAGAGGAGATCGGAGATCGGGGGGGAGGGGGTGATAATTACTGATATTAGATAGCGGAACTGTCATTACTCGATACGATAATTTTTCGTCGGTGTGTTAGTCGGGGATAACGGCAATGAAATGAAAGGAAAATAAACAACAAAAAAAAAAATGTACAGCGTTCGAGTCCATCTGAGGGCCAAGGAAACGAAAGCTGATTTTCAAAGCTAACATTCACATCCATCTTGGGAGGAATTTCTAGTACTTTTTCTTCCACATATTTATCTCTGGGTTTGCCGAAGCATAGAGAAAAAAAAATTGTCAATGAGAAATAGATTGGGTTCAGGTAAATGTTCCAAGTGCCATACATTACCGAATCTTAGCAAAATCTTAGAAGTGTATATCAGATTTGATCGGCTCTGTATTGGCTGCTATCAGTCCAATGTAGCAGGTCATTTATAAGATTTAGAAAGCAAAAATGATCAGAAACTGGGAAAGAGTTCGTCTGAAAGCCAAAAAATCGAAAGCTGATTTTCAAAGCTAACATTCCCATTCATCTTGGGAGGAATTTCTAGTACTTTCTCTTCCACACATATCTCTGTGTCTGGCAAAGCAGAGAGAAAAAAATTGTCAATGAGAAATAGATTGGGTTCAGGTAAATGTTCTAAGTGCCATTTCTTAGCAAAATCTTAGAAGTGCATATAAGATTTGCTAGTCTCTGTATTGCCTGTACTGCCAGTCCAATGACGGTCATTCAATAATTAAGTTGAATTTTTCGGCATAAGGACTTCTAATACAGATAGAAGCTTACTATTTTTTATTTATTTTTTGTTTTACTTCTTTTTCACATGGATTTAATTTCTTTTGCAGATTAAAAAAAAAAAAAACTTTGAGTGTTTTGGCTATTAACAAAGATGACCGACCAAGAAGCATGCTCCAGGATTGAACAGCGGTCAGTTATCAAGTTTTTGGTTGCTGAAGGGTGTAAACCAGTTGAAATTCATAGGAGAATGTCAACTACGTATGGTGCCACATGTTTCAGTCCAAACAAATGTCTACAAGTGGGCTAAATTGTTTAAAGAAGGACGGAGCAGTGTTGAGGATGAAGACAGGCCTGGGAGGCCTACAGAAGTGAGGTCTCCTGAAGTGATCGAATCAGTCAATGACCTCATTCAGTCTGACAGAAGGGTGACAGTGGATGACATTGCAAGGACTTTGAGCTTATCTGTTGGGACAAACGGAGGGGTCATCAGTCAGAAGGAGTCATCTTGCATCATGACAACGCAAGGCCTCACACAGCAGCCCAAACGGTGCAGACCATCAACGAGCTGGGCTGGGAACTGTTCCCTCACCCCCCTTACAGCCCAGACCTTGCCCCTTCAGACTTTCACCTGTTTTGTCCCTTGAAAGCGTTCACGAGAGGCACGAAGTTTAAAAGTGACGATGAAGTCAAAAGTATTGTGAGCGACTGGCTGAGACATCAGTCCAAAGATTTTTACGCTGAGGGAATACGGAAGCTTGTGCACAGATGGGAAAAGTGTGTGACAGTGCTGGGAGACTACGTTGAAAAATTAAAAAAAAGTAAGCTTCTATCTATATTAGAAGTCCTTATACCGAAAAATTCACCTTATTTATTGAATGACCCTCGTGTAAGATTTAGAAAACAAAAATTATCAGAAACTGGGAAAGTAAGTTGAACTTGAAATTACAGAAACGAATATTTTATAGTGTTTTGCCATTTCACTGACAAGGACGGGCCGAATCGCCCTAATAAGACGCCAGGACAATGCCACGTACGAAAAAAA
>OZ038517.1:41406825-41411825 GCA_964036315.1 Acanthosepion esculentum | reverse complement strand
GAAATGAACGAAACCGGTTAATGACATCAATCAACCAATTTTAGTTAGCTGAATATTTCGGTTTTTTCAGTATCTGTCTATATCTCTGAGATGAGGTATTATGTATATTATGTTCATTGTTCGGACTATTGTCCTCGTCTTTGTCGCCATATTTATAACAACGTTTCGGCCGTTATACGCTGCGGCACTTCTTCAAATAGTTTGCAATGTCGAACTGGATACTTTACTTGACTCACTGGGGTAGACTGTTCTAGTTCCACGTACCATGTTTAATGGATGTCACTTATCAGTTATCTCCTGTTAATTCCCCTCTCCAAGTTCTCCACTGCCTTAACCGGGTATTGAACTCACACTTTTTGTCACTGGATCTAACCAACGCCTTTATCCACTGTGCCATGTGTCCTTGAGGACATATGACACAGTGGATAATGAACAGGAGATAACTGAACAGCCAAAATGTTGTAATAAATATGGCGACAATGATGAGGACAATAGACCGAATAATGTAAATAGTGTACATAATACCTTATCTCAGAAATATAGACAATATATATATATATATATATATATATATATATATATATATATATATATATATATATATATATATATATATATATATATATTATGTCATTCACAGATAGTACTGTTTCGCTGTATCACAGCTCCTCAGTGCGACTAGACTTCCGAATGCCTCAAGCCAGGATTGAAACACAACTAATTTGGTGTCAGCCAGAGCTATCTTCACTCGGTAGAGTTACACAACTAAATCTAGCGTATTGTTTTTACAAATGTAAACAAATGCCAATCAGCCAAAGTGCTCCATTCAATATATATATATATATATATATATATATATATATATATATATATATATATATATATATATAAGCACAATACTAAACGGATAAAATATAGACAAAAACTTTTACTGTACCCATAAGTGGGGGAGAGTTGATGGTGGAAGTTGGCGAGGAAGGGAAATGGGTGAGATCTCATTGTTTGGAAGAAGCACCTTGCATAAAAAAACATCAGGTAATTCCCCTTCTCTGCGTTCTTCACTGCCTTAACCATATATTGAACTCACACTCTTTGGGTCCTGTCACTGGATTCAATCAACGTCTTTATCCACTGTGCCATGTGTCCTTGAGAACAGTCTAACCCAGTGAGCGAAATAAAGGGTTCAGTTCGACATTGCAAACTATTTGAAGAAGACCGGAGCGTAGAACGGCCGAAACCTTGTGATAAATACGGCAACAAAGATGAGGATGATAGTCCGAACAATTTAAATAGTGTATGGTTTTTCAGTAAGAATTGCGCTGACTCGTGTTGACTCATGCCTACAATATTAGTGTGAAATCAATTGAAAAACAATCTGACTAATAGATACAATTCTTCCATAAACTTTGTTCGTCTCGTGGATTTAAATAGATAGAAATGGACGAAGCCAGTTAAAGGTGTTTGTGTTTGCTCCAAATAAGAAGAAAGTGAAAATTATTTGATCATAGAAATGCACTGGAAGTGAGAATTAAAGGATTTCCGGTGGTCAGAAATGCTTGCAACTATTACTGACAGAACAGGAGCTCTCCAGTTGCGAAGATAGGCAAGGCATTAACAGGTCGATAAACTAGCTTGATATGCAATGACCGATGGTGAATGATAAGTAACATAGTAAAGTACAATGTCGTCAGTCCACCAATTATGCTTAGATAAACACTGCGGTTGTTTAGTCGTGATGACTAGTACTGACTTGTACTTACAATGTAAGCGTGAAAGCAACTTAAAAAAACAACATGACGAATAAATCGAATTCTCCCGATAGATATTAAGCGACAACTACAATGGCTTGATTCAACCAATTCTAGTTAGCTGAATACTACGGTTTTCAGTAAAGATTGTGTTGACTAATACTGACTTGTACTTACAATGTAAGCGTGAAAGCAACTTAAAAAAACAACATGACGAATAAATCGAATTCTCCCGATAGATATTAAGCGACAACTACAATGGCTTGATTCAACCAATTCTAGTTAGCTGAATACTACGGTTTTCAGTAAAGATTGTGTTGACTAATACTGACTTGTACTTACAATGTAAGCGTGAAAGCAACTTAAAAAAACAACATGACGAATAAATCGAATTCTCCCGATAGATATTAAGCGACAACTACAATGGCTTGATTCAACCAATTCTAGTTAGCTGAATACTACGGTTTTCAGTAAAGATTGTGTTGACTAATACTGACTTGTACTTACAATGTAAGTGTGAAAGCAACTTAAAAAAAATACATGACGAATAAATCGAATTCTCCCGACCATATTACTCATCATGTGGGCCAACAAAGGATTCTTCCTTCCTGGCCTACCCGGAAGTCAGAATGGAATCGATCAAGGGGTACATCGAAGCATGGAAGAAGCTAGTTAATAATTTCAAGTTCGCTTGAAATAAAGATGATCAACAGAATTTAAATTGATGAATGAAATTTTTTTTTCTTTACATTTTCTATAATGAAATTAAATTTTATTTACCTTTCTATAATGAAATTAAATTCTATTTACCTTTATCTATAATGAAATTAAATTTTATTTACCTTTTTCTATACGTTGGCGGTAACACTTCGGACGAAATATTCTCTATGGTACCTAAACTTTTGAGCGCAGCACTAGATAGGCGGCAAGACTATGATTCATTTTACAGTTGAAATGGCTAGATGTAACCGTAAGTCGTACGTCAACAGTTTCTTCTATCGCACATCTCGCTTGTAGAACTCCCTTGCGGCTTCTAACTTACCAGTCAAGTTTAGTCGTCAAAAATTTAAATGCAGTGTCCATCGCTATCTTCTGTCTTCTAAATTTCCGTTCTTTTATTGTTCTCTTTCCTTGAGCATTTTTCTCTCTTTTTTTCACATACTCTCTAAAAAAGTCTTAGTTGCTTTGTTACCTTCCTTGGGGTGAAATGATTAAAAAAAGGTCTTCTTTTGCACTCACCATGATATGATAAAGTATCTCTATCTCTAAAAGGCAGGATGTGTGTGTGTGTGTGTGTGTGTGTGTGTGTAACGAATGCACGGCCGCAATTTTCGACGGATTTGCACCAAAATTTACATACAAATGCTCCAAGTTAGCAAAAAAGGCCAAGACCGACTTTGCATTTCCCAATTCCCATCGATAGTGGAAATAAGCGATTTTTTCATGCTTCTACGGCAGATTTCATGTAGTTTGCGGCAATTTTCTACTGGCCAGAGTGAGAGCCTATAGCTGGCTGCAACGAATAGGCAGGAAGATTCTATTGGCCAGCGTGAGAGCCAACAGCTGACTGACATGAATGCTAACTAGCATGCAAAAAAAATCGATAGCTGCATTCGTCACAAGTGGGAAAAATTTAAATCTGCATGGCACTTTACTCCAATTGGCTCATTCGCATGCTTAAACTCAACGTTGATTCTGATTCCGCAGAACTGGGTTGGGTGTGAAAAAGTATTTGTTGTTAACATTCTTTTTTCATTCGGTTTTTCCAGTTACGTGTCCTTTTTTAAAGCTGATCGTTTTGTGTCCATTTTGTTTAGTTCTTTTTTCGTAACAGATTTAATGTTTAGTATAGAGTTTAGAAAAAAATCACAGTGTGAGATAGGCAAGAAGCAAGGCATGTAGCAACATCAGCACGGCAAAGGGCACTCCTTTAAAGGCAAGGAAGGGCAAAAATATTTTAAGTCAAGTGATAGCGATTGCTGTATGAGTCGTACGATTTTTTAATCAAGCACGGGCAACGCCGGGCCATGCTGCTAGTAAGAATATAAAGTAACGATCTTTTTCTGTCGGCACAGATGTTCTGCCCGCTGGCCATAGTTTATAGGACCCTGGACGAGAATAGCCGTATTGTTAGTATATTTTATGAAACAAGCGCTTAGAGGCCACACTTTTATTTATTTATTTATTTCCTATAGCACGGTGGTCTGTTATCAGTTGAATGAAATCTATATGTGTGATCGGATCTCATGGCCACCAAGAAAGATCATACAACGAACAAACAATTTTATCAAGAGACGCGGCCATTAATAACCTCGTGCGAGAGGAAACGGATATATTGTTGTTGTTGTTTTATTTCTCTGTAACTAGATTAATTAGCAATTAAATGAATGTTTGTACTCTGAAATTACCCTTGAACTGAAAAGGAACACAAGGTATGAATTTATAGCTTTGTTTCATTTTTCGTTTGTCCCTTATCTACGATTTTGCAAGCATACACTTCCCCTCTCATTGTAACTGGCACTGATCATGGATAGATAGATAGATAGATAAATAGATAGATAGGAATAGACTTGGATAGATAGATAGATAGATAGATAGATAGGAATAGACTTGGATTGAGATATATATATATATATATATATATATATATATATATATATATATATATATATATAGATAGATAGATAGATAGGAATAGACTTGGATTGATAGATAGATGGAAAGAGACTTAGATAGATAGATAGATAGATAGATAGATAGATAGATAGGAATAGACTTGGATTGATAGATAGATAGATAGATAGATAGATAGATAGATAGATAGATAGATAGCAATAGACTTGGATAGATAAATAGATAGGTAGATAGATAGGAATTGACTTGGATAGATAGATAGATGGATAGATACAGGCGTTGAACAAAATAATTGAAACACTTGTTAAATTCAAATTTAATATGGAGTCTAGGAATGGAATCAGACATCTTCCTGACTTCATCCAGAGGAATTTTCGGCCATTCTTCCATTAATAGCTGCTCCAGCTCTTTAAAACACGACGCTGGAGGATAGCAGCTCCTAACTTGTCGCTCCAAAATGCACCACAGATGTTCAATAATATTGATATCTGGAGATTGGGGAGGCCACTCCATATGTTCTAACTCACTTTCTTGAATTGTGTCATAGCTCTTGATATGGTAGCTCTTCAAAAATCAAACAGTTTAGCAACCTTAGTGATCATGGCACCTGCCATGCGA
>OZ038517.1:41369325-41401825 GCA_964036315.1 Acanthosepion esculentum | reverse complement strand
GAGACTTTGTAATCGCAGATTTATCATTTATATATCATTGCTTGAACCGGCTTCTAATGCTCCAGTTGGCGCGGCTTGGTGATAGTAGTCGTGGCTCCGGGGGGCACAGTCTTATGGTTAGAGAGAATCTCAGTTGGGTTCCACCACGGAATTTGTGAGCGAGCGGCGCTATATTGAGTCTGATTTGCGACCTTTTCGTCACCGAGGCTGGTAGAAAATTTGGTAGTGTGTTCGCTTGACAACCTAACTGTCAGGGTTTCAATTCTGCTGATGAGTCCCAAATATAAAACGAAATGAAATGGCCGTCCAGTGCTTTCTGCATTCTGTTGAGGTTTCAGACTCGATAAATCACTTAATTATATTTATCAAATCCTCCTAATATATCATATTTATATACACATCCACTCCTACACATATATACATCTACACACACATATATACATACTGTTTTCTTTTTGAATTTGTAGGTCTGATGAATTGGATCGTATTTACGATTCCAATGGAATAAATTATGACCATGGAATATTAGTGTTTAAGCCTTGTTATATATATATATATATATATATATATATATATATATATATATATATATATATATATATATATATATATATATATATATATATATAAGCAAATATGTGGATGTAGATCCGACGGTATGAAGAAAAATATGGAAAAGACAAAACAAAATCCGAATATGGAAGTTTACTGTTTTAATGTTGTTTTACTGTCGACGTCAGACGTTTCGGTCTAGTAGACCATCTTCAGGACATGGTTATTAGAAACATACATAGGACTTCAGAATTTCAGTTGTTCTGTTTCTGATTAGTCTTGTGTCTATCGTCTCTTCATGTTGACTTAAATATCGTCTAATCCTATGTATGTTTCTAATAACCATGTTCTGAAGATGGTCTACTAGACCGAAACGTCTGACGTCGACAGTAAAACAACATTAAAACAGTAAACTTGCATATTCAGATTTTGTTTTGTCTTTTCCATATTTTTCATCATACATATATATATATATATATATATATATATATATATATATATATATATATATATATAGTCCATTTCCTAATATATCCAACCTTTAGGAGAGGGACTCTTTGCGCCTTCTTTTTACGTTTTAAATATTTTAAATTTCTGCGTTAATTTCAGCCATGTATATTATCGTTTAGTGGAAACTATATATATATAATCATAGATAATAATGTTTAATACCAGTCATCGAAGAACATGATTTTTAAAAGAATTTTGAATTTCTACATCTATATAAACGTGCCCATTTTTAAAAATATGGGTGACCATACACGAAATTATCAGAAAATAAGAGGGATAACTATAGTAAAATTGGTGTCAGTATTTCTAAAATTAGATTACGAGGAATGTTTTCCAACAGTTTTAAGATTACTAAGTACTTAAAAATTATATGAAAAGGCGCCATTAAATAATTAAATTGTTAAATTATGTTTTACACATAAAGTCTCTGTAAAACAACAATAAATCTGTCATCACTTGTCATCGCTCATCAAATACTTAAACATGGCTAGTGTTGTTTAACTGCTTGGTTTAAAATGCATTTCTGTGTTATTTTAAACTTAAAGTGTTGTGTTGTCCTTCCTCTAAAGAGTTTATGTTGGACTCTTCCGCCTACTATAAGATTAGTAGGAGAGAAGGCCTTGCGGGAACAGTTGAACAGATTGTTCGTTTACTGTCGAGCTCTCTGTCATGAGCAAAGAGGAACCCGGAGGAGGCTTTGCCGAAGGGCAAAGTTTCGTCCGGGGAGGTAGACAGACCCTGAACCCGTTTATACGGGTTCTAAGGGAATATTTTGGGCCGAGCCTACGGGCTCGGAGAACCAACGGTAAACTCGGCCGTGTGCCACATACATCCCTCGTGGAGTGGAGGGGGCTGTTAAGTATAACAGTTACATAAATTGTTCGTTACTGTCGAACTCACTGCCTTGAGCAGAGAGAAACCCGGACGAGGCTTTGCCGAAGGGCAAAGTTTCATCCTAGGTGGTAGACAGGCCCTGAACTCGTTTATACGGTTTCTACGGGAATATTTTTGGTCGAGCCTATGGGCTCGGAGAACCCACGGTAAACTCGACCTTGTGCCATATACATCCTTCGCGGGGGGGGGGGCTGTTAAATATTGAACCCTGGGTCAACCGACACACACTCACTAGTCGTGTAATACTCTTCTGTTGTATTTACTGATTAATATAGGATATATCTGCAACACTTGTTTTGTTATTTCTTTAACTATTTACTTGGTCACAACATAAAGTAAATAATATTTCTTTCAGATCAGATTAATTTGCTTTAAATTAGCTAATATCCTGTAAATAAAGTTTGAGGAAAGTATATTTTATTTTTGGAAGATTTTTTTAAATAAAGTGAATTACATTACAATGACAGGCAACTAAAAAAAAAGTGCGCTTATCAACTATTTTCGAAAAAAAAAGTTGATTCCAATCAATATAATTTCTGACTGAAATACACCAGAGTATTTTGCTTACTGGAAATTGCAGATTTAATTAAAACTAAAATGAAAGCTTCAAGAAAGTTTTTTTTAATTTTTTTAAAAAATTCATTGAGGGCATCGCGAAGTAGTGGAGGCCCCTAATTAAAATGTACGACGGAATATCGAACCAGTGGTTCCAGCCTTGACGGAATTCTACGCGGCCCTTGAGGGCTAGGCATTATTCTCAACCTAAGAGCATCTCTCAAGCAGATGGAAAACTACTCTTTCGCTATTTTAATGGCAAATGTTCGGACGAGCTATATTCCTTAGTTCCACCAGACCAGGCCTTCCCAGCTAGGAAACGCGCCATTCCCTTTGTGCTTCATTAGTAAGGAGAAAGTTACAATTCTTTTCGAAAACCACTATTTTCTGGAACTGATATCCGAGAGGGCGCGTCCCTGTTTTGTACAAACTTAATCTTGGCAAGTCTAGAGTTAACCGTTGGCGATTTTGCATGTCCTCATAATATACACTTCCTTACTACTCTTATGTACATACAGCAATCCCATTTCTACCTTGAGCGTCTCTTTGGCCTCGTATTAGATAAACAATTGGCAGATGTGGACCACCGTCCCTGAAATAAGAGGGGGTATCAAAATGAGGTTTTTCTCATGACACCGCTATTATTTTAATTACCTTCCCTCCACGGCAAGCGTCCTGGGTATGATGATAAACTACATCCGCGTCCAGGGTAAGACAATAAACTATGTCCAACAGCAAGGCGTCTGATCAGGAGGTTTTGAGGAGCGTGGAACCACCTCTTAATTGCTGATGTTCTCAGGTCAACCATGACCCGGGGTGGTAGCACTGGTTACGGTCCCAGCTATGGTCAAATAGTTAACCCAGAAACTGAGGTAAAAGGCATTATAAAAGTGTAAAAATAGGTTTTAATACCAGAAATAATTTGTAAAAAATTATTACCAGAAATAAATTTTTGAAGAAAAAAAAATATTATTAGTAATATGTTTTTTTTTTTTAAATATTATCAGCAATACGTTTTTGAAAAAATAATTTTACCAGCAATGCGTTTTTGAAAAAATATTAGCAGCTATACGTTTTTTAAAAAATAATATTACCAGCTATACATTTTTGAGGAAAAAATATTATCAGAAATAGATGTTTGACAAAACAAAAATATTACCAGGAAAAAAACAGTTGTCGGCATTAAATGACCCATTGAGGTTGATATGCCGTAAAACAAACCAAACCAAACCAAACCTCCACGGCAATGTTTATTGTTTCAAAAAAGGAATGATTATAATTGTAATAAGACGTAAACATATTGGATCTAGCTAAATTGTTCGAAATCAATTGCTCGAAAAATAATTTCTCGAAATATCAATTGCTCGAAAGGCAGTTTGCTGGAAACCTGTGGTTAAAAAAAAATAAAACGACATTTTTCTAATATTTACTATAAGATAAAATAATGCAAATTTATTGTTGTTAAATGAACAGTTAAAATTAAAGAACGAGTACATTTATATAGCAGGTCTTATTTTTTTCTCGAAAGGCAGTTTGCTCGAAACTTGTGGTTAAAATAAAATAAAACGACATTGTTTCTAATATTTACTATAAGATAAAATAAAGCAAATTTATTGTTGTTAAATGAACAGTTAAAATTAAAGAACGAGTACATTTATATAGCGGGTCTTATTTTTTTCACGAAAGGCAGTTTGCTCGAAACCTGTGGTTAAAATAAAATAAAACGACATTGTTTCTAATATTTACTATAAGATAAAATAATGCAAATTTATTGTTGTTAAATGAACAGTTAAAATTAAAGAACGAGTACATTTATATAGCAGGTCTTATTTTTTTCTCGAAAGGCAGTTTGCTCGAAACTTGGGGTTAAAATAAAATAAAACGACATTGTTTCTAATATTTACTATAAGATAAAATAAAGCAAATTTATTGTTGTTAAATGAACAGTTAAAATTAAAGAACGAGTACATTTATATAGCGGGTCTTATTTTTTTCACGAAAGGCAGTTTGCTCGAAACCTGTGGTTAAAATAAAATAAAACGACATTGTTTCTAATATTTACTATAAGATAAAATAATGCAAATTTATTGTTGTTAAATGAACAGTTAAAATTAAAGAACGAGTACATTTATATAGCAGGTCTTATTTTTTTCACGAAAGGCAGTTTGCTCATAACCTGTGGTTAAAATTAAATAAAACGACATTGTTTCTAATATTTACTATAAGATAAAATAATGCAAATTTGTTGTTGTTAAATGAACAGTTAAAATTAAAGAACGAGTACATTTATATAGCAGGTCTTATTTTTTTCACGAAAGGCAGTTTGCTCGAAACGTGTTGTTAGAATAAAATAAAACGACATTGTTTCTAATATTTACTATAAGATAAAATAATGCAAATTTATTGTTGTTAACTGAACAGTTAAAATGAAAGAACGAGTACATTTATATAGTCGGTCTTATTTTTTTCTCGAAAGGCAGTTTGCTCGAAACCTGTGGTTAAAATAAAATAAAACGACATTGTTTCTAATATTTACTATAAGATAAAATAATGCAAATTTATTTTTGTTAAATGAACAGTTAAAATTAAAGAACGAGTACATTTATATAGCAGGTCTTATTTTTTTCACGAAAGGCAGTTTGCTCAAAACCTGTGGTTAAAATTAAATAAAACGACATTGTTTCTAATATTTACTATAAGATAAAATAATGCAAATTTGTTGTTGTTAAATGAACAGTTAAAATTAAAGAACGAGTACATTTATATAGCAGGTCTTATTTTTTTCTCGAAAGGCAGTTTGCTCGAAACTTGTGGTTAAAATAAAATAAAACGACATTGTTTCTAATATTTACTATAAGATAAAATAATGCAAATTTATTGTTGTTAACTGAACAGTTAAATAAAAGAACGAGTACATTTATATAGCAGGTCTTATTTTTATCTCGAAAGGCAGTTTGCTCGAAACCTGTGGTTAAAATAAAATAAAACGACATTGTTTCTAATATTTACTATAAGATAAAATAATGCAAATTTATTGTTGTTAACTGAACAGTTAAAATGAAAGAACGAGTAAATTTATATAGCAGGTCTTATTTTTTTCTCGAAAGGCAGTTTGCTCGAAACCTGTGGTTAAAATAAAATAAAACGACATTGTTTCTAATATTTACTATAAGATAAAATAATGCAAATTTATTGTTGTTAAATGAACAGTTAAAATTAAAGAACGAGTACATTTATATAGCAGGTGTTATTTTTTTCACGAAAGGCAGTTTGCTCGAAACGTGTTGTTAGAATAAAATAAAACGACATTGTTTCTAATATTTACTATAAGATAAAATAATGCAAATTTATTGTTGTTAACTGAACAGTTAAAATGAAAGAACGAGTACATTTATATAGTCGGTCTTATTTTTTTCTCGAAAGGCAGTTTGCTCGAAACCTGTGGTTAAAATAAAATAAAACGACATTGTTTCTAATATTTACTATAAGATAAAATAATGCAAATTTATTATTGTTAAATGAACAGTTAAAATTAAAGAACGAGTACATTTATATAGCAGGTCTTATTTTTTTCACGAAAGGCAGTTTGCTCGAAAACTGTGGTTAAAATAAAATAAAACGACATTGTTTCTAATATTTACTATAAGATAAATTAATGCAAATTTATTGTTGTTAACTGAACAGTTAAAATTAAAGACGAGTACATTTATATCGCAGGTCTTATTTTTTTCACGAAAGGCAGTTTGCTCGAAACGTGTGGTTAAAATAAAATAAAACGTCATTGTTTCTAATGTTTAATATAAGATAAAATAATGCAAATTTATTGTTGTTAAATGAACAGTTAAAATTAAGGAACGAGTACCTTTATATAGCAGGTCTTATTTTTTTCAGGAAAGGCAGTTTGCTCGAAACCTGTGGTTAAAATAAAATAAAACGACATTGTTTCTAATATTTACTATAAGATAAAATAATGCAAATTTATTGTTGTTAACTGAACGAGTACATTTATATAGCAGGTCTTATTTTTTTCTCGAAATGCAGTTTGCTCGAAATGTGTGGTTAAAATAAAATAAAACGACATTGTTTCTAATATTTGCTATAAGATAAAATAATGCAAATTTATTGTTGTTAACTGAACAGTTAAAATTAAAGAACGAGTACATTTATATAGCAGGTCTTATTTTTTTCTCGAAAGGCAGTTTGCTCGAAACCTGTGGTTAAAATAAAATAAAACGACATTGTTTCTAATATTTACTATAAGATAAAATAATGCAAATTTATTGTTGTTAACTGAACAGTTAAAATTAAAGAACGAGTAAATTTATATAGCATATCTTATTTTTTTCTCGAAAGGCAGTTTGCTCGAAACCTGTGGTTAAAATAAAATAAAATGACATTGTTTCTAATATTTACTATAAGAAAAATAATGCAAATTTATTGTTGTTAACTGAACAGTTAAAATTAAAGAACGTGTACTTTTATATAGCAGGTCTTATTTTTTTCACGAAAGCAGTTTGCTCGAAACCTGTGGTTAAAATAAAATAAAACGACATTGTTTCTAATATTTACTCTAAGATAAAATAATGCAAATTTGTTGTTGTTAACTGAACAGTTAAAATTAAAGAACGAGTACATTTATATAGGAGGTCTTATTTTTTTCTCGAAAGGCAGTTTGCTCGAAACTTGTGGTTAAAATAAAATAAAACGACATTGTTTCTAATATTTACTATAAGATAAAATAATGCAAATTTATTGTTGTTAACTGAACAGTTAAATGAAAGAACGAGTACATTTATATAGCAGGTCTTATTTTTATCTCGAAAGGCAGTTTGCTCGAAACCTGTGGTTAAAATAAAATAAAACGACATTGTTTCTAATATTTACTATAAGATAAAATAATGCAAATTTATTGTTGTTAACTGAACAGTTAAAATTAAAGAACGAGTACATTTATATAGCAGGTCTTATTTTTTTTCTCGAAAGGCAGTTTGCTCGAAACCTGTGGTTAAAATAATATAAAACGACATTGTTTCTAATATTTACTATAAGAATAATAATGCAAATTTATTGTTGTTAACTGAACAGTTAAAATTAAAGAAACGTGTACTTTTATATAGCAGGTCTTATTTTTTTCTCGAAAGGCAGTTTGCTCGAAACCTGTGGTTAAAATAAAATAAAATGACATTGTTTCTAATATTTACAATAAGATGAAATAATGCAAATTTATTGTTGTTAAATAAACAGTTAAAGTTAAAGAACGAGTACATTTATATAGCAGGTCTTATTTTTTTCACGAAAGGCAGTTTGCTCGAAACCTGTGGTTAAAATAAAATAAAACGACATTGTTTCTAATATTTACAATAAGATGAAATAATGCAAATTTATTGTTGTTAAATAAACAGTTAAAGTTAAAGAACGAGTACATTTATATAGCAGGTCTTATTTTTTTCACGAAAGGCAGTTTGCTCGAAACCTGTGGTTAAAATAAAATAAAACGACATTGTTTCTAATATTTACAATAAGATGAAATAATGCAAATTTATTGTTGTTAAATAAACAGTTAAAGTTAAAGAACGAGTACATTTATATAGCAGGTCTTATTTTTTTCTCGAAAGGCAGTTTGCTCGAAACTTGTGGTTAAAATAAAATAAAACGACATTGTTTCTAATATTTACTATAAGATAAAATAATGCAAATTTATTGTTGTTAACTGAACAGTTAAATAAAAGAACGAGTACATTTATATAGCAGGTCTTATTTTTATCTCGAAAGGCAGTTTGCTCGAAACCTGTGGTTAAAATAAAATAAAACGACATTGTTTCTAATATTTACTATAAGATAAAATAATGCAAATTTATTGTTGTTAACTGAACAGTTAAAATGAAAGAACGAGTAAATTTATATAGCAGGTCTTATTTTTTTCTCGAAAGGCAGTTTGCTCGAAACCTGTGGTTAAAATAAAATAAAACGACATTGTTTCTAATATTTACTATAAGATAAAATAATGCAAATTTATTGTTGTTAAATGAACAGTTAAAATTAAAGAACGAGTACATTTATATAGCAGGTGTTATTTTTTTCACGAAAGGCAGTTTGCTCGAAACGTGTTGTTAGAATAAAAGAAAACGACATTGTTTCTAATATTTACTATAAGATAAAATAATGCAAATTTATTGTTGTTAACTGAACAGTTAAAATGAAAGAACGAGTACATTTATATAGTCGGTCTTATTTTTTTCTCGAAAGGCAGTTTGCTCGAAACCTGTGGTTAAAATAAAATAAAACGACATTGTTTCTAATATTTATTATAAGATAAAATAATGCAAATTTATTATTGTTAAATGAATAGTTAAAATTAAAGAACGAGTACATTTATATAGCAGGTCTTATTTTTTTCACGAAAGGCAGTTTGCTCGAAAACTGTGGTTAAAATAAAATAAAACGACATTGTTTCTAATATTTACTATAAGATAAATTAATGCAAATTTATTGTTGTTAACTGAACAGTTAAAATTAAAGACGAGTACATTTATATCGCAGGTCTTATTTTTTTCACGAAAGGCAGTTTGCTCGAAACGTGTGGTTAAAATAAAATAAAACGTCATTGTTTCTAATGTTTAATATAAGATAAAATAATGCAAATTTATTGTTGTTAAATGAACAGTTAAAATTAAGGAACGAGTACCTTTATATAGCAGGTCTTATTTTTTTCACGAAAGGCAGTTTGCTCGAAACCTGTGGTTAAAATAAAATAAAACGACATTGTTTCTAATATTTACTATAAGATAAAATAATGCAAATTTATTGTTGTTAACTGAACGAGTACATTTATATAGCAGGTCTTATTTTTTTCTCGAAATGCAGTTTGCTCGAAATGTGTGGTTAAAATAAAATAAAACGACATTGTTTCTAATATTTGCTATAAGATAAAATAATGCAAATTTATTGTTGTTAACTGAACAGTTAAAATTAAAGAACGAGTACATTTATATAGCAGGTCTTATTTTTTTCTCGAAAGGCAGTTTGCTCGAAACCTGTGGTTAAAATAAAATAAAACGACATTGTTTCTAATATTTACTATAAGATAAAATAATGCAAATTTATTGTAGTTAACTGAACAGTTAAAATGAAAGAACGAGTAAATTTATATAGCATATCTTATTTTTTTCTCGAAAGGCAGTTTGCTCGAAACCTGTGGTTAAAATAAAATAAAATGACATTGTTTCTAATATTTACTATAAGAAAAATAATGCAAATTTATTGTTGTTAACTGAACAGTTAAAATTAAAGAACGTGTACTTTTATATAGCAGGTCTTATTTTTTTCACGAAAGCAGTTTGCTCGAAACCTGTGGTTAAAATAAAATAAAACGACATTGTTTCTAATATTTACTCTAAGATAAAATAATGCAAATTTGTTGTTGTTAACTGAACAGTTAAAATTAAAGAACGAGTACATTTATATAGGAGGTCTTATTTTTTTCTCGAAAGGCAGTTTGCTCGAAACTTGTGGTTAAAATAAAATAAAACGACATTGTTTCTAATATTTACTATAAGATAAAATAATGCAAATTTATTGTTGTTAACTGAACAGTTAAATGAAAGAACGAGTACATTTATATAGCAGGTCTTATTTTTATCTCGAAAGGCAGTTTGCTCGAAACCTGTGGTTAAAATAAAATAAAACGACATTGTTTCTAATATTTACAATAAGATGAAATAATGCAAATTTATTGTTGTTAAATAAACAGTTAAAGTTAAAGAACGAGTACATTTATATAGCAGGTCTTATTTTTTTCACGAAAGGCAGTTTGCTCGAAAGCTGTGGTTAAAATAAAATAAAACGACATTGTTTCTAATATTTAATATAAGATAAAATAATGCAAATTTATTGTTGTTAAATGAACAGTTAAAATTAAAGAACGAGTACATTTATATAGCAGGACTTATTTTTTTCTCGAAAGCAGTTTGCTCGAAACCTGTGGTTAAAATAAAATAAAATGACATTGTTTCTAATATTTACTATAAGATAAGATAATGCAAATTTATTGTTGTTAAATGAACAGTTAAAATGAAAGAACGTGTACTTTTATATAGCAGGTCTTATTTTTTTCATGAAAGGCAGTTTGCTCGAAAACTGTGGTTAAAATAAAATAAAACGACATTGTTTCTAATATTTACTATAAGATAAAATAATGCAAATTTATTGTTGTTAACTGAACAGTTAAAATGAAAGAATGAGTACATTTATATAGCAGGTCTTATTTTTTTCTCGAAAGGCAGTTTGCTCGAAACCTGTGGTTAAAATAAAATAAAACGACATTGTTTCTAATATTTACTATAAGAAAAATAATGCAAATTTATTGTTGTTAAATGAACAGTTAAAATGAAAGAACGAGTACATTTATATAGCAGGTCTTATTTTTTTCTCGAAAGGCAGTTTGCTCGAAACTTGTGCTTAAAATAAAATAAAACGACATTGTTTCTAATATTTACTGTAAGATAAAATAATGCAAATTTATTGTTGTTAACTGCACAGTTAAAATGAAAGAACGAGGACATTTATATAGCAGATCTTATTTTTTTCTCGAAAGGCAGTTTGCTCGAAACCTGTGCTCAAAATAAAATAAAACGACATTGTTTCTAATATTTACTATAAGATAAAAAAAGGCAAATTTATTGTTGTTAACTGAACAGTTAAAATTAAAGAACGAGTACATTTATATAGCAGGTCTTATTTTTTTCCTCGAAAGGCAGTTTGCTCGAAACCTGTGGTTAAAATAATATAAAACGACATTGTTTCTAATATTTACTATAAGAAAAATAATGCAAATTTATTGTTGTTAAATGAACAGTTAAAATTAAAGAACGAGTACATTTATATAGCAGGTCTTATTTTTTTCTCGAAAGGCAGTTTGCTCGAAACTTGTGGTTAAAATAAAATAAAACGACATTGTTTCTAATATTTACTATAAGATAAAATAATGCAAATTTATTGTTGTTAAATGAACAGTTAAAATTAAAGAACGAGTACATTTATATAGCAGGTCTTATTTTTTTCACGAAAGGCAGTTTGCTCGAAAGCTGTGGTTAAAATAAAATAAAACGACATTGTTTCTAATATTTAATATAAGATAAAATAATGCAAATTTATTGTTGTTAAATGAACAGTTAAAATTAAAGAACGAGTACATTTATATAGCAGGACTTATTTTTTTCTCGAAAGCAGTTTGCTCGAAACCTGTGGTTAAAATAAAATAAAATGACATTGTTTCTAATATTTACTATAAGATAAGATAATGCAAATTTATTGTTGTTAAATGAACAGTTAAAATGAAAGAACGTGTACTTTTATATAGCAGGTCTTATTTTTTTCATGAAAGGCAGTTTGCTCGAAAACTGTGGTTAAAATAAAATAAAACGACATTGTTTCTAATATTTACTATAAGATAAAATAATGCAAATTTATTGTTGTTAACTGAACAGTTAAAATGAAAGAATGAGTACATTTATATAGCAGGTCTTATTTTTTTCTCGAAAGGCAGTTTGCTCGAAACCTGTGGTTAAAATAAAATAAAACGACATTGTTTCTAATATTTACTATAAGAAAATTAATGCAAATTTATTGTTGTTAAATGAACAGTTAAAATGAAAGAACGAGTACATTTATATAGCAGGTCTTATTTTTTTCTCGAAAGGCAGTTTGCTCGAAACTTGTGCTTAAAATAAAATAAAACGACATTGTTTCTAATATTTACTGTAAGATAAAATAATGCAAATTTATTGTTGTTAACTGCACAGTTAAAATGAAAGAACGAGGACATTTATATAGCAGATCTTATTTTTTTCTCGAAAGGCAGTTTGCTCGAAACCTGTGCTCAAAATAAAATAAAACGACATTGTTTCTAATATTTACTATAAGATAAAAAAAGGCAAATTTATTGTTGTTAACTGAACAGTTAAAATTAAAGAACGAGTACATTTATATAGCAGGTCTTATTTTTTTCCTCGAAAGGCAGTTTGCTCGAAACCTGTGGTTAAAATAATATAAAACGACATTGTTTCTAATATTTACTATAAGAAAAATAATGCAAATTTATTGTTGTTAAATGAACAGTTAAAATTAAAGAACGAGTACATTTATATAGCAGGTCTTATTTTTTTCTCGAAAGGCAGTTTGCTCGAAACTTGTGGTTAAAATAAAATAAAACGACATTGTTTCTAATATTTACTATAAGATAAAATAATGCAAATTTATTGTTGTTAAATGAACAGTTAAAATTAAAGAACGAGTACATTTATATAGCAGGTCTTATTTTTTTCTCGAAAGGCAGTTTGCTCGAAACTTGTTGTTAAATTAAAATAAAACGACATTGTTTCTAATATTTACTATAAGATAAAATAATGCAAATTTATTGTTGTTAACTGAACGAGTACATTTATATAGCAGGTCTTATTTTTTTCTCGAAATGCAGTTTGCTCGAAATGTGTGGTTAAAATAAAATAAAACGACATTGTTTCTAATATTTACTATAAGATAAAATAATGCAAATTTATTGTTGTTAACTGAAGAGTTAAAATTAAAGAACGAGTACATTTATATAGCAGGTCTTATTTTTTTCTCGAAAGGCAGTTTGCTCGAAACCTGTGGTTAAAATTAAATAAAACGACATTGTTTCTAATATTTACTATAAGATAAGATAATGCAAATTTATTGTTGTTAAATGAACAGTTAAAATGAAAGAACGTGTACTTTTATATAGCAGGTCTTATTTTTTTCTCGAAAGGCAGTTTGCTCGAAAACTGTGGTTAAAATAAAATAAAACGACATTGTTTCTAATATTTACTATAAGATAAAATAATGCAAATTTATTGTTGTTAACTGAACAGTTAAAATGAAAGAATGAGTACATTTACATAGCAGGTCTTATTTTTTTCTCGAAAGGCAGTTTGCTCGAAACCTGTGGTTAAAATAAAATAAAACGACATTGTTTCTAATATTTACTATAAGAAATATAATGCAAATTTATTGTTGTTAAATGAACAGTTAAAATGAAAGAACGAGTACATTTATATAGCAGGTCTTATTTTTTTCTCGAAAGGCAGTTTGCTCGAAACTTGTGCTTAAAATAAAATAAAACGACATTGTTTCTAATATTTACTGTAAGATAAAATAATGCAAATTTATTGTTGTTAACTGCACAGTTAAAATGAAAGAACGAGGACATTTATATAGCAGATCTTATTTTTTTCTCGAAAGGCAGTTTGCTCGAAACCTGTGCTCAAAATAAAATAAAACGACATTGTTTCTAATATTTACTATAAGATAAAAAAAGGCAAATTTATTGTTGTTAACTGAACAGTTAAAATTAAAGAACGAGTACATTTATATAGCAGGTCTTATTTTTTTCCTCGAAAGGCTGTTTGCTCGAAACCTGTGGTTAAAATAATATAAAACGACATTGTTTCTAATATTTACTATAAGAAAAATAATGCAAATTTATTGTTGTTAAATGAACAGTTAAAATTAAAGAACGAGTACATTTATATAGCAGGTCTTATTTTTTTCTCGAAAGGCAGTTTGCTCGAAAATTGTGGTTAAAATAAAATAAAACGACATTGTTTCTAATATTTACTATAAGATAAAATAATGCAAATTTATTGTTGTTAACTGAAGAGTTAAAATTAAAGAACGAGTACATTTATATAGCAGGTCTTATTTTTTTCTCGAAAGGCAGTTTGCTCAAAAAACCTGTGGTTAAAATAAAATAAAACGACATTGTTTCTAATATTTACTATAAGATAAAATAATGCAAATTTATTGTTGTTAACTGAACGAGTACATTTATATAGCAGGTCTTATTTTTTTCTCGAAATGCAGTTTGATCGAAATGTGTGGTTAAAATAAAATAAAACGACATTGTTTCTAATATTTACTATAAGATAAAATAATGCAAATTTATTGTTGTTAACTGAAGAGTTAAAATTAAAGAACGAGTACATTTATATAGCAGGTCTTATTTTTTTCTCGAAAGGCAGTTTGCTCAAAAAACCTGTGGTTAAAATAAAATAAAACGACATTGTTTCTAATATTTACTATAAGATAAAATAATGCAAATTTATTGTTGTTAAATGAACAGTTAAAATTAAAGAACGAGTACATTTATATAGCAGGTCTTATTTTTTCTCGAAAGGCAGTTTGCTCGAAACTTGTGGTTAAAATAAAATAAAACGACATTGTTTCTAATATTTACTATAAGATAAAATAATACAAATTTATTGTTGTTAAATGAACAGTTAAAATTAAAGAACGAGTACATTTATATAGCAGGTCTTATTTTTTTCTCGAAAGGCAGTTTGCTCGAAACATGTGGCTAAAATAAAATAAAACGACATTGTTTCTAATATTTACTATAAGATAAAATAATGCAAATTTATTGTTGTTAACTGAACAGTTAAAATTAAAGACGAGTACATTTATATCGCAGGTCTTATTTTTTTCACGAAAGGCAGTTTGCTCTAAACCTGTGGTTAAAATAAAATAAAACGACATTGTTTCTAATATTTACTATAAGATAAGATAATGCAAATTTATTGTTGTTAACTGAACAGTTGAAATGAAAGAACGAGTACATTTATATAGCAGGTCTTATTTTTTTCTCGAAAGGCAGTTTGCTCGAAACCTGTGGTTAAAATAAAATAAAACGACATTGTTTCTAATATTTACTATAAGATAAAATAATGCAAATTTATTGTTGTTAACTGAACAGTTAAAATGAAAGAACGAGTACATTTATATAGCAGATCTTGTTTTTTTCTCGAAAGGCAGTTTGCTCGAAACCTGTGGTTAAAATAATATAAAACGACATTGTTTCTAATATTTACTATAAGATAAAATAATGCAAATTTATTGTTGTTAACTGAACAGTTAAAATTAAAGCCGAGTACATTTATATCGCAGGTCTTATTTTTTTCACGAAAGACAGTTTGCTCGAAACCTGTGGTTAAAATAAAATAAAACGACATTGTTTCTAATATTTACTATAAGATAAAATAATGCAAATTTATTGTTAACTGAACAGATAAAATTAAAGAACGAGTACATTTATATCGCAGGTCTTATTTTTTTCTCGAAAGGCAGTTTGCTCGAAACCTGTGGTTAAAATAAAATAAAATGACATTGTTTCTAATATTTACTATAAGATAAAATAATGCAAATTTATTGTTGTTAACTTAACAGTTAAAATGAAAGAACGAGTACATTTATATAGCAGGTCTTATTTTTTTCTCGAAAGGCAGTTTGCTCGAAACCTGTGGTTAAAATAAAATAAAACGACATTGTTTCTAATATTTACTATAAGATAAAATAATGCAAATTTATTGTTGTTAAATGAAAAGTTAAAATTAAAGACGAGTACATTTATATCGCAGGTCTTATTTTTTTCTCGAAAGGCAGTTTGCTCGAAACCTGTGGTTAAAATAAAATAAAATGACATTGTTTCTAATATTTACTATAAGATAAAATAATGCAAATTTATTGTTGTTAACTTAACAGTTAAAATGAAAGAACGAGTACATTTATATCGCAGGTCTTATTTTTTTCACGAAAGACAGTTTTCTCGAAACCTGTGTTTAAAATAAAATAAAACGACATTGTTTCTAATATTTACTATAACATAAAATAATGCAAATTTATTGTTAACTGAACAGTTAAAATTAAAGACGAGTACATTTATATCGCAGGTCTTAATTTTTTCACGAAAGACAGTTTTCTCGAAACCTGTGGTTAAAATAAAATAAAACGACATTGTTTCTAATATTTACTATAAGATAAAATAATGCAAATTTATTGTTAACTGAACAGATAAAATTAAAGAACGAGTACATTTATATCGCAGGTTTTATTTTTTTCTCGAAAGGCAGTTTGCTCGAAACCTGTGGTTAAAATAAAATAAAACGACATTGTTTCTAATATTTACTATAAGATAAAATAATGCAAATTTATTGTTCTTAACTGAACAGTTAAAATGAAAGAATTAGTACATTTATATCGCAGGTCTTATTCTTTTTTCTGTAGTTTAAAATGAAGCGTACATTTTCATTATTACTGTTATTCTTCGTGATTAAAAAAAAACATACTATTGTTGTTAATATTTAGTCTACTAGTATGAAATATTATATGTAACATTTCTTAAATATGCTTCAACATTGTTTGTTGTGTCATAGTTTGATACAATGTTCTTTAATCGCATTGGACAGTCACGGTACTGTTCTCTCTTTAGTCTATCAATAATGACAATAGATATGTTTGCTATGGGAAGAAAGGGAGAATCACACGTACAGAGAGTAGCCTTGCCACCGAGTGTTGAGCCAGACAAGAGAGAAAGTCGTAGAAGACTGACTGTTAAAGTGAGTGTTGTTGCTTCGAACAATCTGCCTTTCGAGCAATTGATAGTTCGAGAAATTAATTTTCGAGCAATTGATTTCGAGATATTTACTGTCGAGCAATTGATTTGGAGCAATTTATAATAAAAATTATTTCTTTATTAGATTGTTTATTGGAATGGTTGGCAAAACATCAGATAATTGCCAATCGATTCGAACTTTATAAAATGGTAAAAAATAAGTATTTCCTTATAGTTATTTCTTAGTATTGAAGTCAACACTTAGAGGCGACAGTCTGTTTCATGCTAGACGCAATCGTCAGGACTCGAGTGCTCTTATTTTCTCGGCTATTTATATATACGGGTCAGTTATTTGAATATATAAGATAAGAAATAAAAATAAAAAATAAAAATAAATAAAAACAAGGAAAATAATTTAACCCAGATAAATAAATAAATTCATAAATAAACGACTTCCGGTAAAATAATCGCCAAAATAGACTACCCACAATGCACCACTGACCCGTATATATAAATAGCCGAGAAAAATAACAGCACTCGTGGCCTGACGATTGCTTCTAGTATGAAACAGCCTGTCGCCTCTGAGTTTTGACTTCAATGTTCAGTTTTATATTTACACACGCTCTATCTCTGATATTGAGCACTTTATCCCATAAATATAGCACACCTTAAGACTATATTTCTATATATATATATATATATATTTCTTTATATATATATATATATATATATATATATATATATTTTTATATATATATATATATATATATATATATATATATATATATGTTATTTTCTGAAAGGATTTTTTGAAATCTTGTTTGTGCCCCCAAAAAAACAGAATGTCAAAAGGATGGTTTTGTGCGTTGATGCCGTCACTCCTCAGCAATGTTTATTGTTTTAAAAAACGATGATAAGCATTGTGCTAAAACCTCAGCATATGTAAGTGAATTTATACATTTTCTTTGTTCTTGAGAAGTGACAACAAACCTGATTTATTTATTAGATTGTTTATATTATTTACATTATTCGGACTATTATCCCCATCTTTGTTGCCATATTTATCACAACGTCTCGACCGTTGTACGCTCCGGTCTTCTTCAGGTGCTTGGAATGTTGAACTGAACCCTTTATTTCGCTCGCTGGAGTAGACTGTTCTAGTTCCACGTGCCATTTCTCATAGATGTTAGTTATCAGTTATCTCCTGTTAATTCACCTCTCCAAGTTCTCCACTGCCTTAACCAGGTATTAAACTCACACCTCTTTGGGTCCTGTCACTGGATCTAAACAACGCCTTTATCCACTGTGCCATGCGTCAGAAATATAGCAACAAAGATGAGGAAAATATTCCGAATAATGTAAATAGTGTACATAATATCTCATCTCAGAAATACAGACAGATACTGAAGAAGGCCGGAGCGTACAACGGACGAAACGTTGTAATAAATATGGCGACAAAGATGAGGACAATAGTCCGAATAATGTAAATAGTGTACATAATACCTCATCTCAGAAATATAGACAGATACTAAAGGGCCGAAACGTTGTAATAAATATGGCGACAAAGATGTGGACAATAGTCCGAATAATGTAAATAGTGTACATAATACCTCATCTCAGAAATATAGATAGATAATGAAAGGCCGAAACGTTGTAATAAATATGGCGACAAAGATGAGGACAATAGTCCGAATAATGTAAATAGTGTACATAATACCTCATCTCAGAAATATAGACAGATAATGAAAGGCCGAAACGTTGTAATAAATATGGCGACAAAGATGAGGACAATAGTCCGAATAATGTAAATAGTGTACATAATACCTCATCTCAGAAATATAGACAGATACTAAAGGGCCGAAACGTTGTAATAAATATGGCAACAAAGATGAGGACATTAGTCCGAATAATGTAAATAGTGTACATAATACCTCATCTCAGAAATATAGACAGATACTAAAAGGCCGAAACGTTGTAATAAATATGGCGACAAAGATGAGGACAATAGTCCGAATAATGTAAATAGTGTACATAATACCTCATCTCAGAAATATAGACAGATACTGAAGGGCCGAAACGTTGTAATAAATATTATCGATTTTTTAAGCTAAGAACCTATCTCTTACATGGTACAGTGTATGTGCCAAGTTTAGTCAAAATCGATTGGATGGATCTCGAGTGGAAAGGTATCACACAGACAGACAGACATCCTCGGTTTATATATATATATATATATATATATATATATATATATTTCTTTATGAATATAGAAAATGTACATCATTCTCACCCATTTTTACTTTTAACGTAAAATATTTAAAATTCACAGCCTATATACGAAGCGTATGGAAAAACGGGGTTGAAATGTCATCTTTCACAATATGCATGTATGTCATACACATTTCAGTTGAATAAAGCTTTTCCTTCCTTTTATTATTTTACAGTAAGGTTCACCCTTTTCAAGGCCCGGGGGCCACTCGATAAGAGGTAGTTCATATGGATAAGGAGGAGGGAGATAATTCTAAATTAACTCTAAACTTGAGCAGGTTAAGATTGTGGTGATCGGGGGAAGCACCTTCGTGGGAGTCTGTTCCACGCAGCAGGTAGGTAGATCGATCTATAGATAGAAATATAGATAGGTTGATATGTCGATAGCTAGCTAGCTAGCTAGACAGACAGACAGATAAATATGAATATAGATATGAAGATAGATAGATAGATATGTACATAGATAAATATGTAGATAGATAGGTAGATATACAGTTAGGTATGTAGATAGGTAGGTCGTTGTGTAGATAGTGAACAGAATTTGATAGATAGATAGATAGATAGATAGATAGATAGATACGAACAGACTGAGATAGATAGATAGATAGATAGATAGATACGAATAGACTGAGATAGATAGATAGATAGATAGATAGATAGATAGATAGATAGATAAATAGATACGAACAGACTGAGATAGATAGATAGATACGAACAGACTGATATAGATAGATAGATAGATAGATAGATAGATACGAACAGACTGAGATAGATAGATAGATAAACAGATAGATAGATAGAAAGATACGAACAGACTGAGATAGATAGATAGATAGATGCGAACAGACTGAGATAGATAGATAGATAGATAGATAGATAGACAGATAGATAGATACGAGCAGACTGAGATAGATAGATAGATAGATAGATAGATAGATAGATAGATAGATAGATAGATAGATAGATATGAAATGACGGAGAGAAATAGACACACCGGCACATGAAAAGGGTGAGAGCTGTGACGGGTAGATATTAAAAGACTGAAATAGAACTTTGTTGAAGACACACATTTTATATCATATACAGGCCTGTTCGATAAAAGTGACTCACCTGATTTTTTTTTTTTACTTAAATCTTTTTTCGCCTATTGTTTTTGGGGTCAAACTAAATTTTAATCTTACTAATATAAAAAAACCTCTTCCCGACCACCTAGTAAAAAAAAGTTTACTCACCCTAAGGTATTCTATTGATAATTATAATTTTGGATATAAATGAGATTTAGGGGGAAAAAAAAAACTCTGTGCAAAAAAAGTGACTCACTTATTTCCTGCAACTAGTAATCTATAGAAACATAACCGAACAGCTTTAAATAAAGAATAATAGAGGTATAATTTATTTATAATAGGTAATATAGTTCGAAATATTTAATAATCTATGGGTCTTCCTTTATTTTGAATAACCTTTTCAACTCTTTTTGGCATTGACTTGATTAGGTTCTGGCAAATCTCATCGCCAAGCATTGAATTCCATTCGGATATGAAATTCACAATCAAATCCTCTTTGTTGCTCAACTGCTTTCTCGAGAGCCTGTACTTTATAATGCTCCATAAGTTTTCTATGGGGTTGAGGTCAGGAGATTGGGGCGGCCATGTTATAACACTCACCTGCTTCTCATCAAAGTATTCCTTCATCAATTTTGATTTGTGACAGGGAGCATTATCCTGCATGAAAATGAGCTTGGTGGGGTCGATTTGCACCCTTTCAGCAGAAGGGAGCAGACAAGACTCTAAAATTCTCTTGTACTGCTCGCTCCTGAGGGTCTTTTCAATAGGTTTTAAGAAACCAGTTCCATGAAAAGAAAAGCATCCCCAGAACATTATACTGAACGGATGCTTGACAGTACTTACTGCTAAATTCAAAGAGCTTTCAGAGGTTCTTCTTCGGATTTTAGATCGCTTATCCTTTGAATTTAGCTCAACTTTCGTTTCATCGGAGAAGAGAACATTTAGTAAAGAAAATCAGGGGAGTCACTTTTATCGAACAGCACTGTATCTATATATATATATATATATATATATATATATATATATATATATATATATATATATATATATATATATATATGTGAGAGTGATAGAGGGAGAGTCTTAGGGAGATAGAACGACGCATATATATATATATATATATATATATATATATATATATATATATATATATATATATATATATATATATATATATATATATGTGTATAGTAATTCATTGATCCCAGAATAATCTTCAACAGAATGCAAAATACACTGGATGGCCGTTTCGTCCCATTTGGGACATCAGAAGTGCGCATTGCACGACCGAGAATCGAACCCGGACCATTTCGATACAAACCAAACGTCACACCAACGAGTACTAGCCGGGTCAAGCAAGGATATACGTTCGTAAGGAGAAAGAGGAGGAGAGAGTGTAAGAGCGATGGAGAATAAGGGAGGAAGGGAGATAGAGAGAGACAGGAGGAATGAGAGAGAAATGGAGAGGGCGAGAGCGAGAGAGAAAGAGAGTGAGAGTCATAGAGGGAGAGTCATAGGGAGAGAGAACGACGCAGAGAGGGAGAGGGTGAGAGGAGAGATAGTGAGAGTGAGAGTAAGAGAGCGAGAGATGCTAATTACTAGGCTGGTGTTAATGAGGAAAATAATGATGGTGGATGATAAGCAAGGAGTAGGTGGTGGTTGGCGGCCATGGAATGAGAACAGTTGTTAACCTAGTCTCGGGTTACGGCTAATAAGACCGTCTACTGGAATGTTTCTTGCCTGGTTGATTGTTTTGCCTGATAAAATGACACAGATAACACGATTCACGATTTCGATATATATATATATATATATATATATATATATATATATATATATATATATATATATATATATATATATATATATATATATATAAATTGTGTGTCTTCCACTAAGGTCTATTTCACACTTTTAATATCTACCCGTCACGCTCTCACACTTTTCATGTGCCGGTCTGTCAATTTGGGAATGTTAAAATTTCACTCAGTCATTTCATATCTATCTATCTATCTATCTATCTATCTATCTATCTATCTATCTATCTATCTATGTTCCTTAAGCTTTTTATTTCTTTCTTTCTTCTTTCTTTTTTCTATTCCTGTCTGTTTATTATCTATCTATCTATCTATCTATCTATCTATCTATCTATCTATCTATCTATCTATCTATCTATCTATCTAACTCTGTTCCTTATCTATCTATCTATCTATCTATCTATCTATCTATCTATCTATCTATCTATCTATCTGTCTGTCTCAGTCTGTTCGTATCTATCTATCTATCTATCTATCTATCTATCTGTCTCAGTCTGTTCGTATCTATCTATCTATCTATCTATCTATCTATCTATCTATCTATTTATCTATCTATCTATCTATCTATCTATCTATCTATCTATCTATCGCGTCCTTTTCATCTGTATCTATCCTTGTTTTTTCTCATATCTATCTATCTATCTATCTATCTATCTATCTATCTATCTATCTATCTATCTTTCTATTTTCATATTTATCTATTACTATGTCATGTTGAATCATTGATTCTCGTACGTTAAACAACGTCGAGACTGGGCAGTACCCAAATTGGAGGTTGTTTAGAAATACCAGCTGGTGTAAGCTTGGATGTGCAGGTGGTGTAATGGATAACGGCTCGAAATTGGAAATCGTAGAGACGAGTTCCAAATTCAAACGGGGGCGTTATATTCTATTTCATGCAAATACATTTGGGAAAGATAGGAATCCACCGACACTCCCACCAGCGAGTAGGACTTGTATCATTAAAATCATTATTACCACCCACCACCTCAAATTATTTAAATCTGAAAAAATATTTTCCACCGTTAAAGTGTTGATGAGCTGCAAGGAAAACAAAAAAATCCCCCAAAATAAAACAAATAAACAATCTATCTCTCTTATCAGTCTTTTTCTGTCGAAGTCTTTTCATATCAATCCATCTCTTTATCGCCGTCTTTTCATATGTATATATCCACGTCTTTTCATTATCTATCTATCTAACTATCTATCTATCTATCTATCTATCTATCTAATTCTGTTCCCTATCTATCTATCTATCTATCTATCTATCTATCTATCTATCTATCTATCTATCTAATTCTGTTCCCTATCTATCTATCTATCTATCTATCTATCTATTTATCTATCTATTTTTTAATCACGCCTTTTATCACATGACATTAAATTCCATACGTGGGTTTTTGGTATTCTCATTAACAGCGTTTCTTTCTTTCGATTATATTGTAACAATGAATTAACTTCATTCATTTCCTTCACACACACACACACACACACACACACACACACACACACACACAGAGAGACACACACACGCACACATTTATATATATATATATATATATATATATGAAGAAATATAGTCTTAAAGTGAGCTATATTTATGGGATAAAGTGCTCAATATCAGAGATAGAGCGTGTGTAAATATAAAAGTGAACATAGAAGTCAACACTATCTATCTATCTATCTATCTATCTATTGCATCTATCTTACTCTTTATATCTATCTATCTATCTATCTATCTATCTATCTATCTATCTATCTATTGCATATAGCATGAAACAGACTGTCGCCTCTAAGTGTTGACTTCTATGTTCACTTATATATATATATATATATATATATATATATATATATATATATATATATATATATATATATATGCGAAGGATGATGAATCATTCTCAGACCGATTCGCTTCCTAAAATATATGACTTGTTGTCCAAACATATTTTTTGTCGGAAATACCATCGGTGTCGGGCCGAAAAGCTGTTCACCACACTCTTGGATGATTCATTCTCTCCCTTATATATATATATATATATATATATATATATATATATATATATATATATATATATATATATATATGTGTGTGTGTGTGTGCGTGTGCGTGTGCGTGCGTGTGTGTGTGTACATTGAGGTCAACACCCAGCGGCGAGAGTCTGTTTTATGATTAAAAATATATCGTCAAAATTGTGTGCAATTTTGACTCTATTTTTGCCTTTTTATCTTTATATATGACCCTTTATCTATCTATCTATCTATCTATCTATCTATCTATCTATCTATCAGTCTGTTCCTATTTATCTATCTATCTATCTATCAGTCTGTTCCTATCTATCTATCTATCTATCTATCTATCTATCAGTCTGTTCCTATCTATCTATCTATCTATCTATCTATCTATCTATCTATCTATCTATCAGTCTGTTCCTATCTATCTATCTATCTATCTATCTATCTATCTATCTATCTATCTATCTCAGTCTGTTCCTTTCTATCTATCGCACTTTTTATCTATCTATCTATCTATCTATCTATCTATCTATCTATCTATCTATCTATCTATCTATCTATCTATCTATCTATTATGCTTTTTAGAGACTTGCAGTTAGGTAATTTGATTCATGCCCAGGCTTACCTTTCCAGTTAAAATAGCACTCATATTAAAGAAACAAATCACAAATAATACAGTTGAGGTTTTCCTTTTCAGGAAGATGACGACTGCCTTCCTTAACCCGTGAGAAAAGTAAAAAGCTTCAAAACGATTGCGTTATTTTTCCTTTTTCTGTTGAACCGTTTGTGGCCAATTCGAATTGATTAGACCTCATTAAAAATCGGATATCGCCAATAGAGAACTAAGATGCGAATAGATTCCTCAAAAGGGCGGTGGCCACAGCTCTAGGACATTATTGACCTAGACGCATGTCAGTATATTTCATTTACAATAGAGTCATTGACATTCCATTGTTTCCTAATGGGCGGAAAACGAAATACTTACAGACAGATATAAATTATATAAATTATAAATATTTCAATGATATGCGCACTGGGAATAATGTAGATAGATAGATAGATAGATAGATAGATATGAAAAGACTGCGATAGAGAGAGAGAAAAAAGATTGAGATAGATAGATAGATAGATACATATGAAAAGACCGCAACAGAGAAATAGATAGACATATATGAAAAGACTGCGATAGATAGATAGATAGATAGATAGAGTGAGAGAGAGAGAGAGAGAGAGAGAGAGAAATAGATATCAAAAGACGAGGATAGATACACGTGAAAAGACCGCGATAGATAGATTGATAGATAGATAGATATGGACACAAGTAGATAGATAGATTGATATATATATATATATATATATATATATATATATGAGTAAAACAAGGATAGATACATATGAAAAGAACGCGATAGATAGATAGATAGATGGATAAATAGAGATAGAGAGATAAATAGATATGAAAAGACTGCAATAGAGAGAGAGAGAGAGAGAAAAGATTGAGATAGATAGATAGATAGATAGACAGACAGACAGACATATAGATAGATAGATTGATAGATATGAGAAAAACAAGGATAGATACATATGAAAATAACGCGATAGATAGATAGATAGATAGATAGATAGATAGATAGATAGATATGAACAGACTGAGATAGATAGATAGATAGATAGATAGATAGATAGATAGATAGATAGATAGATAGATATGAACAGACTGGGATAGATAGATAGATAGATAGATAGATAGATAGATAGATAGATAGATAGATAGATATGAACAGACTGGGATAGATAGATAGATAGATAGATAGATAGATAGATAGATAGATAGATAGATAGATAGATATGAACAGACTGGGATAGATAGATAGATAGATAGATAGATAGATAGATAGATAGATAGATAGATAGATATGAACAGACTGGGATAGATAGATAGATAGATAGATAGATAGATAGATAGATAGATAGATAGATATGAACAGACTGGGATAGATAGATAGATAGATAGATAGATAGATAGATAGATAGATATGAACAGACTGGGATAGATAGATAGATAGATAGATAGATAGATAGATAGATAGATAGATAGATATGAACAGACTGGGATAGATAGATAGATAGATAGATAGATAGATAGATAGATAGATAGATAGATAGATAGATATGAAAAGACGAGGAATAGATACATAAAAAAGGCGAGGAAAACGAAGATGGAAAGAAAGGGATAAAAAGGAAGATGTAAAATAAACTTGAAAAAAGAAGATAATAGAAAAGGCAAGAAAAGTAAAATGGAAAAAACGAGGAAAATGAAGACGGAAAAAAGCGAGAATAAGAAAGATTTAAAAAAAGAAGCGATGTAAAGAAAGTTGAGAAGAAAGAGAGGAAAAGATAGATGCAAAAAAGTGTGGGAAAGGGAGATGTAAAAAAAGCGGGAAAAAGATGGGAAAAAAGCGGAAAAAGGAAAATGGAAAAAAACTTGAAAAAAGAAGATGGGAAAAAATAGCGAGGAAAAGGAAGATCGAACAAACCGAGGAAAATGAAAATTTAAAAAAATCAAGGTAAAGGAAGATACAAAAAAAAGTAAGCAAAAAGAAAATAAGAAAAATCGAGAAAAAAGAAGATGCAAAAAGAACGGTGCAAAGGATGATAGAAAAAAGCGAGGTAAAAAGAAAATGTGAACAAAAAAAGCGAGGTAAAAAGAAAATGTAAACAAAAAAAGCGAGGTAAAAAGAAAATGTAAAAAAAAAAGCGAGGTAAAAAGAAAATGTAAAAAAAAAAGCGAGGTAAAAAGAAAATGTAAAAAAAAAAAAGCGAGGTAAAAAGAAAATGTAAAAAAAAAAAGCGAGGTAAAAAGAAAATGTAAAAAAAAAAGCGAGGTAAAAAGAAAATGTAAAAAAAAAAAGCGAGGTAAAAAGAAAATGTAAAAAAAAAAAGCGAGGTAAAAAGAAAATGTAAACAAAAAAAGCGAGGTAAAAAGAAAATGTAAACAAAAAAGCGAGGTAAAAAGAAAATGTAAACAAAAAAAGCGAGGTAAAAAGAAAATGTAAAAAAAAAAAGCGAGGTAAAAAGAAAATGTAAAAAAAAAAAGCGAGGTAAAAAGAAAATGTAAAAAAAAAAAGCGAGGTAAAAAGAAAATGTAAAAAAAAAAAGCGAGGTAAAAAGAAAATGTAAAAAAAAAAAGCGAGGAAAACGAAGATGGGAAGAAAGGGAGGAAGAGGAAGATGTAAAAAAAAAGCTTGAAAAAGGAAGATACAAAAAAAGCTAAGAAAAGGAAAATGGCAAAAAGCGAGTAAAATGAAGACTGAAAAAAAGCGAGACAAAGGAAGACGCAAAATATGCGTTGGAAAAGGGAGAAATAAAAATAGCGGGGAAAAGGAAAATGGAAAAAAGAGAAAAAGAAAAAAGTGTAAAAGGAAGACATAAAAAAAAAAAGCTTGGGAAGAAAGCGTGGAAAAGGATGATAGAAAAAATGCGGGGAAAAGGAAAATATAAAAAACGAGAAAACGGAAGTTGGAAAAAAGCGAGGAGAAAGACAAGAAGGAGCGCAAGGAAGTTGGAAAAAAAGAGCGAGGAAAAGGAAGATGGAAAAAGCGAGGAGAAAAAAGACGGAAAAAGCCAAGAAAAAGAAGATGGAAAAAAGCTAGAAAAAGGAAGATGCAAAAAAGCGAGAAAAAAGCGGGAAAAGGAAAATGGAAAAAAGCGAGAAAAAAGAAGGTGGAAAAAATGCGAGGGAAAGGAAGATGCAAAAAAGCGTGGGAAAGGGGGATGTAAAAAAAAAGCGGGAAAATGAAGATGGAAAAAAAGCGGGAAAAGGAAAATGGAAAAAAGTGAGAAAATAGAAGGTGGAAAAAAAAGAGCGGGGAAAAGGAAATTGGAAAAATGCGAGGAAAAGGAAGACGGAAAAAGCGAGGAGAAAAAAGATGGAAAAAGCCAAGAAAAAGAAGATGGAAAAAAGAGTGGAAAATGAAGATAAAAAATATTCTAGGAAAAGGATGATGGGAAGAAAGCGAAAAAAGGAAGAGCGAGAAAAGAGATGTAAAAAAAGCGAAAAAAAAGGAAGACAGAAAAAGCGAGGAAAAGGAAGACGCAAAAAGAGCAGGGGAAAGGATATGAAAAGGAGAAGGAAAATAGAAGATAAAAAAGCGAGCAAAACGAAGTGGAAAGAAAGGGAGGGAAAGAAAGATGTAAAAAAAGCGGGGAAAAAGAAGATGGAAAAAAGCGAGGAAAATAAAATTTAAAAAAAAAGCGAGGATAAGGAAGATGGGAAAAATCGAGTTAAAGGAAGATAGAAAAAAGAGCGGGACAAAGAATGATAGAAAAAGTAGAGGTAAAAAGAAAATGTAAAAAAAACGAGGAAAATGAAGATGGTAAGAAAGGGAGGAAGAGGAAGATGTAAAAAAAAACTTGAAATAAGATACAAAAAAAAGCCAAGAAAAGGAAAATGGAAAAAAGCGAAGAAAATGAATACGGAAAAAAAAGCGAGAATAAGGAAGATGTAAAAAAAAAGAAGCGATGTAAAGGAAGATGAGAAGAAAGGAAAAGGAAGATGGAAAAAAGCGTGGGAAAGGGAGTCGTAAAAAAAAGCGATGAAAAGGAAGATGCAAAAAATGCGTTGAAAAAGGGAGAAATAAAAATAGCGGGGAAAAGGAAAATGAAAAAAAGAGAAAAAGGAAAAAAGTGCAAAAGGAAGACACACACACACACACACAAAAAAAGCTTGGGAAGAAAGCGAGGAAAAGGATGATAGAAAAAAAGCGGGGAAAAGTATAATGGAAAAAAAAAGAGAAAACGGAAGACGGAAAAAGCGAGGAGAAAGAAGACGGAAAAAGCCAAGAAAAAGAGGATGGAAAAAAGAGAGGAAAATGAAGATAAAAAAAGCTAGGAAAAGGAAGATGCAAAAAAATCGTGTAAAAAAAGCGGGAAAATGAAAAAAAAGCGACAAAAAAAAGATGGAAAAAAAGCGGGAAAAGGAAAATGGGAAAAAGCGAGAAAAAAGAAGGTGGAAAAAAAATGCGAGGAAAAGGAAGATGGAAAAAAGAGAGGGGAAAAGACTGAAAAAGGCCAAGAAAAAGAGGATGGAAAAAAGAGAGGAAAATGAAGACGTAAAAAAATAGGGAAAAAGGAAAATGGAAAAAAAATAGGAAAAAGATGGAAAAAAGCGGGAAAAAGAAGATGGAAAAAAGCGGGAAAAAGAAGATGGAAAAAAGCGGGAAAAAGAAGATGGAAAAAAGCGGGAAAGTAAAATGGAAAAAAGCGAGAAAAAAGATGGAAAAAGTGAGGAAACGGAAATTTAAAAGAAGCTTGACAAAATGGAAGATAAAAAAGGAAAAGGAAGATATAAAAAAAGCGAGGTAGATTCGAAAAACAAACTTCTAAAAGGGAGATGTAAAAAGAAAAGCGAGGAAAAGAAAAATAGAAAATAAAATCGTGAAAAATGATGATGGAAAAAGCGAGAAATAGGAAAATGCCCCCCTACCAAAAAAAACGATGATAAGGAAGATGAAAAAAATGCGATGCAAAAGGAAGATGGAAAAATAGCGAGTTGAATAAAGATGCAAAAAAATAAGTATGGGAAAGGGGAATGTAAAAAATAACGACGAAAAGGAAGAAGGAGAAAAGCGAGCAAAAGGAAAAGAGAAAAAAAAGAGGAATTGTAAAGAAGACAGAAAAAGAAGAAAAGGAAGAAAGAAAGAAAAAATAGAAGAAAAGGAAAGAAAAAAGATACTGGAAAAAAAGAAAGGGAAAAAGCAGGGAAATAAAGAAAAGGAAGATGAAGAATGAGAAAACAAGTAAAAAAAAAAAGAAAAAGATCGATAAAAGAGAAAGAAGAATAGAAAAGGAAGAAAATAAAATAGAAGCAAAAACAATGAAAAATACAAAGAAAAATTCAAGAAAAAAAGTTGCTCCTTCCCCCACCAAAAAAAAGACAAAAAAGAAAAGTTAAGAAATAGAGAGGAAAAAGGCAATAAAGCAAAATGTGAATGAAAAAGGCGAAAGTGAAAAAGGCGAAAGTGAAAAAGGCGAAAGTGAAAAATGTGAATGAAAAAAAAACAAATATGAAAAATGTGAATGAAAAAGGCGAAAGTGAAAAATGTGAATGAAAAAAAACAAATATGAAAAATGTGAATGAAAAAGGCGAAAATGAAAAATGTGAATGAAAAAGACGAAGATGAAATAGAACGAAAGAAAATATCAAGATAGAAAAACGACACAAAGATATAAAGATTATGAATATCAAATGAAAAGTGTAAAAAAAAAAAAAGAAAAAGAAAGTAAATAAGGGAGAAAGTTTGAAGAAAAAAACCCTTAAAAACAAAACAACAAAAAAAAAAGGTTACCCAACCAAAAATCAATATTTATACACCATATAACAAAATGCTCCCAACGCCTAATTTAAGAGAAAAATTTACAGTTTCCTCGTTTCAGTGCCCCATTCTTTAAGAATGATCCCATTTCCAAACCGTCATTCTTAATTCTTTCCTCGCAGATAATTCCATTCACCCGTCCCCGTAAGAGACTATCCTCCCAATTCAGTCCCGTTCCTTGATTCTAGAAACTTTTTGGCCCCTACATTCTTTTCGCTTGTCGGTAGAAATGAGTGGTCACTGTCTATTGATTAAATTCGTAACGCGCGTGCGCAAAGAACGCATTGGTGCACGCGCGCAAGACGCAAACTTTGTTTATTGTTTGGTTTCATTCATTTGTTAAATTCCTGTCTCCGATATCTCATGTTCTTTGTATAGTTAATGGCCATTTCGTGGGGTGGGGTTGGTGGTGTATGAGCTTTCTAAATAAATAGATCGATCGATGAGTTAAAAGATACGAATAACGCAGTCTGATAGGCGTAGAGAATGCAGTTAAGACAGATTGATAGATCAGAAGCAACAACAAGATCTAAGGGAGTTTTTTCTCTCTCTCTTGCTGCTGCACCATGTACTTCTGCTATTAATTATTCGGTCGAGCTATAGCTCGGACATTGATGTGTTTATTACACCAGCCATCACAATCCCGCATCAAGGTCGGAACGTCATTATGGCCGCATCCTGTGTCATAACGTAGTTGGTCAATTAAGTGGTTACTGGGCGACTAATCTATCTTGCTTCATGGCTAGGTGTCCAGAGACATAGATCTCTGGTTTTGCTTTCCAGCAGTGACCTGCAGAGTGCATTCTGTGTTCACATAAGTTTGTATTAATATCAGGGATGTGTCCATAGAGCTGTGATTGAGTTGGATGTTGTCTCTAAGAGATGTTAAGTATTGCCCTCAGCATCCGACTGTAGGTTACATCAAAATTTACAGTTTCCTCGTTTCAGTGCCCCATTCTTTAAGAATGATCCCCTTTCCAAACCGTCATTATTAATTCTTTCCTCGGAGATAATTCCATTCACCCGTCCCCGTAAGAGACTATTCTCCCAATTCTGTCCCGTTCCTTGTTTTTAGAAACTTTTTGGCCCCTACATTCTTTTCGCTTGTCGGTAGAAATGAGTGGTCACTGTCTATTGATTAAATTCGTAACGCGCGTGCGCAAAGAACGCATTGGTGCTCGCGCGCAAGACGCAAACTTTGTTTATTGTTTGGTTTCATTCATTTGTTAAATTCCTGTCTCCGATATCTCATGTTCTTTGTATAGTTAATGACCATTTCGTGGGGTGGTGTCGAGCATAGTCGTCGTAAGTCTCAACAAGAATTTTGTGCGCTTCAGCTGCAGATTTCTTTTGTGAGAAAGTAGTGCAGTTTCTTTTCAAATCCATGAATTTGTTTTGCTAAGTCTCGAAAAAAAAACACTATATAAAATTCACTATATTTTTATCCATAATGTTTAATGTTTTAAATTTCTTCAACTTTTTAACAAGAAAATTTCAAGTTAATTTTTAAAACTGCCGCAAAACGTTGATTCATTAAAGATGGAAAGATCTATTATGACATGTCTCTAATTTGTATTTAGATACATTGTATTTATTTTCGATTTTTCTAATTGAATTGTCCACCTATAATGCATATGATCCATTATTGCATATAATTAGGTTACGGTGACATTTGTATTTTATATGAATACTAGTTTCATACTCGGGGGTTTTAGTCAATGTCCCAGCAGCGTCTCTACAGCTATAGGTCGGACATTCGAGAGTCTATCACGCCAGCCATCACGGTCCTACATCAATGTCATCAGGGTGGCATCCTCTATCATAGCATGGTAAGTGGTTGCTGAGCGATCATCTAATCTTGCTACATGGTTAGGTATCCAGATCACTCGCAAGTTCTTGTTTTGCTTGCCGACAGTGTCCTGTAAAGCGCATTTTGCGTTCGCGTAAGATTGTAGAAATATTAGGGAGAGGTCCATAGAGCTGTGATTGAGTTTGATGTTGTCCCCAGGTGATGCCAAGTGTAGCACTCAGCATCCGTGTGTAGGT
>OZ038517.1:41329325-41366825 GCA_964036315.1 Acanthosepion esculentum | reverse complement strand
TAAAATCCGGTGTTCTTATAGATATTTTTATTTTTACACAATAGTGCTCAATGTAAATTTACAGAGCATTAATATTATAAATTAATTGATTTAAAATATGTTTTTTTTTCGCTACACAGTGATATATATATATATATATATATATATATATATATATATATATATATATATATATATATATGTATCACGAGTAAAAAAAATATTCAAGACGGGTGGGAGCGAGCTGGATACTGCCTCCATCTGTTGTGGTGCTGTGGTGCTATGATGGCGGAGGGTATGTGCGTAAGTTCTAGGGGCCCCCAGAAAGTCACAAGCATCCCTGCATAGACGGTACCCTACACGCAGGCCACCAATCTGCCGCCGGGTGGCCTGCCACTAGCGTTTACCGGTGGTGGCACGCTGTCGGAGCGCCGGCGTGGTCGTCCCCGACTATATCACCACTGGTCACCCGCGGGTTTTTGCGTGTAGGGGTGAGGTCATCTTTATCCAGGTAGCACAAAGCGTCCGGCGTGGACCGGACTGGTTGCCAAGGAGCTATGCGGTTTTGAATTGATGGTCGCTGCTGGTTTCATGCTTTCATGTTGGCGCTATACTATCGCCTGATATCTACGACCTAACCGTAAATGACGATGCACTCTACCAAACAACCCACTTACAATTAATTCAAAATAAACACGCTAACGCCAGACAAAATAATTCTAACCCATCTATTTGGTCACACTAACACCGTGCTGTGCGGAGTCTTTTCCTCAAGGGAAAAAAAACGGAGTACCTATTCAACATTTTCAATTCCATTTGTATCTTTTTTTTAAATTTTTTTTTTAAAGCATTTCATTCCAAGTAAGGCGGGATTGCCACTAGCAACCCAAGGGGTTACAGAGAGTGAGAGGAAGCGTAAAGTTTTGAGGAAAGGATATAGAGAAGAACGGGGATCAGGATCAAGGCATCAGAAGTTGTCGATTGGCATTACAGTTGAATATTTTTAAGCTTATAGCTATCAGGGAAGCAAGTAAGCGGAAGGGAGTTCCTCTGGAGGGAAGTGCGACAGAAGAAGCCGTTGCAGTAGAAGGGGCGGTTACATATTTAACTGTTTCGACAGTGAAAGGGTTTGACCGAGATACCAATCTACTCTGTCAGTAATGTGCCGAACGTGATACACACTGAGGCGATCATGTATCATTTCGATACGAAGTTTTTTTTTTGTTGTTGCTATTTACCCATAGCTGAGGGAAGAAAAAAGGATTCATGCCTTTCTCACTAGCACGCTTAAATTTATGCAGTTGGGGTGCCATAGCAATTGCCACGAAAATATTTGTAGAAAAGACAGAGGGAAGCCACATCACCTCTGTGAGAAAGTGACTGTAGATCTCTCACAGACGTGCCGTTGCCCCCCTCTGTCTTTTTTACAAATACTTTCACGGTAACTGCTCCGATGAGCTGCTTTCGCTGGTTCGCAGACTTCATGAATTTAAGCGCTCAACTAGGCTGGCATCTCGCTCACACCCTTTCACTGTCGAAACTGTTAAATGTAGCCGTCTCTTCTGCTCCAATAGCTTCATGTCTCGCACTTCTCGCCTGTGGAACTCCCTCCCCATTTCTTGTTTTCCTGATAGCTATAATCTCCAACTGTTCAAATGTAATGTCAATCGACGTCTCCAGATGCCCTGATCTATCCCCTAACCGTCTCTTCATCCTTTCCTCTATCACTCCTCTTTGCTCTCGCTCCAACTCTCTGTAACCCGTTGCGTGATAGTGGCTTCCCGCCTTGCTTGGGTTTGAATGCTTAAAAAAAAAAAAAGATGAGATGCCAGATCAGGACCTATCATATTGCAGATCCGTCTCTGGATTTTGTCTAGGAGCTCGAGATGAAGAGCGGGGGGCACCAAACCATATATGGCAAGAGTATTCAATGCACGAACGAATGGTAGATTTATAGATTTGATGAATGGACTTTCCTTGCGGTAGATGAAGCTATTGATTCAATGTAGTTGTTCCGCCTCAGGTCAGTGGAAAACGCGAGGCTAAGAAGGCGTAGAGAGACACTCTCGTGAAGTTGGGCATCACCTGATACGAGGCAGGGAGAGGTGCTGGAAAATGCTAAGGAAAAACGATGACCTGTTTACAGTTTTTCTTTTAATGACATCAAATCAGTTTACAAACAGTAAAATCACTATTTGATTTTTTTTAAAATTTTTGTAGAAAAAAATTAATGATTTTTTTAATAGATAACCAGTTAACTGTTCACTGCCTTTGTATATAATAAGGTGTTTTAATAAATTATATATATATATATATATATATATATATATATATATATTTGTCGGTACAAAATTTTATAACTGAAATGAAGGTGTTAAGCTTAATATTACTAGACATATTAAAATACTAAAGCAAAGAATAAAAAGGGAAGCAACCGGTTTCGCTCCCGCTCTTCAGGCTTCTACGGGAGATTTTAATGTAATTAAAAAACAGAATATGCAATGAAAAAGGAAATGAGTGTGAGGGGGAGAAAAAAAAAGTTCAGCCATTTGTGAGCATCTGTTAAAGAACAGAAGGTGAGCGGCTAAATTTAGTGTGGATTGGTTCACCGTGTTGTCCCGTTCATACTCTTCATTTCATCTAAAGGTGCTGGAGTCAATTTACATCGGGTCCCGCAGGCCCTCCCTGTGTAAACAGCGTGAGTGTCTGTTGGGGATCGCTGTCATTTGCCTCTAGCTCCAATTTTTTTTTTTGAACCCTCTACCACCCCTTGTCTAGATGAATGGATTTATCGGTAACCTTGGAAACCCTCAATTATGAATCTTTCCAGTGCCGTTAACAACCGTAAATTTTAAAAAGTAAGTTACTCCAAAATTCGCTTGATGAGGAAATGGAACTAATGTCTTTGGTTTAATAACAAAATTAAATTCAGGGGCTTTAGCTTCCATTTCTGAAACATGGTTATCACTGTGTAGCGGTAAAACCATATTTTAAATCTATTAATTTATAATATATATATATATATATAGCATGTAAAATAATGAGAACTCCTCATATATATATATATATATATATATATATATATATATATATAGTTGTATATTTAGGTAGCAATCCTTCTTTTATGCAAGTTTAATTAAAAACGACAGACAAGGTACTACGGTTAAGTTTTTTATTTAATTTTTCTTGTGTACGAACAAGAGCTTTCTTTACAGGACAAAGGGTGTGTAAGAACGTGTAAGAACAAAGCCACAACGTGCTAACCGTATTCGTAAATTAAAAACAACCATACTACACACTAAGACATATACATAATGCACACACTCAATTAAGCTGAAAAATCAAATCATCTTTGATAATGGCTAAAGGTATAGCCGAAAGCGCTCGGAAAAATAAAACATTTCGACAGTTCTTACACACCCTTTGTCCAGCAAAGAAAGCTCTTGTTCGTACACAAGAAAAATTAAATAAAAAACTTAACCGTAGTACCTTGTCTGTCATTTTTAATGAAACTTGCATATATATATATATATATATATATATATATATATATATATATATATATTGAGTGGTTTGGACCAGTAATGGAAATGAATGATAAAAAAGAGGAAAAACGACCAAATCGACGACAAATCCAGAAAGGAAAGTTACGATCAGAACAAAGATTACTGAAATATTATGCGCGCAACGTCACGACCTAACATGCGCAAGTGGAATATTTGCATAGTCGTCTGTAACGATTTTTACGAGCGCGTCAGTAACGACAAAGGCGTTCAGGAACTTTCATTACGGACAGAAGCGGCGAAGAGGAACAATCGTTTTATTTAGTTCATTACGAGAATTTACAAAGAGGAACGATCAATTAGCTTTTCTTCATACTCTGCCTGGTGGCAAATGCTGGGGTGGCGGTCCCGCCATAGCCACAGAAACCGTGAGATCACCGCTGGTCGGCGGCTGATGAAGACAGGGTATCGCACGTGCTAACACACGTTGTATGTTAGAAATATATATATATATATATATATATATATATATATATATATATATATATATATATATATAGATAGATAGATAGATAGATATATAGATATATATATATGTAAGCAAATATGTGGATGTAGATCCGATGGTATGATGAAAAATATGGAAGATGGTCTACTAGACCGAAACGTCTGACGTCTACAGTAAAACAAAATTTAATCAGTCAACTTGCATATTCTGATTTTGCTTTGTCTTTTCCATATTTTTCATCATATATATATATATATATATATATATATATATATATATATATATATATGTATATGTATATATATATATATATATATATATATATATATATATATATATATGTATTGTGTGTATTTAGGCAGCATTTTTTCATTTGACGTCATGAGCTGTGGTGCGATTTTCGCTTCCAGCGTCTTTATATGCACGAGTTTGTCGTTGCTTGGGAATCTTCCATGTGAACAGAAACAGACTATCATCATTGTTTTTGTCTGTGTATTGCTTAATATTTGTACTCTAATTGTCATCTTTGATAATGGCTTATGTAAGCCGAAAGCTTAGATAGGATTAACAAAATATATATCAATATTGTGATTTTCTTTCTTCGTTTAATGATAATGTTATTAAGATTATCAGACGAAATGAAAAGAATTTACATAAAATAGACAACACTTGTCTATATTATTTAATGGAACATGCATCAATATATATATAATAATTATATAAATTGTATAATAAGTTCTTTTAATCAATTTTACACTACAAACTTGTTATTATGTTTCTTTTAGAAAATGAATTGTAGATATACTATAGGAGAAACTTTTTTTTAGCAAGATCAGTTTAGTTCGACAGAAGGCTACAAGTCTGTTGGCTACAGTGTGAAACAAAGTCACAGGGGTGATGAATCAGTAGTCATATTGAATGCTCGAGTTGAAAAACTGTGGTTGATAACCTTCGTCTGAGGGCTTGGCAAAGACTATATTTGCGTCAGCACTATCGACATGTGCGCGGAAACGTTCTCTCTGACCACAAGTTGTTTCCAGGAGTGTCTGTTAATGACATTCCTTAAGGAATGCCATTAAAATACACTCCTCATTCGTTTCTTTGGACTGTGTTCAATTCGGCACACCTAAGTCTGACACAAAGCCATTTTCACGGAGTCCCAGACTAAAGAAAAAAAAAAAAACAACAAACAAACTTGACAATTGAATTTAAATGCCATGCGTGACACAGGCTTAAGCGATCAAGTATCTTTCGATACCTGACTGATCATTTTCCGCAGTAGGTTGTCATTTCTTTCTGTGATAGACCAAGCTATAGAACCTTGGCGGGAGAGGAGGAGGATTCATACCTTTCTCAATGGTATTAGCACATAAGTGAATGTAATGGATTCGACTGGAATTCGAACTCGGCTGTTCGATTCCTCAGTCCGAGCCGCTATCCATTACTCCACCGTGCTTCCTACCACTGGCGATGCACGCCTTTGAATGTATTGGACTAATTGATACACGCTTAGGCGATCATGCATCTTTCGATACATGACTGACGAGGCAGATTTTTTCCAACAGTAGATTGCATTAGTCTGAACGGAAATAATGATAAATCCTTATCCCAGATAGTAAGAGAGAAAGTGATCAGGTGATAGTAACAACAACGATGAGGATATTAGTCTGAACGGAAATAAGGATAAATCTTCATCCCAGATAGTAAGAGAGAAGGCGATCAGGTGATAGTGTAACAACAACGATGAGGATATTAGTCTGAACGGAAATAAGGATAAATCTTCATCTCAAATAGTAAGAGAGAAGGCGATCAGGTGATAATAACAACAACAAATTTTCCATATAAAAAGCTGAAATCACGTGCGATACCCTACCCCAGGGCAGCCGCCAACCAGGGGTGAGGGGTAATACAGTTTTGGTGGCTAAGGCGGAGAAAACGATTAGGTGATAATAATTTTTAAAAAAATGAGGAAATTAGTTTGAACGTAAATAATGATAAATCCTCACCCCCCACCCCATAATCAGGAAGAAGGCGATCAGGTGATAATAACAACAAAGATGAGGATATTAGATGTGAATGTAATTTATGAGAAATGTTCGTCCCAGAAAATCAGGGAGAGGGCAATCAGGTGATAATAACAACTAAGATAAGGATATTAGCCTGAACGTAAATAATGATAAATCTTTATCCCAGATATTCAGGGAGAAGGCGATCAGGTGATAATAACAACAAAGATGAGGATAATAGTTTGAATGAAATTAATGATAAATCCTTATCCCAGATATTGAGACAGAAGGTGATCATGTGATCATAAAAGCAAAGATGAGGACATTCGTTTGAATGACAATTCCTCATCTCAGATATTTTGAAAAAAAGTCGATCCGGCGATAATGACAAGAAAGATGAGGATATTAGCCTGAACGTAATTAATGACGAATCTTTATCCCAGATATTCAGGGAGACGGCGATCAGGTGATAATAGCAACAAAGATGAGGATATTCGTCTGAGCATAAATAATGATATATTCTCATTTCAGATATTCAGAGTGAAGGCGATTACGTGATAATAACAACAAAGATGGGGATATTAGACGTGCATGTAAAATAAGGAGAACTCCTCGTCCCCGATATTCAGACATAATTTATATTTTTTATTTCGTTTTTTTTTTTTTTTTTTGCTTTTAGATAACAAAACGAAAGCCTTATATATATATATATATATATATATATATATATATATATATATATATATATATATATGTTTATGATATAAATATGATACACCTTTCGAAATCGCTGACGGTAATCTGAATCGACAAGCAAAACAGTCGAAACGTTATGACAATATCAACAAAGAAGTGTACTATGGTCCGAATATAAATAATGTAAAAAAAAAAAAAAATTAAACGGTACATCCTTATCTTGGAAGTGAAGGTTCTGTTATAGATCTTAAATCACGGTGTGGAAATAGGCTCAGATGATCCTATGCGTCGTTACCTCGAGAAATACCATTCAACACCCAAAGTAATAATCCAAGTATTTACCGGGCCACGCCATAATAACATAATATTTGTATTGGTAAGATATTGCAAATATTTTCTTTTTTTTCTTATATTTATGTTTAAGTAGACGACCCTTATTAAACATATTTCTATTAAAAAAAACCAATGTCGGAGTAAAAACAAAATTCATTCATTGCTTAAAAAATTATATACATAGATAAAAGGTGTTTCAATAACTTGGACCGATTTTAAATGTGAATTAAGTTTAAGCGTCTAATGATTTTTTTCTTTTTCTTTCAGATTTGGCGGAAATTTACGTGATATTATTTTTCACACATAATTGTCATGACTTAAATAACATGATCCAATAGAGAAATAAATAAATTTTCACCAATAACGCTGATTCATTTTCTGTTGACTTTGATCCGTCTTAATGAAACACCCTTATATATAATCCGTCTTAATGAAACACCCGTTATTGATATATGCTTAAAAACTTATACATGCTTATAAAATTATATATATATATATATATATATATATATATATATATATATATATATATATAATTTATTATAAGTTATTACATACGAACAAGCAAGTAATCACTACAAAGATGCATATATGTTTCGATGCCTAAAGATAAGCACCTCATCAGGCGGTGAACAAAGATGATTATAAACACATTAACTTATACTTTGTTCACTATCTGATGAGATTCTTATGTTTAGGCGTTGAAACAAATATCAATCTTTGTAGTGGTAACTTGTTTGTTCGTATGTTACAAGTTATAATAAATAACTATAGATAGGGTACTTGGATAAGTCCATTTTGATCAAAGGTGATTGCTGGGGAGGGGCATAAATCCCACATTTTTTCTCTTCGATATAAAGTAAATTTAAATTTGAACAAGGGAATGGCACCTAGGCTAATTGGATAATTATATTTTTGTCTCATAAACTTTCTCGAATATTCAGGCCTAGTAAAATACGAGTACCCACTAAAATAAAACAAATGATTATGTAATATATATATATATATATATATATATATATATATATATATATATATATATATATATATATATATATATAAAAGGCAGGATGTGTGTGTATGTGTAACGAATGCACGGCCGCAATTTTCGACGGATTTGCACCAAACTTTACATGCACATGCTCCAAGTTAGCAAAAAAGCCCAAGACCGACTTTGCATTTCTCAACTCCCATCGATAGTGGAAATAATCGATTTTTTCATGCTTCTACGGCAGTTTTCATGTAGTTTGCAGCCATTTTCTACTGGCCAATGTGAGAGCCTATAGCTGGCTGCCACAAATAGGCAGGAAGATTATACTAGACAGCGTGAGAGCCAACAGCTGACTGATACGAATGTTAACTAGCATGCTAGCAAGCAAAAAAAAATCGATAGCTGCATTCGTCACAAGTGGGAAAAATTTAAATCTGCATGGCACTTTAGTCCAATTGGCTCATTCGCTTGCTTAAACTGAACGTTGATTCTGATTCCGCAGAACTGGGTTGGGTGTGAAAAAGTATTTGTTGTTAACATTCTTTTTTCATTCGGTTTTTCCAGTTACGATTCGTTTTTTAAAGCTGTTCGTTTTGTGTTCATTTTGTTTAGTTCTTTTTTCGTAACAGATTTAATGTTTAGTATAGAGCTTAGAAAAAATTCGCAGTGTGAGATAGGCAAGAAATAAGGCATGTAGCAACATCAGCACGGCAAAGGGCACTCCTTTAAAGCCAAGGAAGGGCAAAAATATTTTAAGTCAAGTGAAAGCGATTGCTGTATGAGTCGGACGATTTTTGAATCAAGCACGGGCAACGCCGGACCATGCTGCTAGTACATATATACACGAGTTTGTCGTTGCTTTGAAATTTTTCACGCAACAAAAACAGACTATCATTATTGTTTCGTCCGTGTATTGTTTGATATATTGAAATGTAATTCTCATCTTTAATAATGGCTTATGTAAGCCGAAAGCTTAGATAGGATTAAAACATGTATCAATATGGTGATTTCCTTTCGTCTTTCAATGATAATGTTATTAAGCATATCAGACAATATGAAAGGAACTTACTTAAAATAAGTAGAGAAAACTTGTCTGTATTATTTAATGAAACATGTATCAATGAAAAATTTCTGCCTAAATATACACAATATATATCTATATCTATATCTATATCTATCTATCTATCTATCTATCTATCTATCTATCTATCTATCTATCTATATATATATATTTCTATGAAAATTTCTCGGACATTCAGGCCGGTAAATGTTATTTAATACTGTTTATTATAAAACAGAGCATTTGCTTAAATACTTGTATCTATAAAAAGAACGTTAAACATAATATATAAATGTCTTTAAATAAATTGTCGGGCTATGTCCAATTCTAAAATATATATATATATATATATATATATATATATATATATATATATATATATATATATATATATATATATATATATTATAATTGTTTTTTATTAAATATACAATCATCGTTACACCTAAATTCTAATTTTTCAAAACTGAAACCTCAGTTTAAATTCAACCATACAAACTAAATTTAAAATACAAAGTTCCGTTCGATTATCAAGCAATGCTAAGAAAAATTTAAAGTTCAAAACCTGGTGAAGGCGGTGGAGAACTTGAAGAAGTGAATTAACAGGAGATAACTGATAACTGACATCCATTAGACATGGCACGTGGAACTAGAACAGTCTACTCCAGCGAGCGAAAGAAAGGGTTCAGTTCGACATTCCAACCACCTGAAGAAGGCCGAAACATTGTGAATATGGCAATGAAGATGAGGATAACAGTCCGAATAATGTAAATAATGTAAGTAATCATAATACCTCATCTCAGAGATATAAACAGATACTGACGAAAGTCGGAGCTTATAATGTCCGAAACGTTGTGAAAATAGCAATGAAGATGAGGATAACAGTCCGAATAATGTAAATAATGTAAATAATCAATCCCTCATCTCAGAGATATAACCAGATACTGACGAAGGTCGGAGCTAATAATGTCCGAAACGTTGTGAAAATAGCATTGAAGATGAGGATAACAGTCCGAATAATGTAAATAATGTAAGTAATCATAATCCCTCATCTCAGAGATATAAACAGATACTGACGAAGGTCGGAGCTTATAATGTCCGAAACGTTGTGAAAATAGCATTGAAGATGAGGATAACAGTCCGAATAATGTAAATAATGTAAGTAATCATAATCCCTCATCTCAGAGATATAGACAGATACTGACGAAGGCCGGAGCGAACAACGACCGAAACATTGTGAAAATGGCAATGAAGATGAGGGTAACAGTCCGAATAATGTAAATAATGTAAGTAATCATAATCCCTCATCTCAGAGATATAAATAGACAAATATATGTGTGTGTGTGTGTGTGTGTGTGTGTGTGTGTGTGTGTGTGTGTGTGTGTGTGTGTGTGTGTGTGTGTGTGTGTATCCTCCTACACTTTTTTGTAGATATTCTTGCTTGAGTAGCTACTGTGTATTTCATATTTTACGTCTACCGGCCTGTGCGCATTCGAGAGACTTAATGAAGAAAATGTGATCTCCGGCAGGGTTCGGACCCACGTCGCCCTCTGGACTACACTGAATTCCAAACCTGAGAAGGCGATCTCTATTAGGGACCACTTGTCACGCTGCTATGTATTCGGCTCTTCTGGGAAGTGTTGCTGGTTCTGCACAAGTCTTCACCGCTCTACTCAGACCCTTGACGCCCCACACAAGGTCGGTTTTTAACGTGGGGACTCGACTGTTTTCACTCGGGTCGATGGTCTACGCCGCTCTTAGCTTGTCGAAACTGGTCAGTTGCCATCCAAGACTATAGAACCCGGTCTGTCCTGCTATATTTAGTTGGTGGGGGGGGGCGAAATGAGACATACGTGTCAGTAATCTGGCTGTTCGATTCTAACAAAAAGAAAGAAAAAAACATTAAAAATTAAATGAATATATTAAGTTTTGCAGACAATTACGTAAAACTAACGTGAAATGAATGCGATTTAAATTTTGGCAGTTTATCCGCGCGCCCACTCGAATGGAATATGGCACATGGCCGAGTTTGAATCGCGAAATCCCATACGTTCATGGGATTGGTGATGAAAATGCTACAGCGCCTTTAGCCCATCCACTTTCGGCCGCATCATGCACCAGGGATTGACCATGAGACTCAACTTCTCAGTGCAACGGGTGAGGCTATGCCGAGATTGTGACCGCCGATAATTAGTACGCATAAGTTACTGGGACGTTTGAGGAGCACCGCCTCGTCAAAGATGAAGAAGAGATTCGAAGCAACGGAGATATGGTTCTACAGAAGGATGCTTAGGATACCAGAAAAGTCTTAATCATTAAAGAGTGGATAATCTTTTATTTTTTACCTTTTTCAAAGAGTAAAAAAATCTATAAGGACTAACATTAAAAATATTGCGAAAGCCCATCAAATACAAGCACACTTAAATATCTTATATAATGTCTTAAAATACATCAAATACAAGCACACCTAAATATCTTATATAATGTCTTAAAAATACATCAAATACAAGCACACTTAAATATCTTATATAATGTCTTAAAATACATCAAATACAAGCACACGTAAATATCTTATATAATGTCTTAAAAATACATAAAAAACAAGCACACTTAATTATCTTATATAATATCTTACAAATCCATCAAATAGAAGCGAACTTAAATATCTGATATAACGTCTTAAAAATACATCAAATACAAGGACACTTAAATATATTATATGATGTCTTAACAATTCATCAAATACAAGCAAACGTAAAAATCTTATATAATGTCTGGAACATACATCAAATACAAGCACACCTAAATATCTTATATAATGTCTTAAAAATACATCAAATACAAGCACACCTAAATATCTTATATAATGTCTTAAAAATACATCAAATACAAGCACACCTAAATATCTTATATAATGTCTTAAAAATACATCAAATACAAGCACACCTAAATATCTTATATAATGTCTTAAAAATACATCAAATACAAGCACACCTAAATATCTTATATAATGTCTTAAAAATACATCAAATACAAGCACACCTAAATATCTTATATAATGTCTTAAAAATACATCAAATACAAGCACACTTAAATATCTTATATAATGTCTTAAAAATAAATATTTATTTCAGGTGACTTTATTTTCCTATTTGCAAATTTTATTACTAATTTTTCCTTATTTCAAGTGAACCCCAGAGTTTTAGTTATTCTCCAAGTGCGCCTTGAAGTAAAAAAAAAAGGTTGAGAAACACTGGACTAGATGTAACCGTAATTTCTATGCTAACAGTTTCTTTGCTCGCTTGTGGAACTCGCTCCCGGCTCCATATTTTCCGGACAATTTTGATCTTCAAAAATTTAAATGCAGTGTCAATCGTTATCTACTGTCTTCCTGATTATTCTTCTGCCGCTCTCGCTTCTCAGTAACGTCTCCGTTTTTCCTAATTCTTTCACACCTCTTGTGTGTCTTAGTGGCTTTACTCCCTTGCTTTGGTCGAATTCGATTAAAAAAGAAAACATCCGGGCTTGAGTTGCCCAAACCTCAGTGTCCAGCATTGGCAGAATTCAAACGCAGCCTTTTGGGTGATGGGTTATTTTAAGCCACCCGCTGTTCTCCCGCTATTAACATGGCAAATGTTTCGCATTCATCACCTCCACCAGTTCCGACCTTCACATCTAAGAGACAGTCATGCCTCGTAAACTGAGACGAACCATTCCTCTTTCTCTTCGTATTCCATTATTAAGAAGGAAGCTCTACTCAAACCAAGAACAATTCTTTCATGGAAGGCACTCCCGAGAGGGTGCTTCCCCGACATTTTCTTAACGGTTTCAAATTTAGGGTAAACCCTTATCTTTCCTGTATATTCCCTTAATCCGCACTTCTCCTCTTACGTACATACAACAAAACCTCAATCAGTAAACCTCTGCCTTGAGAAGCTCTTGGGCCTTATATTAGAGCAATAATTAGTAAAAAAAATTATCACAATGCTAGTAAATAATTGAAAGGTCATGCTGTAGAGAGGACTTTGACAATCCTCATGAACCCTCGTCACGAGACACAAGCGATCACAAACCTTAAACATATAACACTGTGATTTACTAAGCGTAGCTTATATGTGTCACAGGGCCTAAAGTATGGGACACGCAGTGAGGATCGAACTCACTATTCAGTGATATGGGGCACCCATTGTAGGATCCAAATGATTTTCTAAGTGTAGCTGAGATGTGGCACAAGGCCGAAAGTATGGGGTGCCCAGTGAGGATCGAACTCGCTATTCAATCGAATGGGGCACCCATTGAGGTGTTCAAATGATTTTCTAAGCGTAGCTTAGATGTGGTACAAGGCCGAAAGTATGGGGCGCTCAGTGAGGATCGAATTCGTTATTCAATCGTAATTGGTATAGCGAGAAAAAAGAAGCTTGTTAACCATTACACCACACCGAAATGTCCGCCATTCGTATATAACCCCGAACCAGCATGGTATTAAGTTTAGGATTTCTCGGTTTTCTGTGAATTGATTTTGGTAAAACGTTTCCCAGCTGGTCCACGCAATATGGTAACGCCATTGTCAGGTTTTCATTATTTTATGTAACGTCCTCAGATTCAAAAGTTTTTTTTTTCGAGACTTAGCACGAGAAAAAAAAATTCACGGATTTGGACAAGAAAAAAAAATGGCAAGTCTGACGTCAAAATCCGAGAAAACCTTTCCTCTTTTAATAGTCAGTTGGGCATAGTTTAATTTATTACGTATATTAATGTAGGTAGAAGAAAGTAAATGTTGATAAGTTAGCGAGGGTCGCAAAAAACTGCCCAGAGCCCTAGTTAGGCTAGCACCCCCCCCCAGTCGGGGGTTCAGGAGTAGTACGCACCAGCCTTGAAATCTATGGTATGGGACCCACACTCTACTACATATCATTTTTCATAAGGTTTTATTCATATGAAATACAGATTTTATTGTAACCAAGTTGATGTGGATTCCGAGAATGGAATCCTGCACAAATAAATAAACAACGCCAGTAATTGAGATAGAAAAATAAGTGTATTAAACGTAAGAATACAGACTTGAAGTGAAGATTAGTAGACCAGGAATGCGGGTTAGTAGAAAGTATATGTACAAGTCTCTGTAAGTGAAGCCGTAATTATCTCTCTCTGAACTCTCGTATAACTCTCTGTGAACACCCTGTGTACTGTCTCCGTATCTCTCACCCTGACTAAACGTATCTCCACCCGCAGGTATTCTCTCTGTCAGTATAAGTATACTTTGAACGAGTACATTTTGTGTAATTATGTACAATAATGGATCATATGTAATATAGGTGAACAATTCAACTAGAAATATTGAAAATAATTACAATTTATCTAAATACAAATTAGAGACATGTCATAATAGATCATTTCATCTTAAATGAATCAACAATGTTTTGTAGCAATTTTTAACATCAATATTTTAACATCCGAATCTATGAAATCCACGAATCTATGATACGGGGCCCCCACTCTACGACATCTCAATTTTGGGTCCTGTCACTGGATAACAGCAAAAAATTGCAATATAAGCGGTGGTAAAAAATGTGTGCTGAAGACATTAGGTTTATAATACCCAGAAATCCATACACAGATGTCCCCAAGGACACATGGATAAAGGCGTTAGTTAGATCCAGTGACAAAGAGCGTAAGTTCAATACCTGGTTAAGACAGTGGAGAACTTTCAGAGGGGAATTAACGGGAGATAACTGACATCCATTAGACATGGCACGTGGAACTAGAACAGTCTACCCCAGTGAGCGAAATAAAGGGTTCAGTTCTACATTCCAACCACCTGAAGAAGGCCGGAGCGTACAATGGCAGAAACGTTGTGATAAACATGGCGACAAGGATGAGGACAACAGTCCGAATAATGTAAATAATGTACATAATACCTCATCTCAGAGATATAGACAGATGTCAATTTTCATAAGGTAGTATTTATATAAAATACAGATTTTATTGTAACCTAATTTTGTCAAATAATGGATCATATGAAATATAGGTGAACAATTCAACTAGAAAAATCGAAAATAAATACAATGTATCTAAATACAAATTAGAGACCTGTCATAAAAGACAATTCCAGAGCACCCCAACGTGGTGTAAGCTTGTCTCGCTAGATCAATTACGACTGAATAGTGAGTTCGATCGTCACTGGACGCCCCTTACTTTCAGCCTTGTGCCATATCTACGCTTAGTAAATCACTATAAGATACTTACAATAAAGCTCTTCGTCGAAGAATATAATAGTTTGAAATCGGAAAAGAATATATCTATTCAGGGCCGGTACAAGGGTCTGGTGTCCCCCCCCAATCTATGACACGCCCCCCCCTACTACATCTCATTTTTCATAAGGTTTTATTCATATAAAATAATGATTTTATTCTAACCTAATTATATACAATAATGGATCATATGAAATATACATGAACAATTCAACGAGAAAAATTGAAAATAAATACAATGTATCTCAATAAAAATTTGGGAACTGTCATAGTAGATCATTCCATCTTAAATCAACAAATCAACTGGATGCCCCTACTTTCGGCCTTGTGCCACATCTAAGCTGTGTTAGAAAGTCACTTGGACACCTAGACGTGGTGTAATGGTTAGCAAGTTTGTCTCGCTAGAACAATTACGACTGAGTAGTGAGTTCGATCCTCAATGGGTGTTCCATACTTTCGGCCTTGTGCCACATCTAATCTACGCTTGGATAATCGCTAATCTACAACATCTTAACGGTAATATTCATATAAAATACATATTTTATTGTAACCTAATTATGTACAATAATGGATCATATGCAATATAGGTGAACAATTCAACTAGAAAAACTGAAAATAAATACAATGTATCTAAATACAAATTAGAGACCTGTCATAAAATACATCATTCCATCATAAATAAATCGACAATGTTTTTCGGCAATTTTTAACATCAACTTGAGATTTTTCTTGTTCAAAATGTTTAATAATTTTAACATGTTCAAAATTATGGATAAAAAGATAGCTAATTTTATATAGTTTTTTTTGAGACTTAGTTTAAACAAAACAAATTCGCAGATTTGGACGGAAAAAAAGACCGCAGAATGAGAACAAAACACGTGAAAAATTTTTCATTCTTTAATAGTTGTGTTAAGTTTAGTTTTTAACCTTTATAAATGTGGGTAGATAAAAACAAAAGTTGATAAGATAGCGAGTGTCATAATGCAATAACCTGGGTCCCCAATCAAACTCGGGGCCCCTCGGTCGCTTTGAGTTGGTGTGATGTCGGTGAGAGTACACACCAGCCCAGTGTTTGTATTTAGCCAAACTTCCTAATATTGTGATGTTAACTGTAAGTAGGAGGAGTGATACATCCTAAAATAGTCATTTTTTAACGTACACATCTATACATTGTTTTCTATAGAACAGTACGTACGAAACCAGGAACTAATTTTCGTATGCGTAAGGTTACGGAATGTGTTTCCTGTGCGCTTGTCCCATTCAGATTAAGCCGCTATTATTTTTCAATGGGGTTTTCGGAGGTTTTCATTGTGTTCGTAATTTGCGGTTTCAATTGTACTTACCAAGGCCCAGAAACCCAATTCTGTGAGAAGCGACAGCGAAGTCGCTAAGAAACGACACAGCATCACAGTGAGAGTCTGTGGCGGACTGGGCCTAAAAACATTGGTTGCCAGGAAACAAAGGAGTGGGGGGGTAGGGTTTCACCCACAACTATAATGCTATCATTTAATTTTCGTAACGAATAATAATAAAAAAAAATTCTAAAAAAATAAATATTAAAGAGAGAAAAATTATATATTTTGTGGAAAAATGTGTGTTTCTTAGTAATTATGTTCACGGGATGGTCCGAAAGTCGTGTTACTCGCCACGAAAACGTAATGAGAACAATAGAAGAAGAAGTCATACAATAATACAAAGCACATGTACTGGATTCAGTTTATTCACATTCATTGACCCTGTCACACAACGAGAAGGGTCTGCATGAACGCCATTATTTTCACGTCAGCCATCTGAAATAGTAAATTTCATTAGGTAGGGGTAACAAGATTTTCGGACCACATTCTATCTATCTATCTATCTATCTATCTATCTATCTATCTATCTATCTATCTATCTATCTATCTATCTATCTATCTATCTTCCAGTCTATTCCTTATCTATTTATCTATATTCGAGTCATTTCATATCTATCTATCTATCTATCTATCTATCTATCTATCTATCTATCTATCTATCTATCTATCTATCTATCTTCCAGTCTATTCCTTATCTATTTATCTATATTCGAGTCATTTCATATCTATCTATCTATCTATCTATCTATCTATCTATCTATCTATCTATCTATCTATCTATCTATCTATCTTCCAGTCTATTCCTTATCTATTTATCTATATTCGAGTCATTTCATATCTATCTATCTATCTATCTATCTATCTATCTATCTATCTATCTATCTATCTATCTATCTATCTTCCAGTCTATTCCTTATCTATTTATCTATATTCGAGTCATTTCATATCTATCTATCTATCTATCTATCTATCTATCTATCTATCTATCTATCTATCTATCTATCTATCTATCTATCTATCTATCTATCTATCTATCTTCCAGTCTATTCCTTATCTATTTATCTATATTCGAGTCATTTCATATCTATCTATCTATCTATCTATCTATCTATCTATCTATCTATCTATCTATCTATCTATCTATCTATCTATCTATCTATCTTCCAGTCTATTCCTTATCTATTTATCTATATTCGAGTCATTTCATATCTATCTATCTATCTATCTATCTATCTATCTATCTATCTATCTATCTATCTATCTATCTATCTTCCAGTCTATTCCTTATCTATTTATCTATATTCGAGTCATTTCATATCTATCTATCTATCTATCTATCTATCTATCTATCTATCTATCTATCTATCTATCTATCTTCCAGTCTATTCCTTATCTATTTATCTATATTCGAGTCATTTCATATCTATCTATCTATCTATCTATCTATCTATCTATCTATCTATCTATCTATCTATCTATCTTCCAGTCTATTCCTTATCTATTTATCTATATTCGAGTCATTTCATATCTATCTATCTATCTATCTATCTATCTATCTATCTATCTATCTATCTATCTATCTATCTATCTTCCAGTCTATTCCTTATCTATTTATCTATATTCGAGTCATTTCATATCTATCTATCTATCTATCTATCTATCTATCTATCTATCTATCTATCTATCTATCTATCTATCTATCTTCCAGTCTATTCCTTATCTATTTATCTATATTCGAGTCATTTCATATCTATCTATCTATCTATCTATCTATCTATCTATCTATCTATCTATCTATCTATCTATCTATCTATCTATCTTCCAGTCTATTCCTTATCTATTTATCTATATTCGAGTCATTTCATATCTATCTATCTATCTATCTATCTATCTATCTATCTATCTATCTATCTATCTATCTATCTTCCAGTCTATTCCTTATCTATTTATCTATATTCGAGTCATTTCATATCTATCTATCTATCTATCTATCTATCTATCTATCTATCTATCTATCTATCTATCTATCTATCTATCTATCTATCTTCCAGTCTATTCCTTATCTATTTATCTATATTCGAGTCATTTCATATCTATCTATCTATCTATCTATCTATCTATCTATCTATCTATCTATCTATCTATCTATCTATCTATCTATCTATCTTCCAGTCTATTCCTTATCTATTTATCTATATTCGAGTCATTTCATATCTATCTATCTATCTATCTATCTATCTATCTATCTATCTATCTATCTATCTATCTATCTCAGTCTCTTCTCCTATCTATCTATCTATCTATCTCAGTCTCTTTCTTTCTTTATCTATCTATCTATCTATCTATCTATCTATCTATCTATCTATCTATCTATCTCAGTCTCTTCTCCTATCTATCTATCTATCTATCTGTGCTTTGTTGATTGCGGCAATGGCTCTCCAAACGGCGCCCTTCTGTTGATGGGTATTCTGGCGTCGTTTATGTGAAACTCTCTGTTTGATAATACCCCCACAGAGTAGCGTTGAAATAGAAATTTGTAACAAAACTTTCGGACCACCCTGCATATGTACTTTACGTATCACCGACAGTAGATACCAAAGATAAATACAGAATGTTATAATTGAAATTTAAAAAAAATTTAAGTGATTGGTTGATATTTTCAAATAGTTTACTTTACAATTTACACATTACCGGATATTTCAAAAGCACATTAGAGCATTGCATTTAGTCCACCATATTAAGAGCAATCGTTTCTATTCCCGAGATGATTGTTTAAATCTGCTAATAATTGCTTCCTTTATCTATCTATCTATCTATCTATCTATCTATCTATCTATCTATCTATCTATCTATCTATCTATCTATCTATCTAAGACTGTTCCCTATCTATCTATCTATCTATCTATCTATCTATCTATCTATCTATCTATCTATCTCAGTTTTTCATTATCTATCTATCTATCTATCTATCTATCTATCTATCTATCTATCTATCTATCTAAGACTGTTCCCTATCTATCTGTCTATCTATCTATCTATCTATCTATCTATCTCAGTTTTTCATTATCTATCTATCTATCTATCTATCTATCTATCTATCTATCTATCTATCTGTGTGTGTGTGATGTATAAGTGTGTGTATGGATAGATATTTCTCAGTTTGTTCACATCTATCTATCTATCTATCTATCTATCTATCTATCTATCTATCTATCTATCTATCTATCTATCTATCTATCTATCTATCTCTATATATATTCGCGGACGAAGTGGGAGGCACACACAACTACAACGCTATAATTTAATTTTAATACAAACATTATACAAATTAAATTTTTCGTAAATAAAAAAAAAACAGTACAAAAAGTCAAAAATGAATTTATTTTGTGAAAAAATATGTATTTCTTAATAATTTCAGTGGCCATCTACTTTACATGTGGCTGACTGTAGATACCCGTTGTTAATACAGAATGCTGTAATTGAATTTACACATTAACAGATAAAAGCACAATTGTATCTGTTTCTTTATTGCGTTTTTATTTTATAAAGAGGGGTCACTCTATCAGCTGCCCACTTGCCATCGGGCAAGCTGACACCCTGGCCAATCCGCCCACAATGTACACATTAACGGATATTTCAAAAGCACATTAGAGCATTGCATTTAGTCCATCATATTAAGAGCAATCGTTTCTGTTCACGAGATGATTGTTCAAATCTGCCAATAATTGCTTCTGCATCTAATTCATATAACACATCCTTTTCAAAGGATAGCAATATGTATGATTCCAAATTCTCCTCAGACAGCGAATTTCTTAATGACCCTGAAAATGTCCCCTCACATTGGGCTTGAGTAACTGATAGTGTGCAGATGACATTATAAAGTTCTTATTACTTATTTTGGCTACTAAGACAGTTGTTTGTGTTTGTTTGTTTATTGCATTGTTATTTGATACTGTGAAATCGGGAAAGCTATTACCTGTGGTGGATACGAGATAAAAAAAACCTCTCTTTTCTCCACTTTTTTTAAATTCGCGAGCCTATGCGAAAATTTATTTTGACCAATAGAAAAAGGGGTTTGGTTCCGGGCCGAAGATAAGACCAAGGCAAAGTTTAACGAGCCTCTGAGAAAATTTATTTTGACCAATAGAAAAAGGGGTTTGGTTCCGGGCCGAAGATAAGACCAAGGCAAAGTTTAACGAGCCTATGAGAAAATTTATTTTGACCAATAGAAAAAGGGGTTTGGTTCCGGGCGAAGATAAGACCAAGGCAAAGTTTACCGAGCCTATGCGAAAATTTATTTTGACCAATGGAAAAAGGGATTGGCTCTGGGCTGAAGAAAAGAGCAAGGCAAAGTTTAACGAGCCTATATGAACATTTATTTTGATCAATGGAAAAGGGAGCGGCTTACAAACTGAGAAAAAAGTAACGAGCCGATGTGAAATCGCTTTTTGATATAAATACGCAAAGAAAGTTGAATCAAGGCGAGAGAGAGAGAGAGAGAGAGAGAGAGAGAGAGAGATAGAGAGAGAGAGAGAAAAAGCAGAAATAAGCAGGAGGCAGTAAGCCAGAGTTCCACGCCGAAATGTCCACCATCCGTATATAACCCCGAACCACGCTAATAGCTTGGTATTAAAATTTAGGATTTCTCGGTTTTCTGTGAATTGATTTTGGTAAAACGTTCCCAGCTGGTCTGTGCAATATGGTAACACCATTGTCAGGTTTTCATTATTTTATGTAACGTCCTCAGATTCAACACGTTTTTTTTTCGAGACTTAGCATGAGAAAAAAAAATTCACGGATTTGGACAAGAAAAAAAAAGTCAAGTCTAACGTCAAAATCCGAGAAAATCTTTCCTTTTTTAATAGTCAGTTGGGGATAGCTTAATTTATAACGTATATTAATGTAGGTAGAAGAAAGTAAATGTATGATAAGTTAGCGAGGGTCGCAAAGCACTGCCCAGAGCCCTAGTTAGGCTAGCACCCACCCCAGTAGGGGGTTCAGGGGTAGTACGCACCAGCCTTGAAATCTATGGTATGGGAACCCTCACTCTACTACATCTCATTTTTCATAAGGTTTTATTCATTTAAAATACAGATTTTATTGTAACCTAGCTGTTGTGGATTCCGAGAATGGAATCCTGCACAAATAAATAAACAACGCTAGTAATTGAGATAGAAAAATAAGTGTATTAAACGTAAGAATACAGACTTGAAGTGAAGATTAGTAGTCCAGGAATGCGGGTTAGTAGAAAGTATATGTACAAGTCTCAGTAAGTGAAGCCGTAATTATCTCTCTCGCTGGACTCTCGTATAACTCTCTGTGATCACCCTGTTTACTGTCTCCGTATCTCTCACCCTGACTCACCGTATCTCCACCCGCAGGTATTCTCTCTATCAGTATAAGTATACTTTGGACGAGTCCATCTTGGGTAAAGGGGGTCTGCCCCACAACACTAATTATGTACAATAATGGATCATATGTAATATAGATGAACAATTCAACTAGAAATATTGAAAATAAATACAATGTATCTAAATACAAATTAGAGACCTGTCATAATAGATCATTCTATCTTAAATGAATCAACAATGTTTTGTAGCAATTTTTAACATCAATATTTTAACATCCGAATCTATTAAATCCACGAATCTATGATACGCCCCCCTAATCTACGACATCTCATTTTTCATAAGGTTGTATTCATATAAAATACAAATTTTATTTTAACCTAATGATGAATAATTCAACTAGAAAAATCTAAAGAGAGCAGGGCAATTTCAAAGACTTCTATTCAACTCCAAAGTTAATTACCTTAAAATATATCTTTTCATTCATGTTGAATACAACCGTATAACTTTAATGTAAAAAACGAACTCTCTCAATTTGTTTTAAACATTTTGGAATATTACTTTGTGTCCGATGACTTAATATGAACATTTTCTCTTCTTGACAATTCATCGAAACTACGGAATTTCCTGAAATAAGCTACTGATAGCTCCAAATGTGTAAATTTGTAAATTCCTTATCTTGTACCGTTAGATATAAGAGGAGTGTTTCCTCGTTATTATCCCTCAATACTTCACACCCTAGCTAGTCCGACACTGATGAAAGGAGCATAAAAGAATGGGTATGACGGTAAATTGCATCCGCATACTGGGTATGGCGATAAACTACGTTCAACAGAAAGGCCGTTTTTGAAAAAATAAGATTGCCGACTATAGGTTTTTGGAAAAATAGTATTACCAGTTATACGTTTTCGAATGAATAATGTTGCCAGCAGTACTTTTTTGAAAAATGATATTACCAGTTATACATTTTTGAAAAAATAATATTACCAACCATACGTTTTTGGAAAAATATTACCAGCTATACGTTTAAAAAAAGAAAAATATTACCAGCTATACGTTTTTTAACAAAACCTTATTCAATGGATTTGTAACTGGGGTCAAAACACGATGAAAGTGTAAAAATAGATTTTAATACCAGAAATTCTTTGTAAAAAATTATTTCCATCAATACATTTTTGAAAACCAAATGTTGCCAGCAATGCATTTTTAAAAAACAAATGTTGCCAGCAATATATTTTTGAAAACCAAATGTTGCCAGCAATATATTTTTGAAAACCAAATGTTGCCAGCAATGCATTTTTAAAAAACAAATGTTGCCAGCAATGCATTTTTGAAAACCAAATGTTGCCAGCAATGCATTTTTGAAAACCAAATGTTGCCAGCAATATATTTTTGAAAACCAAATGTTGCCAGCAATGCATTTTTGAAAACCAAATGTTGCCAGCAATGCATTTTTGAAAACCAAATGTTGCCAGCAATACATTTTTAAAAACCAAATGTTGCCAGCAATGCATTTTTAAAAACCAAATGTTGCCATCAATACATTTTTAAAAACCAAATGTTGCCATCAATACATTTTTGAAAACCAAATGTTGCCAGCAATACATTTTTGAAAACCAAATGTTGCCAGCAATGCAATTTTGAAAAACAAATATTACCAACAATATATTTTTGGAAAAAAGAAAAATATATATTACCAACAATACATTTTTTGAAAAAGAGAAAAATATTACCAGTGATACATATTTGAAAGAAAATTATTACCAGAAATGGAATTTTAAAAAAATATTACCAACAATAAAAATTTTGTCAGCATTAAATAACCCGTTGAGGTTGATATGCCGTAAAACCAAAACAAACAAACAAAAAAGAATTTAGACTTGGAAAGCCGTGACGTTGGGATCGACAAAAATGACGTCAGTGAGAAACAGCGAACAAATAATTGAACCTGATTCGAGATCGGTACACCAGATGTAAGGAAGTTCACTTAAAAAAAAAAAAAGTTTGAATAAATAAGACAAAATAGGTAATATATTCATTTGCACGCCCACTAGAATGGAATGTTGAACAAGGTCAACAAGGCCGAGTTTCAAGTCGGCGTCCCGCGCTTACGTAGGACAAGAGAACAATAGTAGTGCGGCTCCCCTCAAAACTTCCGCTTTTAGGGTCGCCTTAGGCGTCAAGGGTTAATCCTGTCTTCCTTCGAAGGGGAAAGGTTATTGCATAGGGGGAGGGGACGTAATATACTTTATACTTCATAGCCCAAGAGGCCGAGAATAAATATTAAATTAAAAAAATGAGAGGAAATTTTAACGATACAGTTTAAAATTTAAAAAAAAAAGTTAAACATTAGGTCGCTGAACGTGAATCATGTTTCGTTTCGTTAATATATTACGGTGGCGTAATGGATAGCGGCTCAGACTGAGGAATCGGAGAGCCGAGTTCGAATTCCAGTCGAATCTATTACATTCACTTACGCGCTAATGCCATTGGGAAAGGTGTGAAACCTCTTCTTCTTACCCCTTGCTATGGTAATTAGCAGGACAGACCGGGTTCTATAGCCTTGGATGGCAACTGGCCTACTGCAGAAAGACATGGCAACCTACTGCGGGAAAAAAATTGCCTCGTCAGTCATGTATCGAAAGATACATGATCACCTAATCGTGTATCACGCATGACTGACCCTTGGGAAAGGTATGAATCATCTCCTTCTTTCCCCAGCTATGGGTAAATAGCAGGACAGACCGGGTTCTATAGCCTTGGATGGTAACTGATCCACCTCAGAAAGAAATGGCAACCTTCTGCGGGAAAAAATCTGCTTCGTCAGTCATGTATCGAAAGATACATGATCGCCTAAGCGTGTATCACGCATGGCACATAACTAACTGACCCTTGGGAAAGGTATGAAATCTCTTCTTCTCCACCCCCCCAGCTATGGGTTCTATAGCCTAGGATTGTAACTGGTCTACCGTAGAAAGAAATGTCAACCTACTGCGGGAAAGAAATCTGCCTAGTCAGTCATGTATCGAAAGACACATGATCGCCTAAGCGTGTATCACGCATGGCACATAACTGACTGACTAATGAATGGGGTTTATCGGTGAAACATGTTAATGTAAAATACTTACAAATTATTTCATATTTGTCTTTCCGTCGGATTTTCATGCAATTCATATATATATATATATATGTAATATGTGGTGCAGTTCAATTTATATTACAATGAATCATTCATACAAAAAGTAGATTATTAAAGTTGATGATATAAAATGAAGATGACTGAATGTACAGTTGAAAGTACTTGCGTATTAAAGAAATATCTTATACAGCTTATAATTTTTAAAACCAATGATCATAACATTCATCGAGTGATTCGTAGGTTAATACACCTTTAAAATTTTGTTAAATTATGTTCACTCCTAAACCTTTTCCGCACTCCATTTACACACGTTCGCTGAGTAAGTTACGTTTTTCGTTGTCTATCTAGCCCTCAATCTGTCCTGTGAGTATCAAATTAACCATGCCCACTTTCCTCATTATTGCGCCCTAGACATTTCACTGTCTCTTCCTGACGTTAAATATGAGAGTCCATTGAGTTTTCATTTTGTCTAAAACTTCGAAGTTGCTGACATGTTCGATCCGGGGTATTCCCAACATCCATCTTTAGAAACAAATGTTTCATCTGTGAGGAGATTGTCCAACATTCACTGCCTTATAGGAGGACTGATAATACGTAACAGTTCAGTACTCTTTTCTTTGTTTCTGTTGCTTCAAGTCTCTTCTTCATGTGTGAGGAGATTGTCCAGCATTCACTGCCATATAGGAGGACTGATATTACGTAATAGTTCAGTACTCTTTTCTTTGTTTCTATTGTTTCAAGTCGCTTCATCTGTGAGGAGATTGTCCAGCATTCACTGCCATATAGGAGGACGGATATTACGTAACAGTTCAGTATTCTTTCTTTGTTTCTGTTGATTCAGGTCCCTCCTTCATCTGTGAGGAGATTGTCCAGGATTCATTGCCATATAGAAGGACTGATATTACGTAACAGTTCACGACTCTTTTCTTTGTTTCTGTTGCTTCATGTCTCTTCTTCATCTGTGAAGGGATTGTCCAGCATTCACTGCCATATAGGAGGACTGATATTACGTAACAGTCTAGTACTCTTTTCTTTGTTTCTGTTGCTTCAAGTCTCTTCTTCATCTGTGGAGAGATTGTCCAGCATTCACTGCCATATAGGAGGCCTGATATTACGTAACAGTTCAGTACTCTTTTCTTTGTTTCTGTTGCTTCAAGTCTCTTCTTCGTCTGTGTTGGAGATTGTCCAGCATTCACTGCCATATAGGAAGACTGATATTACGTAACAGTTCAGTACACTTTCCTTTGTTTCTTTTGCTGCAAGTCTCTTCTTCGTCTGTGTGGAGATTGTCCAGCATTCACTGCCATATAGGGGGACTGATATTACGTAGCAGTTCAGTACTCTTTTCTTTGTTTCTGTTGCTTCAAGTCTCTTCTTCATCTGTGAGGACATTGTCCCACATTCACTGCCATATAGCAGGACTGATATTACGTAACAGTTAAGTACGCTTTTCTTTGTTTCTGTTGTTTCAAGTTTCTTCTTCATCTGTGAGGAGATTGTCCAGCATTCACTGCCATATAAGAGGACTGATATTACGTAACAGTTCAGTACTCTTTTCTTTGTTTCTGTTACTTCAAGTCTCTTCTTCATCTGTGAGGAGATTGTCCAGCATTCACTGCCATATAGGAGGACTGATATTACGTAACTCTTCAGTACTTTTTCCCTTGTATTTAACGAAGTTTTTCTTTCGTTTAGTATTTTGCTTATCTTTTGGAATGCCTTTTTGGTATTCCATTACGCCTTCGGATTTCAGCGTCACACTTTGTGTCCTCTGTTAAAACACTTCCCAGACGGTCAATAATTTTCATGGCAGGAGGCGTTAAAACATTTTAAACTACAAAAATCGTTTCCACTAGGAAAAAAAAAGTTATTGGTCACCCAGTCGTTGTCGGCTTTACTTGAATACTGAAAACGTTGACAAGCATTCTGCGAACGAAAATCTTGGGACTTTTTAACGACAGCTTGTCCGATTGTCCTCCATCGAGTTTTAAATTGAAACGGGCAGGGACGATTATTCTTTTTTGGTGGGGATAAAAGTCCCCAAGAAATTTCCTTCCACTCTTTAATTTAAACCGCGACTGGATTCGTCTCGGGTTAACCCTGAAGTGTCGATGGAGCTTCAGCAACATTTGACCCTTAGCCCATGCAAGCGTGCGACAGCACGTAAACGCGAACTTGTGTCATTATTTTGCATGCGTGGGCGTGCGAATGAATGCATATTTTTTTAGGTTATAAACAGACTTAGACAATGCGTTTTATTATTGAAAATATTAAAATAATCTAATTATTTAAAAAAAAAATCCGTTCCAGCCACCATTTTTATTACAACCAACCCGTCGATTTGAAGCTCAAGCTTATATATTCGTCCTTACATCTTATAGATAAATAGAAGTAGACAAAGGCAAGTGACTTATTAATAATTTTAATATTAGCACATTTTGGGGCATATAGACATTTTATTTTCTAATTACAGTCCCAATTTAAGGCTCTAGAGCCACTCGAGGTAGCGGGTTACTGGTTGAGATTAATGCATTTAAGAGGAGACGGGTAAGAAGTGCAGTTTATTCTTTTATTCGGACAAATGTCGCGGCCTAAAGAAACTCCAAAGGATGCTAAAACATTGTTTACTCAAAATTTTTCCTTCTTTATTACGAGTGGACCACTCTATTTAAGTAGTTCCAATAATGAAAACACCGATAGAGCGAAGAAAAATCTTTAATTACTGAAAATGTAAAAAAAAAAAAAAATTAAATCCTTTCCAGCTACCACTTTTGTCCCAACCACGCCGTCCATTTGAAACTCAAGACGACAAATTACGTCTTATAGATAAATAACTATAGGCAGAAGACAACGATTTATTGTTAAGTTTAAATATTGGCACTTTTTAGGACACTTCGACGATATTTGTAACTACGCTCCCAATTCAAGGCCCAAGAGGCAACCAAGGTAGATGATTGCTGGTTGAGATTAATGCACTTAAGAGGAGGAGGTAAGAAATGCAGTTTATGAAAATAGTACAAAAAGGGAGTTAAATATTGAAATTATTGATTAATTGATTGACTGAATGATTTATTGATGGATGGGTTGATTGAGTGATGGTTTGAGTATTGATTGTTTGATTGATGGATCGATTGATGGATCGAATGCTTGAGGGATTCATTGACGGATTGCTGGATTGATTGATTCATTCATAGATGGATCGATTGATTGATGATCGATCGATTGATTGATTGCTTGACGGACTGATTGATTGATCGAAAGATTCATTGACTGATGGATCGTTGGATTGATTGACTGAGTCATGGATAGATCGATTGATTGACGGATCGATTGATCGATCTACTAATCAATTGATTAATTGGATTGATTCTTTGAGTGATTGATCGAATAATTCATTGATTGAGGGATTGTTGGATTGGTTGATTGATTCATGGATGGATCGATTGATGGATTGAATGATTGATTGATCGATTGATTGCTCGATTGATTGATGGACTGATTGATTGAATGATTGATCGAATGATCGATTGATTGATGGACTGATTGATTGAGTGATTGATCGAATGATCGATTGATTGATGGACTGATTGATTGAGTGATTGATCGATTGATTGATGGACTGATTGAGTGATTGATCGAATGATCGATTGATTGATGGACTGATTGAGTGATTGATCGAATGATCGATTGATTGATGGACTGATTGATTGAGTGATTGATCGAATGATCGATTGATTGATGGACTGATTCATTGAGTGATTGATCGAGTGATCGATTAATTGATGGACTGATTGATTGAGTGATTGATCGAATGATCGATTGATTGATGGACTGATTGATTGAGTGATCGAATGATCGATTGATTGATGGACTGATTCATTGAGTGATCGAATGATCGATTGATTGATGGACTGATTCATTGAGTGATTGATCGAATGATCGATTGATTGATGGACTGATTGATTGAGTGATTGATCGAAAGATTCATTGACTGATGAATTGTTGGATTGATTGATTGAGTCATGGATGGAATGATTAATTGATTAATTGATCGAATGATCGATTGATTGATGGATTTGGGATAGGTTGATTGATTCGTGGATGGATCGATGGATTGATTGATTGATCGACTGATTGATGAATTGATTGGTTGATTGATTGATTAATTGATCGATCGATCGATTCATTGATTGATGTACTGATTGATCGATCGAAAGATTCATTGACTGACGGATTGTTAGATTGATTGATTGATTCATGGATGGAAGGATTGAATGATGGATCGATTGATCAATTGATTAATCGATTGATTAATTGCTTGTTTGATGGATTGATTCTTTGAGTGATTGATCGAATAACTCTTTGATTGATGTATTCTTGGATTGGTTGAATGATTCTTGGATGGAAGGATTGATTGATCGATTGATTGATTAATTGATTGATTGATTCAGTGATCGATTGATTCAATGACTGATGGAATTTTGGATTGATCGATTCATGGATGGACGGATTGATTGACTGATTGATTGATTGATTAATTGATCGATCGATTGATTGATGCAGTGTTGGATCGATTGATGCATCGATTGATAGATCGACTGATTGATGAATTGCTTGATGATTGATCGATTGATTCATGGATGGATTGATTCATTGATTGTATGTTTTTATAGCCAATCGATAAGTCGTAGAAAACGAATTAATCAATGGTTGACCTGAGGAATGTAGCTCGTCAGATCATCATCATTGGAAATAGCGATAAAGTAGAGAGAGGAATGCGACGTTTTGTCTGAGAAAAAAAGGGTTTTGTGGAGTGGGAAATAATTCATTACCACCAAGGCGGTGTGGAAGTTTCTGTACACTATGAATACTGGAAAGTGAGGGTTGGGCATCCTGCAGCGAGAGAGCAGAACAGGCCGAGTTAGCATTCTTACCAGAGCGGTACAAGTGAAATCATTTTTCCCGCATCTTTAGCGATGGTGGAAGAATGCTTAGCACTGATAACTCGCCAGGTTAATTACGACTGAGTAGAAAAGAGCAGTCAAGTATATCATGATATCAGTCCCCTTGTATGACAGCGAATGCTGGATAATCTCCTCACAGATGAAGAAGAGATTTGAAGCAAGAGAAACAAAGATAAGAGTATTGAAATATTACGTAATATCAGTCCTCCTATATGACAGTGAATGCTGGACAATCTCCTCACATATGAAGAAGAGACTTGAAACAACAGAAACAAAGAAAAGAGTACTGAACTGTTACGTAATATCAGTCCTCCTATATGGCAGTGAATGCTGGACAATCTCCTCACAGATGAAGAAGAGACTTGAAGCAAGAGAAACAAAGAAAAGAGTACTGACCTGTTACGTAATATCAGTCCTCCTATATGGCAGTGAATGCTGGACAATCTCCTCACAGATGAAGAAGAGACTTGAAGCAAGAGAAACAAAGAAAAGATTACTGAACTGTTACGTAATATCAGTTCTCCTATATGGCAGTGAATGCTGGACAATCTCCTCACAGATGAAGAAGAGACTTGAAGCAAGAGAAACAAAGAAAAGACTACTGAACTGTTACGTAATATCAGTCCTCCTATATGGCAGTGAATGCTGGACAATCTCCTCACAGATGAAGAAGAGACTTGAAGCAAGAGAAACAAAGAAAAGACTACTGAACTGTTACGTAATATCAGTCCTCCTATATGGCAGTGAATGCTGGACAATCTCCTCACAGATGAACAAGAGACTTGAAGCAAGAGAAACAAAGAAAAGACTACTGAACTGTTACGTAATATCAGTCCTCCTATATGGCAGTGAATGCTGGACAATCTCCTCACAGATGAAGAAGAGACTTGAAGCAAGAGAAACAAAGAAAAGACTACTGAACTGTTACGTAATATCAGTCCTCCTATATGGCAGTGAATGCTGGACAATCTCCTCACAGATGAAGAAGAGACTTGAAGCAAGAGAAACAAAGAAAAGAATACTGAACTGTTACGTAATATCAGTCCTCCTATATGGCAGTGAATGCTGGACAATCTCCTCACAGATGAAGAAGAGACTTGAAGCAAGAGAAACAAAGAAAAGAATACTGAACTGTTACGTAATATCAGTCCTCCTATATGGCAGTGAATGCTGGACAATCTCCTCACAGATGAAGAAGAGACTTGAAGCAAGAGTAACAAAGAAAAGCGTACTGAACTGTTACGTAATATCAGTCCTCCTATATGGCAGTGAATGCTGGACAATCTCCTCAGATGAAGAAGAGACTTGAAGCAGCAGAAACGAAGAAAAGAATACTGAACTATTACGTAATATCAGTCCTTCTATATGGCAGTGATTGCTGGACAATGTGACTTTTTACTGTGGCTTCTTTTTTTGTGACATTTATTCTAATCAAAAATGTGTCATTTTTTTGTGATTTATTTTTTCTTGCAAAAATTGTGACATTTTTTCTGTGAATCTTTTCCTAAGCAAAATGGTGACCTTTTTTTCTGTGACTTTTTTCTCCGCCAAAATTGTGCCATATTTTTGCCACTCGTATTTTCGTGTGACTTTTTTTTAAAGGGCACGGAGACGAATATTTGTGTTTGGGTGACTATTTGAGCACAGAGTCGGTCGCTCTGAAATACTAACCGTTTTGGGGGGGTCATTTTTTTTTTGTTTGTTCTTATTTTGTTTCGTAAAGATAACTACGAGACAAAACGATTAAACGGGACAAAAAACAAACAAACAAAAAAAAAAACAATATTTTTTTCTTAGTCCGGCCTTTTCATCAACTGGTGGCGTTGAAGGGAATGCTGGCTGTGTAGGGTGGGGATTGAGACGAGGAAAAAAAAAAAAATTAAAATCAGAAACGGAGATTTGGAATTTGAAAGGAAATTTAGCCAGAAGTAACGGCGTGGGGCAAGAGTGTCGGAAAAAAAAAAAATGAAAATTGGAAGAGAAATTACGCATGCGCATTTCTTTCTCACCACCGCTACTCCCGCACCCGTATCTCCCCCCCCCTACTATCCCATGTCATGTAAGGTTCAGGCTACGAATCTCATGACTCATCTTTCGTCATTCCGCACACTGGCGTGCTATCGCGAAAAGCAAGGGATTCTAATCAGTTGCGGGGCAGTGTAGGCAATAGGATGACTCACAACAAAGTAGCAAAAGCGACTTGATGTAATTCGATAACGCCTCGAAGATATTAGATTTTAAGACCGCTACTTAGATAGTTTTTGTGGATTCCTGGTGGCGTGGGCCGGCGATCGCGCTTGGCAAATCAATCGGAACTTTCTTCCGCTGATCTTTTTTTTTTTTTTTTAAAAAAAGGCAGAATGAAAATAAAGATATCGCTGTAAAGATGTAAGGCCAAAAACGTAAAAAAAAAAGAAAAAAAAAAGTAAGAGAACGTGTCAGTTTAAGGCGAGATATTTAAGGTGTTATTTTTCTTATGCCTTAAAAATAAAAAAAAATAGAAACAGATGAATAAAAACTGTGGCAACTGATTATACACGGTGGGCTATAGAGAAAAATGATGTTGGACAACCGTTTTCATTTATATAATGTGTTCTATATGATTACCATTTTCGCCATATTTATTGTAATAAATATGGCGACAAAGATGAGGACAAGAGTCCGAATAATGTAAATAGTGTACATAATACCTCATCTCAGAAATATAGACAGATACTGGAGAAGGCCAGAGCGACCAACGGCCGAAACCTTGTAATACAAATGGCGATAAAAATGAGGACAATAGTCCGAATAATGTAAATAGTGTACATAATACCTCATCACAGAAATATAGAGAGATACCGAAGAAGGTCGGAGCGTAAAACGGCCGAAACGTTGTAATAAATATGGCGACAAAGATGAGGACAAGAGTCCGAATAATGTAAATAGTGTACATAATACCTCATCTCAGAAATAGAGACAGATACTGGAGAAGGCCAGAGCGTACAACGGCCGAAACGTTGTAATACAAATGGCGATAAAGATGAGGACAATAGTCCGAAAAACGTAAATAGTGTACATAATACCGGATCTCAGAAATATAGACCGATACTGAAGAAGGCCGGAACGTACAACGGCTGAAACGTTGTAATAAATATGGCGACATTACTTCATAGCCAGCCTAGGGTCATTTCAGCCCACCCTCGTTCCTGGAATGCAGTTATTTAGAATAAGTGTTGGAATTAATGCATGTAATATTTCACTGCTCTAGCGTCACTTCATCATAGTCAGCCTAGGGACATTTCAGCCCAACCTTGCTCCTGGAAAGAAACAATGCATTTATTAAGAAGTGTTGGAATGCTTGTAATATTTCACAGCTCTAGCGTCACTCTTTCATTGTCAGCCAAGGGAGATTTCAGCCCATCCTCGTTCCTGGAAAGAAACAATGCAGTTATTAAGAAGGTTTTGAATTAATTCATGTAATATTTCACAGTTCTAACGTCACTCCTTCATAGTCAGCCTAGGGACATTTCAGCCCACCCTCGTTCCTGGAAAGAAACAATGCAGTTATTAAGAAGAAGTGTTGGAATTAATGCATGCAATATTTCACAGCTCTGGCGTCATTCCTTCATAGTCAGCCCAGGAACATTTCAGCCCACCCTCGTTCCTGGAAAGAAACAATGCAGTTATTAAGAAGTGTTGTAATTAATGCATGTAATATTTCACAGCTCTAGCGTCACTCCTTCATAGTCAGCCTACGAACTTGTCAGCCCACAGTCGTATTTCGTGATTAATATATACTGATGATAATAATGCTCCGTCGCAGACTTGTGTCTAATACACCTACCACTACCAGCAGAAGGTGAAGAAAACAATCCGGGTAGTAGTATTACATATAACAATATTCACTTTACTTCGAGAAATGAGTGACAGTTACTACTAAGTTTCTGCTCGTCTTCCAAACATGTCTACTAATAAAAAAATATCATTCTTGCTTTCACGCGGCCATTGACCTGTTGATAAGGAGTTGATAGATATGTCGATGATATAGGTCCTCTCATAGTTAGGATAAGAATAACCTTGACGAAAAAGAAGAAAAAAAAAAGAAGAAAAAAAAAAGAAGAAAATATCTTCATCTTTTACAATGTTTTCAAAGAAATAGGACTCTGGATAAACCTTTCCGAGAGAGTAACTATGAAAGAAAGGAGAGGCAACACATATTCTGAATCAACCATAAAATTGCAGGATGTGAAATTTAGTGTCTCTTGTTTTAATTTTTCCGCTCATATACTAAGTAATGTTTGTTTTAAAACATATTTAATAAACTTTAAAATTTCTAATTTTGTTAAAATAAATTTTAAAAAAAGTCTAATTGATTTTTGACAGAATTTTAAACGGTAAAATTAATTTTTGTTTACAAAATTGAAAAATTAACTGACGATCGTTTTGTGTCAATTTGTCAGACTATAAAAAAATAATTTTAACCGACAATTTAAGACGTGCTAGGAATGATTAAAATATGTAAAAAAAAAATAATAAAAAATAGCTTGAATGTTTTCTCTCTATAATAACATTAACATTTAGAGAATAAAAAATTATTTTCGTCAAGTTGAAGGCCGTTTTTATCATGCTATGCTCATTTATCCAGCCATCACACGCTAGTACCTAAATTAGTATATACTAAACACTTTAAATACCAAGGTGTATGGATCAGTTTTCACAAATTTCGTACAGGAATTAAAGAAATTAGGCATAGAACACAGTGCGCTAGGGGGTAGTTTCACCCAACACCACAAATTGCTACAAAACCAATTATTAACATAAAAAAAACTCAGCCACTATTATTATATAGCCTCGTCGGACCGGGATTTTAATTTGGATGTTATACATATCTCCAACCTAATTCAGAAATACCAAAATCAGCGTTTCTCAAGCTTTCTACGCTAGAAGCAATACATTTTTATATATAAAATTACCAAAAATACCTATTTATAGACAATTGCCAACAATACAATTTTTAAGAAAAAACACATACAATACAATTTTATATATAAAATTACCAACAGTACCTATTTATGGACAATTGCAAACGATACAATTTTAAACCAAAAACACAAGCAATACATTTTTATATATAAAATTACCAACAATACCTATTTATAGACAATTTGCCAACAATACAATTTTATGCAATAAAACATGCAATACATTTTATATATAAAATTGCCGACAATAGTTAATTATAAAAAATAGCCAACAATACAAATTTAAACCAAAAACACAAGCAATACATTTTTATATATAAAATTACCAAAAATACCTATTTATAGACAATTTGACAACAATACAATTTTTATGCAAAAAAACATACAATACAATTTATATATAAAATTACCAACAGTACATATTTTGGGACAATTGCTAACGATACAATTTTAAACCAAAAACACAAGCAATACATTTTTATATATAAAATTACCAACAATACCTATTTATAGACAATTGCCAACAATACAATTTTTAAGCAAAAACGCATACAGTACATTTTATAGATAAAATTGCCGACAATAGTTAATTATAAAAAGTAGCCAACAATACAAATTTAAACCAAAAACACAAGCAAAATTGCCGAGAATACTTAATTATAAAAAATAAGTAATACAATTTTAAACCAAAACACAAGCAATACATTTTTATATATAAAATTACCAACATTACCTATTTATGGACAATTGCCAACACTACAAATTTAAAGCAACAATACATTTTATTTGCCGTTGAACGTATACAACTGTGTTCAAAATATATTTAGTTGGAAACCTAAAATTGTTCAGATTATTTACATTTTGGAATTAAATAACCAACTGATATGACGCTAAACGAAATCGACCAACCAGCCAACCCACCAACCAGAGCATCGCTGCCGAATTTTATTGCCAGTAATTGCATGAGATGCACATTGATTTCGGCAAAATGCAACAGTCAAGGTTTAATCGAATTTCACTTCATTACGATGCTCGGCCACTTATTGCCATAATGACACTGCAGAAGCTCACCGACTTGAGATACGAGACTCTGCCACCTCAACCATATTCCCCTGATCTCTCACCCATTGACTATCTTTTTAATGCACTTTGACAATTTTTTTTTAAAGGTCAAACGACATTCCGTTACAAAGAAAATGCAGAAACTGCATTCGAAGATTTCCCGCTGTTGAAAGCTTTAGAGTTTTAACGTAAGGACATAAATAACCTTGGAAATCGATGGTAGAAACATATCGATGTTCAGGCTTCCTAGTCTGGGTGATTTAAACACTGTTCAAATACATCACTTCAGGAATAAAAGTTGATTCTAAAATAGGACATTATTTTCCGAACAGCCTCATAGCATTAAACGTAAATAAAGAATCTCAAATGGGAATTTGACGCAATCGCCATCATCATCGTCATCATAGTAATCTTTGTGAACGCTGACATCGTCCTCATCGTCGTCATCATCATCATCATCGTCGTCGTCATTATCAGCGTTATCATCATCGTTATCGTCATCACGTTATCGTCATCGTCGTCGCCGTCGTCATCGTCGTCATGGTCATCATCGTTATCGTCCTCATCATAATCATCGTCGTCGTCGTCATCATCAGCGTCATCTTCATCGTTATCGTCATCATCGTCCTCGTCGTCCTCATCATCGTCATCGTCTTCATCGTTATCATCCTCATCCTAATCATCGTCGTCGTCGTCGTCATCATCATCGTTATCGTCATAATCGTCCTCATCATCGTTATCGTCATCATCATAATCATCATCATCGTCGTCGTCGTCGTCGTCGTCGTCATCATCAGCGCTATCGTCATCGTCATCGTTATCGTCCTCATCGTCCTCGTCGTCCTCATCATCGTCATGGTCATCATCGTTATCATCCTCATCCTAATCATCATCGTCGTCGTCGTCGTCGTCATCATCATCATCGTTATCGTCATCATCGTACTCATCGTCATCATCATCGTCACGGTCATCATCGTTATCGTCCTCATCATATTCATCATCGTCGTCGTCGTCGTCGTCATCATCAGCGTCATCTTATATCGTCATCGTTATCGTCATCATCGTCATCATTGTCCTCGTCGTCCTCATCATCGTCATGGTCATCATCGTTATCATCCTCATCCTAATCATCATCGTCGTCGTCGTCGTCATCATCTTTATCGTCATCATCGTCATCATCATCGTCACGGTCATCATCGTTAACTTCAGGACGTTAACTTCAAAAGGATATGCACTCTTCGATACAAAATGGCCGTTATAGAACTGTAGCTAATAGAGCCAAATGAATCTATTCTGAAAACAATTTTTATAATTAATAACATTAATAAAAAGACGACTCGG
>OZ038517.1:41319325-41324325 GCA_964036315.1 Acanthosepion esculentum | reverse complement strand
AAGAAAAGAGTACTGAACTGTTCCGCAATATCAGTCCTCCTATATGGCTGTGAATGCTGGACAATCTCCTCACAGATGAAGAAGAAACTTAAAGCAATAGAAACAAAGAAAAGAGTACTGAACTGTTACGTAATATCAGTCCTTCTCTATGGCAGTGAATGCTGGACAATCGCGTCAGAGATGAAGAAGAGACTTGAAGCAACAGAAACAAAGAAAAGAGTACTGAACTGTTACGTAATATCAGCCCTCCTATATGGCAGTGAATGCTGGACAATCTCCCCACAGATGAAGAAGAGACTTGAATAAAGAGAAACAAAGAAAAGAATACTGAACTGTTACGTAATATCAGTCTTCCTATATGGCAGTGAATGCTGGACAATCTCCTCGCAGATGAAGAAGAGACGTGAAGCAAGAGAAACAAAGAAAAGAGTACTGAACTGTTACGTAATATCAGTCCTCCTATATGGCCGTGAATGCTGGACAATCTCCTCACAGATGAAGAAGAGACTTGAAGCAACAGAAACAAAGAAAAGAGTACTGAACTGTTACATAATATCAGTCCTCCTATATGGCAGTGAATGCTGGACAATCTCCTCACAGATGAAGAAGAGACTTGAAGCAACAGAAACAAAGAAAAGAGTACTGAACTGTTACATAATATCAGTCCTCATATATAGCAGTGAATGCTGGACAATCTCCTCACAGATGAAGAAGAGACTTGAAGCAACAGAAACAAAGAAAAGAGTACTGAACTGTTACATAATATCAGTTCTCCTATATGGCAGTGAATGCTGGACAATCTCCTTACAGATGAAGAAGAGACTTGAAGCAACAGAAACAAAGAAAAGAGTACTGAACTGTTACGTAATATCAGTCCTCCTATATGGCCGTGAATGCTGGACAATCTCCTCACAGATGAAGAAGAGACTTGAAGCAACAGAAACAAAGAAAAGAGTACTGAACTGTTACATAATATCAGTCCTCCTATATGGCAGTGAATGCTGGACAATCTCCTCACAGATGAAGAAGAGACTTGAAGCAACAGAAACAAAGAAAAGAGTACTGAACTATTACGTAATATCCGTCCTCCTATATGGCCGTGAATGCTGGATAATCTCCTCACAGATGAAGAAGAGACTTGAAGCAACAGAAACAAAGAAAAGAGTACTGAACTGTTACATAATATCAGTCCTCCTATATGGCAGTGAATGCTGGACAATCTCCTCACAGATGAAGAAGAGACTTGAAGCAACAGAAACAAAGAAAAGAGTACTGAACTATTACGTAATATCCGTCCTCCTATATGGCCGTGAATGCTGGACAATCTCCTCACAGATGAAGAAGAGACTTGAAGCAACAGAAACAAAGAAAAGAGTACTGAACTGTTACATAATATCAGTCCTCCTATATGGCAGTGAATGCTGGACAATCTCCTCACAGATGAAGAAGAGACTTGAAGCAAGAGAAACAAAGAAAAGAGTACTGAACTGTTACGTAATATCAGTCCTCCTATATGGCAGTGAATGCTGGACAATCTCCTCACAGATGAAGAAGAGACTTGAAGCAACAGAAACAAAGAAAAGAGTACTGAACTGTTACGTAATATCAGTCCTCCTATATGGCAGTGAATGCTGGACAATCTCCTCACAGATGAAGAAGAGACTTGAAGCAACAGAAACAAAGAAAAGAGTACTGAACTGTTACGTAATATCAGTCCTCCTATATGGCCGTGAATGCTGGACAATCTCCTCACAGATGAAGAAGAGACTTGAAGAAACAGAAACAAAGAAAAGAGTACTGAACTGTTACGTAATATCAGTCCTCCTCTATGGCAGTGAATGCTGGTCAATCGCGTCAGAGATGAAGAAGAGACTTGAAGCAACAGAAACAAGAAAAGAGTACTGAACTGTTACGTAATATCAGTCCTCCTATATGGCAGTGAATGCTGGACAATCTCCTCACAGATGAAGAAGAGACTTGAAGCAGCAGAAACAAAGAAAAGAGTACTGAACTGTTACATAATATCAGTCCTCCTATATGGCAGTGAATGCTGGACAATCTCTTCACAGATGAAGAAGAGACTTGAAGCAACAGAAACAAAGAAAAGAGTACTGATCTGTTACGTAATATCAGTCCTCCTATATGGCAGTGAATGCTGGACAATCTCCTCACAGATGAAGAAGAGACTTGAAGCAACATAAACAAAGAAAAGAGTACTGAACTGTTACGTAATATCAGTCCTCCTATATGTCAGTGAATGCTGGACAATCGCGTCAGAGATGAAGAAGAGACTTGAAGCAACATAAACAAAGAAAAGAGTACTGAACTGTTACGTAATATCAGTCCTCCTATATGGCAGTGAATGCTGGACAATCTTCTCACAGATGAAGAAGAGACTTGAAGCAAGAGAAACAAAGAAAAGAGTACTGAACTGTTACGTAATATCAGTCCTCCTATATGGCTGTGAATGATGGACAATCTCCTCACAGATGAAGAAGAGACTTGAACAAAGAGAAACAAAGAAAAGAATACTGAACTGTTACGTAATATCAGTCCTCCTATATGGCAGTGAATGTTGGACAATCTCCTCACAGATGAAGAAGAGACTTGAAGCAAGAGAAACAAAGAAAAGAGTACTGAACTGTTACGTAATATCAGTCCTCCTATATGGCAGTGATTGCTGGACTATCTTCTCACAGATTAAGAGGCTTGAATCAACTGAAACAAAGAAAAGAGTACTGATCTCTTACCTAATATCAGTCCTCCGATATGGCAGTGGACGTTGCACAATCTCCTCACAGATGATGAACAGACTTGAAAAACAGAAATGTAGGTCTACACAACTATGCTGAGGATACGATAGACCAAACATATGAGCTATTTGCGAATTCCTAGAAAGAATGGCAGCAGAATAAGACATTTGTTCTTAACATCAGGAAGAGGAAGGTGGTCTTGGAAAAGTTGATACTCACAGGGCTGATTGAATAATAGAGCCAGAGTAAATCAACGGATTGCCTCCCTGGCGTGTTTGAATGAATTGGGGACAGGGCAGGATTTGGGCGCGATGGTAGAAATCAAATGTTATTAAGCGCTACAAGGAACAGGAAATTTCGGAGAGCCATAATCGCCAACGACCCGAACGGCTGGTTTCATTGAAGAAGGAGAAGGTGCTCTGGACGCTAATGACTCATCCGGTTGTCAAGCGCTAAAATTTGGTACTTTCTGATGTAAAATTGTGCAAATGCCTACCATTGCATACGTAAAGACTTTAGCACCGAGACATTTAATACGAGAAGACATGGGCAAACAAAGAAAGAAAGAAAGAAAAAAAAAAAAAGAAAACACGAAAGAAAAAAGAAAGAAAGTAATGCAGGAATTATTTGCTAAGGACCATGATAGTTATAGCTTTGATGCATTTCGTCTCCAAGAGACGAAAATCAAAGAAATCTAATAATATCGGAGTTAAACAGTAAACGTTTATAGCTTTGGAAACATGTAACTATTATATAAGCCTTACGGCCATGTCACGTGGAAGCACCGGTTCACCAAAGTTAAGCAACGTGTCATAAACTTACATGTGTGGGATGAATAATGGGCTTACGGCCACGTCACGTTGAAACACCGTTTCCCCGAACGATCACTGAAGTTAAGCAACGTCGAGCCAGGTTAGTATATAGACGGGTGACCGCTTGCGAATACCAACTGCTGTAAACTTTGATTTGTAGGTGGCATATTGGGCTAACGGCCATATCACGTTGGAACACCGGTTCTCGGACGATAACCGAAGTTAAGCAATATCGAGCCTGGTCACTATCTAGATGGGTAACTGTTTGCCAATACCAGGTGCTGTAAATTTGGATTTATCGGTGGCTTAATGGGCTTACGGCGATATCACTTTGAAAAACCGGTTCCAGGACTAACACCGAAGTTAAGCAACGTCGAGCCTGGTCAGTATCTAGATGGGTGACCGCTTGAGAATAGCAGGTTCTGGATGTCTGTGTGGTGTAATGAGAATTGGCAATCGGAGAGCCGAGTTCCAATTACAGTTGGGTTAGTTATATTCACTTACGCTGAAATACCCTTCTCCTCCATCTATGGGTTTTTTAGTAGGATTTTTATCAGTAAATTATTATTATCTTTTTTGCAGTTGTATATTTTATATGCTTTTCCATTGAAAAGTCTAGGTAAATTATGGAAGATGCTAAGTGATACAATTTAATGTCGAATTAACAAAAGTTAGTAAATAATCTGTCTATATTTCTGAGATGAGGTATTATGTACACTATTTACATTATTCGGACTATTGTACTCATCGTTGTCGCCATATTTATTACAACGTTTCTGCCGTTGTACGCTCGGGCCTTCTTCAGGTGGTTGGAATGTCAGTTATCTCCTGTTAATTCCCCCTCTCCAAGTTTTCCACCGCCTTAACCAGGTATTGAACTTACACTCTTTGGGTCCTGTCAACAATCTAAGTAACGCCTTTATCCTCTGTGCCATGTGTCTTTGAGGACAGATGTATATGAATTTCTGCGTATTATAAACCTAAAGAGTGTGAGTTCAATACCCGGTTAAGGCAGTGGAGAACTTTCAGAGGGGAATTAACAGGAGATAACTGATAACTGACTTCCATTAAACATGGCACTAGAACAGTCTAACCCAGTGAGCGAAATAAAGCGTTTAGTTCGACATTTTGTTTCCTTGCTCATGTCTAACCCGAAGCTGAAAATTTATTGAACCCTGGAGAGCCATACTCCAAAGTCTACCTATTTATTGGTGTGGTCAGAGGAAACAGTATGATGTCTGCAGTAATTTCTGCATGAGGGTGGCTACACATATCATCCCTTTTACTGATCAATGATAAATAAATATATGTCTTTACTGTTTTTTTTTTAGTGTGCATGTGGGGGCGGGGATATTTCTCTCCTTTTCATCCATTATCATGATGCGTTCTTTTCTTTTTTTTTTTAAACAAATTATTATCGGATAATGTCCTGTGT
>OZ038517.1:41266825-41314325 GCA_964036315.1 Acanthosepion esculentum | reverse complement strand
GTCTCCATGGATATTTAAATGAGATCTAATTGAGCTATAGTCAGAAAGGTGTCGAGTTAGTCTGCGTGTCTAACATGTTGTAGTGTGGCCTATATAATTATTTACGAATTTTGAGTGATCAGGAATACAATTCCTTAATGGACATTTAAATTCGTATAATATTTGCCCTATATATATATATATATATGTATCATATGAAATTCTGAATTTTCAAACTCTCTTTGTGAAACTACAAGGAGGGGGTAATGTTATATCTAAAGTTAAATATGTAAACGAAAATAATAAAGCATCTAGTGATGTCATTGAAAAGTTTGAGACTTGTCTGGAGCCTAAAGAAGGTTCTCGGAAAACAACTTACACATTTGAAGTGAGACTTTTAGCAGTTGATGCTCAAGTAGTATTATTTGCATTAATTAATTTATAACAAGCCATTGGCTTATACTAACGGCTTCCCATACTTAATACTTCTCGTTTTTCACTCTCGCGTGGTCATGTGTGACGTCACGAGCTACGACACGATTTTCATCTTTGATAATGGCTTATGTCAACCGAAAGCTTAGATTGGATTTAAACATGTATCAATATGGTGATTTCCTTTCGTCTTCCAACAATAATGTGATTAAGCTTATCAGACAATATGAAAGGAACTTACTTAAAATAAATAGACAAAACTTGTCTGTATTATGGAATGAAACATGCATTAATATATATATATATATATATATATATATATATATATATATATATATATATATATATAATGATTTATTTAAATATTATAACATAAATATGTTATAAAATCACTACAAAAATAGCCATTTCGTTTCGACACTTCCAGTGTCTTTTCAAAGATTCAAAGAGCCTGACCACGGAGCAAGGTTATCGAAGTGTCACGTCTAGCTCAACCATATCCCTCTACCACCCCTCTCACACCCCCAGCGATAACCTTGCTTCGTGGTCAGGCTCTTTGAATCACCATATACTCGCGTTTTGATTGGTCATTCGGAATTATGTTACAGCATTCACCCCTAGCGAAGGACCGTTAAGGAATTTGGAATTGTTTTTTTTTAAAAAAACATTTATTCTACATTCAACACCATCACTTGAAAAGACACTGGAAGTGTCGAAAGGAAATGGCTATTTTTGTAGTGATTTTATAACATATTTATGTTATAATATTCAAATAAATGATTATATCTGCTCTACTCTGTATTGAGCACTCTTTAAAGAATAATAATTGTTGGTTATTGGAATTTACTCCGTATATACCAATCCCACACTTGGGTATATATATATATATGTATATATATATATGTATATATATATATATATATATATATATATATATATATATATATATATATATATATATATATATATATATATATATGTATGTGTGTGTGTGTGTGTGTGTGTGTGTGTGTGTGTGTGTGTGTGTGTATAGACATATGTAGATTTGGTCACGGAGAGATCGAAATATCCATGGACTGAGATAGATAGATAGATAGATAGATAGATTTTATCGTTCCAGACAATTTTTCAGAATCCATCTTGCTCATTTATAAACTTACCATTCGCCATGTTTACCTTATTTTCATGGCAATTATTCTGATGAGCTTTTCTTCTTGGTACGTCGACTGCATGAATTGAAGCGACCTGCTAGATTGGCAGTTAGGTCTCATTATGTTACTATTGAACTAGCTAGATGCAACCGTATGTTCTATTCTAAGTGTTTCTTTTCTCGTCTGTGAGACTCTCTTTCGGTTTCTTGCTTCCCTGCCACCTAAAACCTTCAAAGATTTAAATGCAACCTCAATCGCAATCTTCTGTCTACCTGAAGCCGTACTTTTATTGTCCTTTCTCTTCGCTAAAGTCTTCTCATTTTCTTTCGTTCCCAGTAGCGCTTTGCGTCTTAGTGGCATTGTCACCTTGCTGGGAGTGAAATTATTAAAAAAAAAAAGATAGTTACGAACAGACTGAGAGAGATAGAACAAAACAAAAAAACAGAAAAAAGGATTAAAAAAGAAAAGAAAGAAAGAAAAAGAAAGAAAATGATTAAAAATGTTAGTTATGAACAGACTGAGAGAGAGAGAGAGAGAGAGAGAGAGAGATGAAAAAGAAAGAAAGAAAGAAAAAAGAAAGAAAGAAAAAAGAAAGAAAGAAAAAAGAAAGAAAATGATTAAAAATGTTAGTTATGAACAGACTGAGAGAGAGAGAGAGAGAGAGAGAGAGATGAAAAAGAAAGAAAGAAAGAAAAAAGAAAGAAAGAAAAAAGAAAGAAAGAAAAAAGAAAGAAAATGATTAAAAATGTTAGTTATGAACAGACTGAGAGAGAGAGAGAGAGAGAGAGAGAGAGATGAAAAAGAAAGAAAGAAAGAAAAAAGAAAGAAAGAAAAAAGAAAGAAAGAAAAAAGAAAGAAAATGATTAAAAATGTTAGTTATGAACAGACTGAGAGAGAGAGAGAGAGAGAGAGAGAGATGAAAAAGAAAGAAAGAAAGAAAAAAGAAAGAAAGAAAAAAGAAAGAAAGAAAAAAGAAAGAAAATGATTAAAAATGTTAGTTATGAACAGACTGAGAGAGAGAGAGAGAGAGAGAGAGAGAGAGAGAGAGATGAAAAAGAAAGAAAGAAAGAAAAAAGAAAGAAAGAAAAAAGAAAGAAAGAAAAAAGAAAGAAAATGATTAAAAATGTTAGTTATGAACAGACTGAGAGAGAGAGAGAGAGAGAGAGAGAGATGAAAAAGAAAGAAAGAAAGAAAAAAGAAAGAAAGAAAAAAGAAAGAAAGAAAAAAGAAAGAAAATGATTAAAAATGTTAGTTATGAACAGACTGAGAGAGAGAGAGAGAGAGAGAGAGAGAGAGAGAGATGAAAAAGAAAGAAAGAAAGAAAAAAGAAAGAAAAAAGAAAGAAAGAAAAAAGAAAGAAAATGATTAAAAATGTTAGTTATGAACAGACTGAGAGAGAGAGAGAGAGAGAGAGAGAGAGAGAGAAAGAAAGAAAGAAAATGATTAAAAAAGTTAATTATGAAGAGACTGAGAGAGAGAGAGAGAGAGAAAGAGAGAAGAAAGAGAAAGAAGGTGCAGATCATTAAGTTCGTGACATATATGTTTATATTTTCTAGTGTTCAAGACACTAAGGTACACAAATACAAAAGAACTAAAATTCACCCCCCCACACACACTGCTCTCTTACTCTTGCTATATATTTAGAGATTCTTGGAAAAATCCAAAGAAGAATCTGTAATGTTATTGGTCCTGATCTGGCATCTCGGCTTCAATCAATTTCTCATCGCCGTAACGTAGCTTCCCTCTTTCGATACACGACTGACGAGACAGAAGAGTTTTCCTTTAGTAGATTGCCATTTCTTTCTGCGGCAGACCAGTTGCCGTCCATAGAACCCGGTCAGTCTTGCTATTTGCTCATAGCTGGGTTGAGAAGAAGAGGACCCAAACCTTTTATAAGGGTATTAGCACGTAAATAAATGGATTCGACTGGAAGTGCCGCTCCAATAAGATGATGCATACCTTTTCCCAAGGGTATCAGACTGGAATTCGAACTCGGACCTCCGATTCCTCAATCCGAACCGCTATCCATTACTCCACCGTGCCTCCTGCTTTATATAAATAATTTCATGGTAATTGTTTTGACGAATTTACGTATTCAAGCGCAGTACTAGATTGGCGACAAGGTCACATCATGTTACAGCTGAAATGTCTAGATTTAACCGTAAGTTCTATGCTAACAGCTTCTTCTCTCGCAACTTCTCGTTTGTGGGACTCACATCTGGCTTCTTGCTTTGCAGTCAACATTGATCTGCAAACAATAAATATATTTAAAAAAAAATAACGGAAGCTTTAATAATAAAAAAGAAAACGCCAAACTCTTAACAATATTAACTACGAACAAGGTCACAATGTGCTAACCGTATTCGGAAATTAAAAATAGCTCTACAACACACTAAAACATACACACAAAAATTTAATCATTCTTGATAATGGCTAGTTATAGCCAAAAGCGCTCGGAACTATAGCATATTTGGACATTTTTTACACACTCTTTGTCCAAAAAAAGAAAGCCCTTGTTCGAAATTAAATAGAAAGCTTAACCGTAGTACCCTGTCTGTCGTTTTTGATGAAACATGCATAAACGAAGGATTGCTACCTAACTATACAAATATATATATTGATGCATGTTTCATTAAATATAATAATAATAAGTTGTGTCAATTTATTTTAAGTAAGTTCCTTTCATATTGTCTGATAAGCTTAATAACATTATCATTGAAAGGCGAAAGGAAATCACCATATTGATACATGTTTAAATCCAATCTAAGCTTTCGGCTTACATAAGCCATTATCAAAGACGACAATTACATTTCAATATATCAAACAATACACGGACGAAACAATAATGATAGACTGTATTTGTTGTATGAATAATTTCAAAGCAACGACAAACTCGTGTATACGAGACGCGGAAGCGAAAATCGCATCACAGCTCATGACGTCACACATAACAACGCGAGAGTGAAAAACGAGATGTATTAAATATGGGAAGCCGTTGGTATAAACCAATGGCTTCTGTTATCAATTACGGAACCGTCATATAGCCTGACATGCCGTAACCGATTCGGCCACTGCGGATCGTTCGGTTGGCAAGGTCGAATTTACTGCTTATAAACTTCAATCTTCCATGAATCTTTCACATACATTCATAACTGCTCATGGAGTTTCAAATGTAAACAAATGACGTCACACATTATGAAATATAATAAGCAGTAAATTCGACCTTGCCAACCGAACGATCCTCAGTGGCCGAATCGGTTACGGCACGTCAGGCTATATGACGGTTCCGTATAGGATACAGGTTCGAATCCTGTCGGAGGACGAATATTTTCTACGAAAATTTCTCGGACATTCAGGCCGGTAAATGTTATTTAATACTGTTTATTATAAACAGAGCATTTGCTTAAATACTTGTATCTATAAAAAGAACGTTAAAGATAATATATAAATGTCTTTAAATAAATTGTCGGACTTTGTTCAATTCAAATATATATATATATATACTAATGTATATTTGGGCATGAACTTTTCTATTAAATTTTTCGTTAAAGATGGTAGACGAGGAATATTTAATTAATTTTTTATTTAGTTTTGCCAGCGTTCTTGCGATTTTTTCCGTTTGGTAGGAATAAGAGAGCAAAAAAAATTTCCATAATGTCCATTCTCCCAAGCGCTTTCGGCTACTTGTTTAGCCATTTTCAAGACTTCGTTTATAGTGTTGTTAGTTTCCCTTCAAGTTTTAACTGTTTAAGATGTATTTTATTTCTGTAACGAGAACAAAATTTAATCATAAAATTATTTTTTCTTCTTTTTTGTCATAATAAAATTTCTAATGAAAAAAATCATGACTCACTTTTTTTACACCATGTTTAATAATTTTCTATTATTTAAGGTACAAAACAACTAATTTTGGGGTCAATTTAAATAAAATAACTATGGGTGTCCTCAAACTTTTGAACTGTAGTACATATATATATATATATATATATATATATATATATGCGAGAAACATTGTTTTATATTGTGTGAGTTGGCAAGCTATGACATTATGAAAAATTCTTTCATTTCTTCGCGTATGTATTTGTGGGCGCAGCCATACCGTAGTTAGGAATTTTGCAGAAGAGAATGAGAAGGCATTTTTGAAATTTGTGACGAGAAAAGAAAACCTCTTATCCAACAGCATATTAAAACAACGGCCGGATGATATATATATATATATATATATATATATATATATATATATATATATATATATATACAGGGTGTCCATAAAGTTTGTGTGCGCTTTAAAAAATTTATAATTTTATTTGTATTTGCGATAGAAATAATCTGTAAAAAATGTTATAAAGTTTAATGTACCTAGTTTTAAGTATAGCTAAAATAACTAATGTGATTTCAGGCATTACTGTAAATCAGTTGGCAAATGTTTTCCGTGAACTGCAAAATCGTATTACCCTTTGTATTGCTAATGATGGAGGACATGTGGAAACTTAAATAAAATTTCAATAAAACCTTAAAAAATATAGATTTCTTTCTTTCTAATCCTTTTTACAAATTATTTCTATCGCAAATACAAATAAAGTTATAAATTTTTTAAAGTGCACACGAACTTTATGGACACCTCATATATATATATATATATATATATATATATATATATATATATATATATATATATATAGGAATAAAGACAAAAGGAAAACTTATCTTAGCGGATTCGTTTCGTCCTCTGAGGCAGGAATCGACAACCTTTTGCCACGTGCCGACTTAGGGTTTGAAAATCATTCAGTGTGCCATTTGCATACGTATTTTTTATACAAGTCAAGGTCAATATACCTGCTCTACAATATATTTTATATAGTAATATATAGTATATATACTTTAGTATATATTAAAATCGAAACAGCTGAATATCTTCTTTGCGTTGTAGTAGTTATTGGTTCGGACTTTGTGACGTCATTTGCGGCTGCGTGCCATTGGAAACCTCTTGGCATAGCACGCGTGCCGTAGGTGGCCGGCACTTGGTGTTACGTATGTACTGTCAACTAAGGAGCAAGTCAAAATATAATGACCCCCACCCCAACCTCCACTCTAACTGAAAAGAAAAATTACTCATTTTTCATAGAAAATGTTCTTTTGCATGATCAAAAAGACATTCAGTTAGACCAGTTGTCGGCCACCTTTTGCTATGTGCCGACTTAGGGTTTTGAAATCATTCAGTAGGCCAACAGCATACGTATTTTTTATGCAAGTCAAGGTCTATATACCTGTTCTACAATATATTTTATATAGTAATATATAGTATATATATTTTAGTATATATTAAAATTGAAACATCTAAATATCTTCTTTGTGTTGTAGTAGTTATTAGTTCGGACTTTGTGCTGTCATTTGCAGCTGCGTGCCATTGGAAATTGCTACGCGTGCCCCGTGTGCCGTAGGTTGCCGACCCCTGCGTGGGTCTTTATCAAAGCAATCGTAATGATTTTATTCTGTGATAAGTAATTATATACAAAAGCTGAAATCGAAACAAATTCAATCACAACTTCGACCTCACGATTGCTACACTTATTAAAATGGAATGTAGTTTACTTAAAAGGGAAATTCTCGAAAGTGCAAGTATCGAACCTTATCAAAACATAAATCTGCGTTCCGCATTCTTTCTAATATCCCCTTTCATGAAGGAATGGCTACTTCCCCATGCAAAGATACATGGCCGTAAAATTGCTAAAAATGAAAAGAAAACAGTTAAATCAATAACCTCATGTTATTCAAAATATATAACACACAAATCAATCCCAGTAGCTGTCTATATTTCTGAGATGAGGTATTATGTACACTATTTACATTATTCGGACTATTGTCCTCATATAGTATAATATATATATATATATATATATATATATATATATATATATATATATATATATATATATATTAATACATGTTTTATTAAATAATATAGACAGGTTTTCTCTATTTATTTTAAGTAAGTTCCTTTCATATTGTCTGATAAGCTTAATCGCATTATCGTTGAAAGACGAAAGGAAAACACCGTATTGATACATGTTTAATTCCAATCTAAACTTTCGGCTTACATAAGCCACTATCAAAGATGTCAATTTCAATAAATCAAACAACGCACAACCGAAACTACAATAATAATAAGCCCTGCTGCTTGAATAAGTTCAACATAACGACAAAATCGTATATACGAGACAAGGAAGCGAAAATCGCGTCGCGTCATACATGACCACGCGAGGGTGAAAAACGAGTATGAAGTATGGGAGGCCGTTGGCTTCTGTTATAAATTATAGGCATTTAAGGATAAATAGACAAAACCTGTCTATAATATTTAATGAAACATGTATTAATGAAATATTGCTGCCGAAATATACACAATATATATATACTGTAAATATTAAATCCTTTTTAGTTATTGTATCCCCAACCCCGAAGTTTCTTGGTGCCAACCATTCTTCAGGGGTTCTGTATTTAAATGGGTATATTTCCATTTAAAAAAATTTTTTTTTACCGATTATATCAGGTGCATATTTGCACCTGAAGAATGCGTTTTTGCATGAAACTCCTAGTCGTGTTTTCAACGTGGGGCATTATATATATTAACTAATATATACTTAATATCTCTGTTATATAACATTAAGCACTGTTTTAATACACCTGGTGAAAAAAAAAATATATATATATGTACGTGCAAGTATATATGCGTATACGTATGATTCTTTTATCATACCCATATCTATCTATCTATCTATCTACAGGGGTTGGACAAAATAATTGAAAGACTTTTTAAATTCAAAGAAAATTTATTTAATATGGAGTTGGTCCTCCTTTAGCCTCACATACAGCTTTAATACGTCTAGAAATGGAATCATACAGCTTCCTGACTTCATCCAGAGGAATTTCCAACCATTCTTCCATTAACACCGGCTCCAGCTCTTTAAGACACGATGGTGGAGGATAGCGGCTCCTAACTTGTTGCTCCAAAATGCACCACAAATGTTCAATAATATTGATATCTGGAGATTGGGGAAGCCACTCCATGTGTTCTAGCTCACTTTCATGCTCTTCATACCAATTCTTAACCACTCGATCGGTATGTATTGGAGCATTATCGTCTTGGAAGATGCAGTTACTATCAGGGAATAAAGTCTGGGCCATTGGATGAACATGATCTCCCAAAATGTTCAGGTAATCTTTGCTGTTGATTCTACCATGTAGGGCAACTATTGGACCGAGACATTTCCATGATATGGCGGCCCAAACTATCACTGATCCACCTCCATGCTTCACTGTTGGAAGAAGGCAGTCAGGATTCTAAGCTTCTTTGGGCTGCCTCCACACATAAACATACCCTGAAGTTGGGAAAAGAGAAAAACTGGACTCGTCTGAGAATATGACTTTCTTCCGTTGGTCTGCAGACCAGGCATTGTGATCTCTGCACCACTTCAACCACTTCTGAATGTTGCGTGTGGAGAGAAGCGGTTTCCTTACGGCGGATCTTCCATGATATGCAGACTTATGGAGCTCACAACGAACAGTTTTAGTAGAAATTGGACTTTGGGCGCAGTAGTCCGATGATTTTTTGCCATATTGCGTTTCAATGCACGTCGGTCCCTGTCAGTACGTTAGCAAGTCCGGCCCGAATTGTTACGGTTGCTAGAGGTTTTGCCCTGTTTCTCGAATTGCGTCATAGTTCTTGATATGGTAGATCTTGAAAAACCAAACAGTTCAGCAACCTTAATGATCGAGGCTCCTGCCATGCGAGCTCCAACAATTTGCCCTTTTCGAACTCAGAGAGGTCAAGCATTTAGCTTAAATTTTACTAAATTCTAAAAATAAATAAGACAAAGACAGTAAATTTGATAAATAAACGTATTTACAATAGATATAACCTGCAATTACAAAGTTTTAGTTGAAGTTCTTAATATAGTAGGTCTTTGAAATATAGGAGTGGAATTTGCACCTGTTCCAATTATTTTGTCAAACCCCTGTATATATATATATATATATATATATATATATATATATATCATATCCATAAACTTGCCTGATTTTCCGTTAACCTGGCGTATATTCATGTTTTTCTATAACTTAAAATTTAGAAAAAACAATAAAACTTTTGCTCTTGTATATAAATATATGTCACAAAATAAAATCCTTACATTTGCCTTGATAAATTCCCTCACACGACGAAACGCGTCGTCTAAGACGAATTTTTCATTTTCTTTTCATTCATATTGTCTTTTTATAGATATATTCTATCTGAAACACACACACACACACAACCATATATTATATATTATATATATATATATATATATATATATATATATATATATATATATATATATGTGATAGGATAGAGAACAAATAGGAAACGTTATTAAATCTAACATGTTTCGCTTATATTAAAACTTCATCAGAGAATGAAACGTGGAGGAGAAAAACAAAAACTAGCTCGTATAATAAAGAAACAAAACTGACCATTACTTCGATTTTATAAATGTTACCTTTATTAGATAACAATATAATTCTTTATGCAGGAAATACTTCGAGGGAATTCTGATAAATAGTTTGCCTTCTACAAACAGACGTCAAACACACCTTATTATCTATCTATATTCAGAGATGTGATATTTTCACTATTTACACTATTTGCACCGTTCGGAATGTTGTCCTCATCTTTATTGCTATATTCACGTCGTTTCAGCCTATGTACGCTCTGGCCTTCTTCAGGATCTGTCTATATTTCAGAGATGAGGTAGTTTAACTATGTAAACTGTATACGTTGTTCAGCCTCTTGTCCTCATCTTTATTGCTATATTGACGACGTTTCGGCCCTTATACGCTCCGGTCTTCTTCAGGATATGTCTATATTTCAGAGAAGAGGTATTGTAACTATTTAAACTGTATACGTTGTTCAGCCTCTTGTCCTCATCTTTATTGCTATATTGACGACGTTTCGGCCCTTATACGCTCCGACCGTCTTCAGGATCTGTCTATATTTTCAGAGATGAGGTATTGTAACTATTTAAACTGTATACGTTGTTCAGCCTCTTGTCCTCATCTTTATTGCTATATTGACGACGTTTCGGCCCTTGTACGCTACGGCCTTCTTCAGGATCTGTCTATATTTCAGAGATGAGGTAGTGTAACTATTTAAACTGTATACGTTGTTCAGCCTCTTGTCCTCATCTTTATTGCTATATTGACGACGTTTCGGCCCTTATACGCTCCGACCGTCTTCAGGATATGTCTATATTTTCAGAGATGAGGTAGTGTAACTATTTAAACTGTATACGTTGTTCAGCCTCTTGTCCTCATCTTTATTGCTATATTGACGACGTTTCGGCCCTTGTACGCTACGGCCTTCTTCAGGATCTGTCTATATTTCAGAGATGAGGTAGTGTAACTATTTAAACTGTATACGTTGTTCAGCCTCTTGTCCTCATCTTTATTGCTATATTGACGACGTTTCGGCCCTTATACGCTCCGGTCTTCTTCAGGATATGTCTATATTTCAGAGAAGAGGTATTGTAACTATTTAAACTGTATACGTTGTTCAGCCTCTTGTCCTCATCTTTATTGCTATATTGACGACGTTTCGGCCCTTATACGCTCCGACCGTCTTCAGGATCTGTCTATATTTTCAGAGATGAGGTATTGTAACTATTTAAACTGTATACGTTGTTCAGCCTCTTGTCCTCATCTTTATTGCTATATTGACGACGTTTCGGCCCTTGTACGCTACGGCCTTCTTCAGGATCTGTCTATATTTCAGAGATGAGGTAGTGTAACTATTTAAACTGTATACGTTGTTCAGACTGTTGTCCTCATCTTTACTGCCATGTTCACGACGTTCCGACCGTCGTACGATCCGGCCTTCTTCATGTGATATTATTTGGAATTTTGAACCAAACCAGTTATTGCACCACCAGCTTTTATTAAAAATCACAGCTTAAAGAATCTAGGATATGTCTACCTACTTCCACAACCGGTGTAAGAAATATGTGTGTGTGCGCGTGCGTACGTATGTGTGTGCGCGTGCGTACGTATGTGTGTGCGTGCGATCGTGAGTGTGCGTGTGATCGTGTGTGTGTGCGTGTGTGCTTGAGTTAAATCGTTATTTCTTTGTTCGTAACTTAGTTCAATAAAACATTTTTTTCAAGTTGTCAAATTTATTCGACTTTCTCTGGATTCTATATTTATGAGAAATTCTCATAGAAACGATGCGTCCTCCGACAGGAATCGAACCTGTATCCTATACGGAACCCTCATATAGCCTGACGTGCTTTTACCGATTGAGCCACAGAGGGGCGTTTCGGTTAGCAAGGTCGATTTTACTGCTTTTTCATCTTCCATGAATATCTCACATACATTCATATCTGCTCAATGCGTATCCAAATGTAAACAAATGACGTCACACATTATGAAATGGACAAACTTCGACAATTATTTTAAGATATTTTTATACATTCAGCATGTTTATACATACAGCAAGGTCGATTTTACTGTTTTTAAACTACAATTCTCCATGATTTTCTCTCGTACATTCATAACTGGTCGATGCGTATCTATAAAAATTTCTCGGGCATTCAGGCCGGTAAATGTCGTTAATACTGTTTATTATAAAACAGAGCATTTACTTAAATATTTGTATCCATAAAGAGAACGTATAAATATAAAAATAATTGTCGGACTTTGTCTATTTCATAACATGTATATATATATATATATATATATATATATATATATATATATATATATCATTCACAGACAGTACTGTTTCGCAGCTCCTCAGTGCGACTAGATATCTGAATGTCTCAACCACTGACCTATCTTCCCTCGGCAGAGAGAAACAGCTAAATGTAGCGTATTGTTTTTACGAATGTAAACAAATGCCAATAAGCCGAATCATATATATATATATATATATATATATATATATATATATATATATATATATATAGACAGCAATCCTTCTTTCATGCACATTTCATTAAAAACGACTGACAAGGTGCTTTTATTTAGTTTTTTATATAATTTCTCGTGCGATCTAATAAAGTTTTTCTTTTCAGATGATAAATTATTTAAAAACAACCAAACCAACCCTTAATAATATTAATTTTGAACATGGACATAATATCTTGACCGTGTTTTGAAACAAAAAAAAATGAATCATTTTATAAAATATACATATAACAAACTATTTCTAATTCTAACAGTTGAAATATAATCCTTGATAATGGCTAAATGTATAGCCGAAAGCGCTCGGATAAAAAGAACATTCGGACAGTTTTTATATAATTTATCATCTGGAAAGAAAAACATTATTAGATCGCACGAGAAATTATATAAAAAACTAAATAAAAGCACCTTGTCAGTCGTTTTTAATGAAATGTGCATATATATATATATATATATATATATATATATATATATATATATATATATATATATATATATATAATAATAATATATATATATATATATATATATATTATTCCTATTTATGTACGCATTGTAGTCAAGGAAGGAACAAAGATATACCTAAAATATATGAATCGTTTACTTTCAACCCATTCTGAGAAATTGGACAAGAATTTACCTTAAATTTCAATGCAGCAGGGCTGTATGAATCTTCTACATTCAACCGGGACTGTAGAGATTTACCTTAAATCCAATGCGGAAGAGCTGGGAGAATGTGTAAACGTATTTCGACAAAACAAGACGCCTGAAAAGAAAAGGAAACCGCATGAATTAAAATAACGCCTTTTATACAAAAGTCGCACAATTTCGTTCTTTCATCCCGACCGAGGGACGCCAGCTTAGCCCCTCCCCAAGAAAACCCCTGTATTAACGATTTAATATTAAAGCACACACACACACACACACACACACACACACACACACACACACACACACACACACGCGCGCGTGCGCGCAGACATACAAACAAACATACACACACATTTCATTCGTTCTGATCTCAGGAAGCCAATAAAATATTTTTTATGTTGTCAGACTTATCAAACATTGTCTGGATTCTATAATCTATTTACACACACACACACGCACACGCACACACACACACACACACACGTCCTGGGTATGACGATAAAATACATCCGCGTCCTGGGTAAGACGATAAACTACGTCCAACAGCAAGGACTCTGATCAGGAGGTTTTGAGAAGCGTGGAACCACCTCTTAATTGCTGGTGTTCCCAAGTCCACCCTGACCTGGGGTGGTAGCACATGTTATTTTCCCAGATATGGGTAAATAGTTAACCCCCAAAATGGTGTCAAAACACTTTGAAAGTGTAAAAATAGATTTTAATGCCATCAATACATTTTTGTAAAAAATTATTACCAGCAATGAATTTTTGAAGAGAAAAATATTATCAACAATACATTATTACCAGCAAGGCCTTTTCGAAAAATAATTTCCATCAATACATTTTTGAAGGAACAAAATATTACTAGAAACACATTATTGGAAAAAAAAATATTATCAGCAATACATTTAAAAAAAAAAAATATTACCAGCAATAAAAATTTGACGGCATTAAATAACCCATTGAGGGTGACATGCCGTAAAACAAAATAAACCAAAGTAATCAAAACCAAAGAATACATATTCTATTTATACGAATCTATCCTAAAAATGTTGTCGGCATTAAATAACCAATTGATGTTGATATGCCGTAAAATAAAATAAACCAAACCAATCTAAACCAAAGAATACATATTCTATTCATACGAATCTATCCTAAAAATGTTGTCGGCATTAAATAACCAATTGATGTTGATATGCCGTAAAATAAAATAAACCAAACCAATCTAAACCAAAGAATACATATTCTATTCATACGAATCTATCCTAAAAATGTTGTCGGCATTAAATAACCCATTGAGGTTGATATGCCGTAAAACAAAATAAACCAAAGTAATCAAAACCAAAGAATACATATTCTATTCATACGAATCTATCCTAAAAATGTTGTCGGCATTAAATAACCAATTGATGTTGATATGCCGTAAAACAAAATAAACCAAACCAATCTAAACCAAAGAATACATATTCTATTCATACGAATCTATCCTAAAAATGTCGTCGGCATTAAATAACCCATTGAGGTTGATATGCCGTAAAACAAAATAAACCAAACCAATCTAAATTAAAGAATACATATTCTATTCATACGAATCTATCCTAAAAATGTTGTCGGCATTAAATAACCCATTGAGGTTGATATGCCTTAAAACAAAATAAATCAAACCAATCTAAACTAAAGAATACATATTCTATTCATACGAATCTATCCTAAAAATGTTGTCGGCATTAAATAAATTCATACGAATCTATCCTAAAAATGTTGTCGGTATTAAATAAACCATTGAGGTTGATATGCCATAAAACAAAATAAACCAAACCAATCTAAACTGAAGAATACACATTTTATTCATACGAATCTATCCTAAAAATGTTGTCGGCCTTAAATAACCCATTGAGGTTGATAAGACGTAAAACAAAACAAAACAAACAAAACCACACACACATATATATATTGTTTGAAATATATCGTTTTTGCTATATTTTGGGGTTAAAAGCTCTTAACGGAGGAGACAGAGTGCTTGTGGTTACAGATAGTGTAACTGTTGATATGTAAATCGATACTGTATAGCGATTGTCAATTTACTGCCTCTCTCGGTCTTTTCGACATTACCCTTGCAATAAGCATAAAGTATAGATAGGCATACATACGAGGTCTGTCTAAAAATGTGTGAGCTATACTGGAAAGAGAGATAAGCGGATAGTGTTATCATCTAACATAATATCGTGGGAGTATAGAACTGTAATCTTAGCGTTCGCTTTTTTCTAAGTACGCGAGAAGGGACGAGAGTTGTGGCAGGACAAATCGCGGCTGCTTTACAACTAAAATGCACCTGCCCGCAACGTCCTCAATGTCCAGCTGTTCCTGGCAGTTAACAACATCTACGTGCTGGAAAAAAAGCTCCCTATTTACCTGACCTTGCTCCGTGTGACTTTTTTCTTCTTTTCTCCAGCTCAAGGGGATCATCGGGGGCGGGGGCTCGTTTTTTGAAGGCCTGGGGACCATGAAGAGGGCCGTAACGATGGAGCCGAGGGGCTTCCAAGAAGAATCTTTCCAACAGTGCATAGAAGCTTTGCTGAGAATGATGGAAACGTGCATTAAAATCGAGGGCCGTTAATTTGACAGGGAAACCATGTAATTTGTTGTTTGGGATTGAAATAAAAGTGTTTGTGACTCCAGTCCCTTTACTTTGCAAACAGGCTTCGTATGAGCGATACCGTAATTAGGAATTTGACAGAAAATAAAGAGAAAGCATATTTGAAATTTGTGATGAGAAGTCAAAATGTGTTTCGCCAACAGAACATAAAAGAAAACGCCCAATGCAACAAAAAGTCATATGCAAAAATACAACAAGCAAACAAAAAACAAAGAGAAACTAGATATAAAGAGATAATTCTATGCAAGGCCTGTAACAAGTCAACAAAAATGAGCAAGATATATTTTAATCTGAACAATATATATATATATATATATATATATATATATATATATATATATATATATATATATATATATATATATGCAGGGTGTCCATAAAGTTAGTGTGCACTTTAAAAAATTTATAACTTTATTTATTTTTACGATAGAAATAATCTGTAAAAAATGTTATAAAGTTTAATGTACCTAGTTTTAAGTATAGCTAAAATAACTAATGTGATTTCAGGCATTACTGTAAATCAGTTGGCAAATGTTTTCCGTGAACTGCAAAATCGTATTACCCTTTGTATTGCTAATGATGGAGGACATGTGGAAACTTAAATAAAATTTCAATAAAACCTTAAAAAATATAGATTTCTTTCTTTCTAATCCTCTTTACAAATTATTTCTATCGCAAATACAAATAAAGTTATAATTTTTTTAAAGTGCACACGAACTTTACGGACACTGGTTCCCATATTGTATAAAGGCGTTAGTTAGATGCAGTGACAAAATCCCCTCAAAACCCTCTTTATTCTACATTCAACACCATCACTTGATAAGGCAGCAGAAGTGTTGATACCAAATGGCTATAGTGATTTTTATAACATATTCATGTTATAATTTTTATGGACAATCTGCATATATATATATATATATATATATAATTTTCGAAAATCATATATATATATATATATATATATATATATATATATATATATATATATATGATTTTCGAAAATTATAACATAAATATGTTATAAAACCACTACAAAAATAGCTATTTGCTTTCAACACTTCTGGTGCGTTATCAAGTGATGGTGTTGAATGTAGAATAAAGGGGGTTTTGAGGGTTTTTTTGTCACTGGATCTAACTAACGCCTTTATACAATATGGGAACCAGTAATAAGGAGTGCCAGAGAAAAGCGATAATAATAACAAAAATTGCAATATGAGTTCTGGTAAAAATGGTTGAGGACACTAGGTTTAAAATACCCAGAAATTCATACACAGATGTCCTCAAAGACACATGGCACAGTGGATAAAGGCGTTAGTTAGATTCAGTGACAGGATCCAAAGTGTGTGAGTTACCTGGTTAAGGCAGGAAAATGTGGCGAAAAAGAATATTACTTACCAAAAATGGCACGTGTTCCGCATGACATGCTGAAGACGGAATATTTAAATTAAAAAAACAAGTCCGCTATATATGCAAAAATTGAACGTCCTCTCCCAGTTGTCGACTAATGGAAAAAAAATGCTCGGCAGATAAAAGCAGTCGAATCGGGGAGAAATGGGGTATTTTGTCTAGAGAGTGAGTTATTTTTCTGACTGGTTGCGATTCGTGAGATATTACCTGCGGATCGAGTTTTCGGCATTTTCTTTCTGCCCCCGATGTTCGAGTCGGAATTTAGTGATTTATTCTCTGCGTTGTGGAAATAATCTGCGACAAATATTTCCTTTGCTAGCTGGGATTGCAAAGGAAATATTTGACGCAGATCTGGGATTGCTTACACATCCATTAAACATGGCACGTGGAACTAGAACAGTCTACCCCAGGGAGCGAAATAAAGGGTTCAGTTCGACATTCCAACCACCTGAAGAAGGCCGAAAAAGATGTGATAAACATGGCGACAAAGATGAGGGCAATAGTCCGAATGATGTAAATAATGTACATACTACCTCATCTCAGAAATATAGGCAGATACTGAAAGGCCGAAACGTTGTAATAAATATGGCGACAAAGATGAAGACCATAGTCCGAATAATGTAAATAGTGTACATAATACCTCATCTCAGAAATATAGACAGATAACATATTTATGTTATCATTTTCAAATAAAATAAATCATTATATTTGCTCTACTCAGTCTTGAGCACTCTTTTAAGAATAGTATTTTTTTTAGGTTATTGGAATTTATTCCGTATACACCAATCCTATATTTGTTAACACACACACACACACACACACACACACACACACACACACACATATATATATATATATATATATATATATATATATATATATATATATATATATATATATATATATTCCCAAATATAAGATTGGTGTATACGGAATACAGCATTAATTCAAAAGAGGGCTCAATACTAGGAGTAAAGTTGTAGTTATTTATTATAAATTTTTTTGACATCGAGACAAAGACAATTACTGACGACAATTGTTTCGATGTAGAGGAGCTTCACGATAGGTGAAAAAGCGTTCCTCACCCGCCGAGATGCGTGAACGTGCGAGTATGTGTGTCTGCGTACGTATGAGTGGCGTTCCGATGACAATTTTCCCTGCCACTGACATAAAACACCGACGTAAGCAACCATAAATAAATCAAAAATTTCAAAATTAATAAGTTTATCTGATGATCGCAAAAAGCGTAGAACCCAGTATCCCAAACTCACATCAACGCAACTAAATACATACATACATATATATATATATATATATATATATATATATATATATATATATATATATATATTTATATTTATATATTTTTGTCATCCACAGACAGATTGTTTCGCTGTTTCACAGCTCATCAGTGTGGCTAGACGTCCGGTTGCCTCTAGCTAGGGTAGAAAACCGACTGAATTGGCGTCAGTCGGAACTTCTACCACTAAGCCGTCGGCTCACGGCAGGGATGAAGGTGAATTTTAGCGTGTTTATTTTTAGATTTAGATAAACACTCAGTGACTCAATTCTGCCGAAGAGTCATGCAATATATATATATATATATATATATATATATATATATATATATATATATATATATAACCAAAACAAAACTATCAAATAAGCGATATAAATTTTTTTTACTACGTTAATAAAAACACCGATTAAAATAAAAATAAAATAAATATATATGATAAATAAACATTTTTAAAAATAAATAAAAACAAGCAAAATAATTTAACACAAATAAACAAATAAACGATTTCCGGTAAAACAACCGCCAAAATAGACTACCCACAATTTACCACTGACCTGTATATATAAATAACCGAGAAAAATAACAGCACTCGTGGCCTGACGATTGCTTCTAGCATGAAATAGACTGTCGCCACTAAGTGTTGACTTCTACCTTCACTTTTACATATATATATATATATATATATATATATATATATATATATATATATATATATATATATGCAGGTATGTATAAAAAATAAGAAAGAACACGTTAGGTAAATAATCCGGAGTTTTTTAGTATTTTTGTTTTTATTTAAAAAAAAAACAGTGCTCCATACAGAAGTAAAGCTAAAAGTATAATTATTTTTAATTTATTATATCTATCTATCTATCTATCTATCTATCTATCTATATATATATATATATATATATGTGTGTGTGTGTGTGTGTGTGTGTGTGTGTGTGTGCATGCATGTGCATGTGTGTGTGTGTGCATGTATGTGTGTGTGTGTACACGTTGATTGAAAAGTATCTCCCTATTTTGTGTCTGATTGACCAGCCAGGAGTCCTGACTTCATACCCTGCGACTTTTTGGCGGGGCGGTGTTTAAATGGTGGAAGTCTGCTTTAGTTAAACCAAGACTTTGGAAGAACTTGAACGGCGAATACAATAAGTTATGTCCTCCATACCATAAGAGTTCCTGGTGAAATTAGTTGACGCGATTCCTGGTCGGCCCCAGAAGCTGCTAGCGAAATCTGGCGCCCATATCGAATCTTAAATAAAACCTCATGCTAAACACTTTCCTCTTATATTAAAATTATAATTAATTTTTATTTTTTATCATTATTTTTATTTTTAAAATAATTATTGCGAAGGAATTATTTTTCAAAAATCATAATATATATATATATATATAACAGTAACAACTCTTCAAACAGAGATATTTTTAATAAGCATAGAGACCTTTACAATTCTGCACTTAAAAATAGTGGATATAAAAATATTAATATTCAATATAAAAGCCCTATAAATAGCAACAATAATGGTAGAAAGAGATCTAGAAAAATCATATGGTATACTCCCCCTTTTAACATTATGGTTAAAACTAAATTGGGGCACCTGTTTCTAAACCTCATTAAAAAACATTTCCCTAAATCTGGAACCAACTCACTCAGTAAAATATTTAACTCTAATACTCTTAAGTTAAGCTATAGTTGTGCTGATAACCTAGAGAAAATAATTAAAAAACATAACAATAGTATATTCAGCAAGTATATAAATTCGGAGAGCCTGACAACCCACAAGGTTGCGCAAAGCAACATTAACAAAATGACACTAATAATAAATCATGTAACTGCAGGAATCCCAATAATTGTCCACTAAATAATAATTGTTTAACTAGCTCTGTAGTTTATCTCAGTACTATATCAACACTAGAAAATCCAAATATAAAGAAATTCTACATAGGTTGCACCATGAGACCATTCAAGGAACGCTGGCGGGGTCATCTGCAATCTTTTAATAATAGTAACTATAAATATATGACTTCATTATCCAAATACTTTTGGAGTCTAAAAGAGAAAAATAAAACACCTAAGGTTAAATGGAAATTAATTAGAAAGGCCCGGACATGTAACTCACTATATGCCCCGTGTTACCTGTGCCTTAACGAGAAACTTGAAATAATTAGATTTAAAAATAAGACTGATCTTTTAAATCAAAGATATGAACTAACAGTTAACTGTAAACATCGTTTTAAATTTAACTTAGTATAGAAATCATATACTTTCTATGATAATGATAAATTAAACTTAATACACTATTACCTTTTTAGCATGATAGTCGCCCTATCGATATGAATGTGTACTGGGTACTTACAAAGTATCATACGTGTCTGTATTTGGATGTATATATTTGTATGCTGTGTAGAGTTATTTCTACTGTTGGATATGTATATGTGTATATAGGGGTATATATATGTGTTTTTTTTTTTTTTATGAAGGTATATGGTTGTGTATATTGGCATCTATCATAGGTTAACCTGTTTATGTGTACGAGTAAGGGTGTAAATTCTGGTAAGTGTCTACCACTAAATGTGTCAGTATATGTTTGGGTATATAGGGATATATATGTGTACTTGTGTATGTGTAGATATGTGCATGCATATGCATATGTATGTATATGTATGTGTGAGTGTGCATATATGTATGTATATGTAGTATGTATGTTTCTATGTGTATGTATATGTTTATATATGCATATATATGTATATATATGTATGTTTAAATATGTATATGCATGTGTATATGTGTATGTATATGGGTGTACATTTATATGTATGTGTGGGTATTTATATGTGTGCGCTCGACTGTTTGTGTATTGTATATCTGGATGTGTCGATATGGGTATTTATATATGATTAGATATTTATGTATATATGTTTGTGTGTCATTGTATGTGTATTTGTATGTATGCTTTAGTGTCTTGGAGTGTATCATAGATACAAACTAAAATCTACTTTTGTTGATAAGGAACCTTTAATTGCTTACAGACTGTTGTTCTTTTCTTAAATTATGATAAAATTTAATATATTTTATCATAATGTTGTTGGAATATTATTAGAATATAAGTTGGTCTATGTATGCTTATTTCTTTTTTCTTTTTCCTTTTTTATGCATGTGTCTACATGTTTATGTATATATGTATATGTATTTGTATATGTATGTGTGTATGTGTATATATATATATATATATATATATATATATACGTATATATATTTGTGAATAAGTATGTTTGTATGTGTGTATGTATGTATATGTATGTGTGTAGATATATATGTGTGTATATCTATATGTAGTTGCGTATGTATGTGTGTATATATATGTACTAGCGGATGTGTATATGCATTTTTATATTCATATCGTTTTAATTTACGTTTGTTTAATTTTTCATGTATACACTTGTATTTGTAAATGTCTATGTATATATTTAGTTTATATGCATATATGTATACGTGCTTATGTATGTACATCTAGATGTGTATGTATGTATGTGTGTGCTTGTATATAGTTGCATCTTTATATATATTTCTTCACTTGTTTTATTTACTTTTCTGCGTCGACGTATGGGTCAATATATTTATATGTGCTTATCTATGTGTATGTTTATGTGCGTAGGTCTGTATATGCGTACCTATTATGCTTATATGTGTGTATGCGGGTGCATGTATTGATTTATATGCGGATGTGTGAGTGTACAACTATATGTGGAGGTGGTTATTTACTTTTGTCTGTAATGTGTCGAACACTATATGTTTTTAAAAATGTATATATATATATATATATATATATATATATATATATATGTATTTATATATATTTATTTGTTTAAATTTTATCTATGTATATTTGACCGGTTTAACTATATTTCAAGTTAAAATTCGTTTAATAACATATTAAGCCACGAATAGCTTCGACTTCTGACCGTCTAGATCATATTGAATGTAGATGTATGTGCCTGTGTGTATCGATGTGTATCGATGTGTATGTGTAAGTAAAGTGCATTTGCCTATGTGTGGTTTGATTTTTTGTATGTGTGTGTATATATCTAAATACGTCTGAGCGCTTAACATGCGTGTGTTCGAATGATTTCACGTGAGAGGCGACTAACATGTTGAAATGAAACTAAAGTGTATACATTTCTGTCTGGGATTCTGAACATCCCTTTCAACATAATTTCAATGAAAATACAAATTAAATAGCATATATATCTTTTATTTTTATTTTTATATTTTTTCTTCTTGGTAATTCTACAATTTAAAACTTAATAGAGATTTGATTTAGATTTCTAAATAGGTAATTTTAATTTTTTACTTTTAATTTTAATTTCAAATTTTATAAATCTTTTAATATCTATGATAACCTTGCTTAGTTGTCAAATTTTTCGAATCACCCTATACTTGTATCTTGATTGGCTACTCTGGCTTATGTAACAGCGTTTATTCCTAGCTAAGGATCGTTGATTAATTTGAAACTTTTAAAACCATTTATTCTATGTTCTATATCATCACTTGACAAGACACAAGAAGTGTTGAAACAAAATGGCTACTTTTGTCGTGATTTTATAACATATTTATGTTGTAATATTCAAATAAATAATTATATATATATATATATATATATATATATATATATATATATATATATATATATATATATATATGAATTGTACATATACATATCACACCGACGACACTACTCGGAATTTCATACCAAACGCAATCTTCATTTGCTGAGTGAATGATGTCCGTTATTTAATTTGAAAATATATCACTTTACCGTAATGCTGGCGTAGTTAAGCCCTATTTATATAGTGATATCATCTTTTTAAGAACATTATTTAAAAAGAAATATATTTCTCATGACATTAAATTTGCAACTAAACCAACCGGTATTGCTATATGAACATAAAAGACAAGTAATTATTAATTTAATTTTAAAGTGTTGAGTTATCAGCTATAAATTATTAATTATTAATAACGGAAGGGAGCTAACTTAATAAATGTATTTAAATAAATAATTATAATAACTTAAAAGTTATAAATAAAATATATATATATATATATATATATATATATATATATATATATATATATATATATATATATATATCAGAGCCAAAGCTTAGTTAAGCAAGTTAGCAAGTCGGTTTCTGGTTGTTTTCCTTCTGTTGCTCTGCGTTGTATTTTTCGGACTAGGTTTGCGTTTCCGTCGTTTCGCAAGGATGAATTGCCCTACATCAAATTAAGTAATTTGGTATATGAATTTAATTGCCAGTGCGCTGCTGGTTATGTGGGGCGAACAACCTTGCATTTGGAAACAAGAATTAATCAACAAGTACATTCTAAAATACGACTTGGCAAAATGTGTTATCCTCCCTCTACAAATATGGAATCGGCTATTGATCAGCACCTAGTAGAGAATATAGCCTGTGCCAAGTCGTATACGAAAGAGTGGTTCAAAATTATTCACATGGCTGCTTCCAACAATCATTTGAAGATTTTGGAATCAATCTGCATAGGATTACGGAAACCTTCTCTTTGACGGCAGAAGGATTTTGTGAAGTCCCTTAATTTGTTGAGGGATATTTTATTTTAACTGTCCCTCGCTAATTATTTACACGCAATTTCCTCTCCCCTCGTTATAAGTATATATACTTATACGTTATTGATTTTAGCGGGGTTTTCCCCCTTTTTTTTTGCTCTTCATTTTCGTTGCTGTTCTTTTCATTTAATTTATCAATTTTTCCAACGATTTTCTCCTGATGAGATGTTGGACGAAAGGGCCTTAGGGACTATTACCATCAATAAATTCCTTGTTTTTAAAACAGTATATATATATATATATATATATATATATATATATATATATATATATATATATATATATATATATATGAATAATTTAGTCATATTAGGTCTCATTTTATTTTAATCCTCTGATCAATTTCTTAGTGTTATTATTAAACTCATTAAGGAGGGCGCCGTATTTTTTTCATTTCTTTTATTTTCCCATAATAATTTCTCCAAGATAATCTTTCATTAATTTTTTTGTCTTAGAAATTCAGCCCTGATGGTGATCTTGCATGAGTTTTCAAAGTACTTGTGAAAATAAAAGAAATGAAAAAAACCCCCAAAACTACGGTGTCTTCCTTAATTTTATAATAAAAACATTAAGAGATAGATCCGTGAATTTGATAGGATTAAAATACGATAATAGACTCAATAAGTCTAGATTATTAAATATATATATATATATATATATATATATATATATATATATATATATATATATATATATATATATATTCGTGTGCGTGTGTGTGTGTGTGTGTGTGTGTGTGTGTGTGTGTGTGTGTGTGTGTGTGTGTGAGAGCTGTCAATATACCACATAACACTCTGGAGCGCTTAGTGTTTTAGTGGACTCAGCAGTTTTCAATCTGCTTGTCTGAATCATCTTCAAGAAGCGAGAGCAAGATCTAAAAGGTCATCCAATCTAACAGTGATCTCATCTCACAAACCGCACACTTGCCCCATATGTGGCCTCCATTGTAAATCACTAGCGGGTCTTAAATGCCACTTAAGTTTATCGCACAAAATTACATAACTTAATCAGTTAAGTTGCCAGATCCTCATACGTCGAAACTGGCGGGAGAGTCCATTAATATTATATATATATATATATATATATATATATATATATATATATATATATATATATATATATATATGTATGTACTGGGTGTCACAGCAAAATCGTCCAAATCGTGTAAAAGCAAAATTGTCCATTTGTTATATTAAACTCTGAACCGTTTTATCTTAGAAATGATTAAAGATATCTTACTGGAATTGTCCGAGGATTTTATAACACTATTGGGTTCTATTTTGAGCCATAAGAATGTATAATTCCCCTTCAAGCTTAACAAAAGAATCGTGATGAAATCGATCATAAACGAAAATGACATGTTCATCATTAATTAATCATGCTTTTAATTGGAAGCTTTTGAAGGCTTGAAATAATGTTCATATATATATATATATATATATATATATATATATATATATATATATATATATATATATATATATATATTATTCCATAATCATTTCCCAACTTATTCAGGTTTAACTTCGTTCTCTCTAACTTTCTAACTTTTTGTCCTGGTGTAATAAGGTTCCCCACAGGTTTCACGTACGATTTCATGTTCAGGTATTTTTCATTCCTCTTTGGACTGTCGTAGGCGAAACTCCGCTCTCACGTGCCAAACAGCTTATGGGTTGAGTTGGATCTTTTCTAATTGATCAGCCAATTATCTATCTATATATCTCTCACAATCTGTGCATATCTATCTCTCTATCTCAATCTGTGTATATCTATCTGTCTATCTATCTATCTATCTATCTATCTATCTATCTATCTATCTATCTATCTATCGATATATATATATATAAATATATATATATATATATCTCAGCCTGTTCATATCTATCTATCTATCTATCTATCTGAGTTTATTCATATCTATCTATCTATCTATCTATCTATCTATCTGAGTCTATTCATATCTATCTATCTGATTCTGTTCATATCTATCTATCTATCTATCTATCTATCTGAGTCTATTCATATCTATCTATCTATCTATCTATCTATCTATCTATCTATCTGAGTCTATTCATATCTATCTATCTATCTATCTATCTATCTATCTATCTATCTATCTGAGTCTATTCATATCTATCTATCTATCTATCTATCTATCTATCTATCTGAGTCTATTCATATCTATCTATCTATCTATCTATCTGTCTATCTGAGTCTATTCATATCTATCTATCTATCTATCTATCTATCTATCTATCTATCTATCCATCTATCTATCTGAGTCTATTCATATCTATCTATCTATATATCTATCTATGTATCTATCTATCTATCTATCTGAGTCTATTCATATCTATCTATCTATCTATCTATCTATCTATCTATCTATCTATCTATCTATCTCATGCATTTCGGCTTGCATTCGTTCCTATTCGCTTCTCATTCCGCATAGAAAATAAGCTCACGTGGACAATTCTCATCGGACAATGAAACGGGACTTAATAATAGTATTTCAACAATTCATCCTTTTATTTATTTATCTCAATACAAAAGGCAACTACGAAGCAAGTGATTCTCTAATTGTTGAAATGACCTCTTTGCTTTCCCTTTTTTTCTACAACAAATTATCTTCCTCTGTTCATTCCGACAACTTCCAGCGATAACGAGGAACTTAACACGTAATAGTAAAAGTATTCCAGCACCAACACTCGGCCTCATTCGGTTCAGACGCAGCCATCTTTTTAACATTTATCTGTCTAGATGGGAAAGAATAAATTCAAACAACAAAATTAAATTTAAAATTCTTTCTAACTATCTATCTATCTATGTTCATATCTCTCTATCTCAGTCTGTTTCTATCTATCTATTTATCTATCTATCTATCTATCTATCTATCTATCTATCTATCTATCTATCTATGTTCATATCTATGCTCGTGTCTGTCTATCTCTGTTCATATCTATCATGTTCATATCTATCTATCTATCTATCTATCTATCTATCTATCTATCTATCTATCTATGTTCGTATCTGTCCATTTCTGTTCATATCTATCTATCTATCTATTTATTTATATCTATCTATCTATCTATCTATCTATCTATCTATCTATCTATCTATCTATCTATCTATCTATGTTCATATCTGTCCATTTCTGTTCATATCTATCTATCTATCTATCTATCTATCTATCTATCTATCTATCTATCTATGTTCATATCTGTCCATTTCTGTTCATATGTATCTATCTATCTATCTATCTATGTTCATATCTGCCCATTTCTGTTCATATCTGTTCATATCTATCTATCTATCTATCTATCTATCTATCTATCTATCTATCTATCTATCTATGTTCATATCTGCCCATTTCTGTTCATATCTGTTCCTATCTATCTATCTATCTATCTATCTATCTATCTATCTATCTATCTATCTATCTATCTATCTCTTATACAATTCGGTTGACTAAAGGTCCTTACTCAGATCCACACATGACAGATTGTTGTGGAGAGCCATGTTCGCCGACGTCCTGAGTGAAAATTGCACATAATAATGAAAACCGTTAGCGTAATTCTTGTTGCCTGATAACATAATTCGCCCTCTTTCACTTCTGACACAGAACTTGCCCTCGCCAGTTAAGACGCCGATATTAAACGCGGTAACTAAATTCAAGCACGAAATCCCTGGAGATCTACACCTAAATCCCGCAGAGACGCGACTCATAGCCTGAAACGAAAACAAACAAACAAACAAAAAAAAAGAAAAAAAAGAACTGTTTTGGTATAAAAAAAATGGCAGAAAAATGAGTTTTTAAAAAACGCTTTAAATGACCCCATTCTTTCATTAAATAGGTCGCCCGTAACGGACACAGATGCGGGAGCTGTTTCAGAAAAAAAAATCTCTCGTCTTCTCAGAATGACGTGAGCGCTGCCTGGTTTTCCTTTAGGGGTCTGTACGTGGCAGGGATCGGCATTGGTGGTGAATATAGGCTAATCTGACGGGGTGATGGAAGTCTGCCCTATCAGAAACTTGAAGAAAGCTCAGGGTTGAGGTGGGGGATTAATAGACATTTGGCGTCCGGGTCTTTGGCAAAGTTTGGGGATCGAGGTCAATGCCATTCCCCAAAAAACTGTAGAAAAATATCTCTTGTCTATGATAAAAAAGAGCACTTAGTAAAATATGAAATAAAAATGAGGCCAAACCAAATCTATCTATCTATCTATCTATCTATCTATCTATCTATCTATCTATCTATCTATCTATCTATCTATCTATCTATCTAAGACTGTTATCTCTCTCTCTATCTATCTATCTATCTATATATATATATATATATATATATATATATATATATATATATATATATATATATATATATATCTGTGTGTGTGTGATGTGTAAGTGTGTGTATATATATATATTTCTCAGTTTGTTCACATCTATCTATCTATCTATCAATCTATCTATCTCAGACTGTTCCCCATCTATCTATCTATCTATCTATCTATCTATCTATCTATCTATCTATCTATCTATCTATCTATCTATCTATAGGAGTGTGTGTGTATTGATAGATAGACATTTCTTAGTCTGTTCACATCTATCTATCTATCTATCTATCTATCTATCTATCTATATATATATATATATATATATATATATATATATATATATATATATATATATATATTCGCGGACTGGGTCTAAAATATTGGTTACAATGTGACGAAGTTGAGGGCGCCCACAACTACAATGCTATAATTTAATTTTCATATAAACATTATATAAATTAAATTTTTCATAAATAAAAAAAGGTACAAAAAGGCTAAAAATTAATTTATTTTGCGGGAAAATATGTATTTCTTAATAATTTCAGTCACCATGTACTTTACATATGGCTGACTGTAGTTACGAGCTGTAAATACAGATGAAAGTACAAAAGTTTTTTTATTGCGTTTTTATTTGATATAGCGGGGTCACTGCATCAGGGTCCCATTTACCATCGGGCAAGCTGACACCCTGGCCAATCCGCCACTGCACACACCACCAGCTTCTTCAACAAAAATGCCAGAAATCAAACCCGACAAAAACAAAAAAAAAATGAATTCTTTAAGGACAAGAATAAAAGAATTCATAAAACAGAATAAAATAATCTTTTAAAGACCAGAATAAAAGAATTCTATAAAGAACGGAATAAAATATATTTTAAAGACCAGAATAAAAGAATTCTATAAAGAACAAAATAAAATAATCTTTTAAAGACCAGAATAAAAGAATTCTATAAAGAACGGAATAAAATATATTTTAAAGACCAGAATAAAAGAATTCTATAAAGAACAAAATAAAATAATCTTTTAAAGACCAGAATAAAAGAATTCTATAAAGAACGGAATAAAATATATTTTAAAGACCAGAATAAAAGAATTCTATAAAGAACAAAATAAAATAATCTTTTAAAGACCAGAATAAAAGAATTCTATAAAGAACGGAATAAAATATATTTTAAAGACCAGAATAAAAGAATTCTATAAAGAACAAAATAAAATAATCTTTTAAAGACCAGAATAAAAGAATTCTATAAAGAACGGAATAAAATATATTTTAAAGACCAGAATAAAAGAATTCTATAAAGAACAAAATAAAATAATCTTTTAAAGACCAGAATAAAAGAATTCTATAAAGAACGGAATAAAATATATTTTAAAGACCAGAATAAAAGAATTCTATAAAGAACAAAATAAAATAATCTTTTAAAGACCAGAATAAAAGAATTCTATAAAGAACGGAATAAAATATATTTTAAAGACCAGAATAAAAGAATTCTATAAAGAACAAAATAAAATAATCTTTTAAAGACCAGAATAAAAGAATTCTATAAAGAACAAAATAAAATAATCTTTTAAAGACCAGAATAAAAGAATTCTATAAAAAACAGAATAAAATAATTATAATAGTAGTATAATACTACTGAATATCCAATAATAATGTCAGAAATCAAACCCTACAAAAAAATGGAGGCAAATGTCTGTGTGAGTTACTGTTTCGGTTTAGATGGCGTCATTTTGTTCTGAAACCGAATTCAAAACAGTTTAATAATTTCATTGATAAGTTTATTTTCATCTCAACCCTTGCAACCCATCACGACGTCTTCAAGTGTCAAACTTTTCCTTGTAAGTTGTCCATAATTTTGCGGTTCCTATTGGTGTCTCGCTCGGACACCGCAACAGGACGCATCGATCAGACGAATTGAAGTTTATCCATAATTCATTCAGTGCATTTTGCGCCGCCGCTGTGGTCACCACTCCCCTCCATCTCACAATTTGGTTAAACATGGTAACATTCAAGGCTGAACAGTGCAATGGCTGGGTCCTTCCCTTTGCCCCGGGTATACTGAGGTTACTCCGTCCCGCCTCTCAGAAGTTCAAGAGGCAAGACATACAAGGCAGCAGGTGGTTTGAATTCTGAGTTTTCCTTCTCCTTGACTGCTGATGGTATATATCTATGATTCCAAATTCTCCTCAGAAAGCGAATTAATTAATCTTGCCTTTAAGATCTTTAGTTTTGAAAACTTCCTCACACATTATACTTGAGTAACTGATAGTGTGCAGACGACTTTATAAAATTCTTATTCCTTTTTGTTACTAAGACAATTGTATTTGTTTTTTTATTGCATTTTTATTTTATATAGAGGGGTCACTCTATCAGCGGCCCACTTGCCATCGGGCAAGCTGACACCCTGGCCAATCCGCCTACAATTGACACATTAGAGCATTGCATTTAGTCCACAATATTAAGAGCAATCGTTTGTGTTCTCGAGATGATTGTTCAAATCTGCCAATAATTGCTTCTGCATCTAATTCATATAACACTTCTTTTCAATAAATAGCAACATGTATGATTCCAGATTTTCCCCAGAAAGCGAATTTCTTAGTCTTGCTTTTATGATTTTTACCTTTGAAAATTTCCTCACACATTGTATTTGAATAACCGATAGTGTGGATATTATTTTATAAATTTCTTATTCCTTTTTTATTACTAAGACAGTTACTGTGTTTGTTTCTTTTTCGCATTTTTATTTGATATAGAAGCGGTCACTCCATCAGGGCCCCACTTGCTATCGAGAAATGTGACACTCTGGCCAATCTACCACCTGGTCCCGCCAGATCAGAATTTCACGGCGAGTCCCTGTCATGCTACTTACATAATAGCAAACCACCTACATTCCCTCCATATCCCATCAGGAAGAAGTAATTTCCATTCGGACAGCTTCTTCCAGCAAACCACTGCTCTGTGGGACCGATTCCAAAAACGATGTCTCCCAGATCAATACAAGGCTAGGCTTAACCGTTATCACAACCCCCGCAGCCCCTCACCCCGTCTTCATAAATAAATAAAATTAAAAAAAATATATGTGGAAAAAAGAGGGTACAATTAATTCTTTTGGGAAAAAATCCGTATTTCTTAGTAATTACAGTGACATATACTATACATATTACTGGCAGTAATTACCAAATGTAAATACATAATGTTATGTGACTTTTTTACTTATTTTTTTAATTTTAAGTAATTAGTTGACATTTTTAATTAGTTTATTTTACAATTTACACATTAACGAATAATTCAAAATAAAAGAGAGCAATCGTTTGTATCTATCTATCTATCTATCTATCTATCTATCTATCTATCTATCTATTTATCTATCTATCTATCTATCTATCTATCTATCTATCTATCTATCTATCTAAGACTGTTCCCTATCTATCTATCTATCTATCTATCTATCTATCTATCTATCTATCTGTGTGTTTGTGATGTGTAAGTGTGTGTATGGATAGATATTTCTCAGTTTGTTCACATCTATCTATCTATCTATCTATCTATCTATCTATCTATCTATCTATCTATCTATTTGCGGACGAAGTGGGAGGCACACACAACTACAATGCTATAATTTAATTTTAATACAAACATACAAATTAAATTTTTCGTAAATAAAAAAAAACAGTACAAAAAGTCTAAAGTGAATGTATTTTGTGGAAAAATATGTATTTCTTAATAATTTCAGTGGCCATCTACTTTACATGTGGCTGACTGTAGATACCCGTTGTTAATACAGAATGTTGTAATTGAATTTACACATTGACAGATAAAAGCACAATTGTATCTGTTTCTTTATTGCGTTTTTTATTTTATATAGAGGGTTCACTCCATCAGGGCCATACTTGCCATCGAGCAAGCTGACACCCTGGCCAATCCGCCTACAATTTACACATTAACGGATATTTCAAAAGCACATTAGAGCATTGCATTTAGTCCACCATATTAAGAGCAATCGTTTTTTTTTTCACCAGATGATTGTTCAAAACTGCCAATAATTGATTCTGCATCTAATTCATATAACACTTCCTTTTCAATCAGTAGCAACATGTATGATTCCAAATTCTCTTCAGAAAGCGAATTTCTTAGTCTTGTCTTTATGAATTTTGGCTTTGAAAATGTCCTCACACATTGTATTTGAATAACTGATAGTGTGCGGGTGACTTTATAAAGTTCTTATTCCTTTTTTTTATTACAAAGACAATTGATGTGTTTGTTTCTTTCTTGCTGCTGTATTTGATATAGAGGGGCCCACTCCATCAAGGCCCCACTTGCTATCGAGGAATGTGACACTCTGGCCAATCCCGCCAGTTCAGAATTTCACGGCAAGGACCCGCCATGCCACTTACATAGAAGCGAACCACTAACATTCCCTCCATATCCCATCAGGGAGAAGTAAGTTCCACTCGGACATCTTCCAGTGAACCACTACTCTGTGGGACCGATTCCCAAGACGAAGTTTGCTCGATCAAGACAAGGCTTGGTTTAACCGTTATCTTCCCTTCCTATTCACAAAAATTGCTTCTTAACTTAACCCTCTACCTCGGGTGGCTCTCGGACCTTGTACTAGGTGAACTTCACTGTACCCCCTCCCCACTAAATTTCTTTCCTTACACACGCACATATAATATTATGGAAAGATGTTTATCGAACACTCTTATACACTAATATATACCTCTTTGCTGTTTGACGGATATATACATTTTTTAAGGGCACGCGTTCAAAAACGAGTAAAAAATGTCACAGCTTATTTGTGACTTTTACCTTTAGGTCTTTTATGATGTCAACGAACATTCGTTGCCACTTTTGAGATGTCGAAGAAGACTCGTTTTCACATTCGTAATGCTCGTTGTAGTAGAGACTTTGTAATCGCAGTTACGACTATAGTAACGCCGTTGAACAAGACTGGTGTCAGACGCCTTCGAATAACACTCGCACTGATAGTAATTGCTCGATAATACTCGCTCGAGTAGTAACCACCGAATATAGTAATCTAAATAGTAATCGTTATAGGGTATTTATTTTGTAAAAATACAAAATTGTGGTACAAAGCCGAAGGGGGAAATAGGGAGGGGCTAGTCTTCATTAGATAGATATACAGATAGATAATTGGCAGACTGAGATAGATAGATAGATAGATAGATAGATAGATAGATAGATAGATATGAACAGACAGATATATATAAGCAAAGATAGACAGATATGAACATAGATATGAACATATATATATATATATATATATATATATATATATATATATATATATATAGATAGATAGATAGATAGATAGATAGATAGATAAATAGATAGATATGAACGGACAGATAGATATAAACAGAGATAGACAGATATGAACATAGATATGAACATAGATATGAACATATATATATATATATATATATATATATATATATATATATATATATATATATATATATAGATAGATAGATAGATAGATAGATAGATAGATAGATATTAACGGACAGATAGGTATAAACAGAGATAGACAGATATGAACATAGATATGAACATAGATATGAACATAGATAGATATGAACAGAGATGGACAGATATGAACATAGATGGACAGATATGAACATAGATAGAGTGATAATTAGATAGATAGATAGATAGATAGATAGATATGAACAGACAGATATAAACAGAGATAGACAGATATGAACATAGATAGAGTGATAATTAGATAGATAGATAGATAGATAGATAGATAGATAGATAGATAGATATGAACAGACAGATATAAACAGAGATAGACAGATATGAACATAGATAAGAGCATAGATAGATAGATAGATAGATAGATAGATAGATAGATAGATATGAAGAGACATAGATTGATAGATAGATCGATAGAAAGAAAGAATTTTTAAATTTAGTTTTTTTCTTCATTAGCTCTCCTTGTCCTAGTTAAACCGACTCACGACCCATTCATTCATAACAATTTCCTCATTTACTCATTTATTATCTATCCCTGCTCGCGACAACTGCAACCTCTCCGTCAGGATGTTGGTCAAAATCTTTAATTCTGTGTTTAGCAGATTTATGGATCGGTAATCATCTAAATCCCGCCCAACAACCTTGCCTTCTTTCAACAGCATGATCATAACCCCTGGAAATTCACTCGGGGATGGCCCAAGCCGGAACAAGGTGTTGAGCACCACTGTCGAAATCGGGACAAAGATGTGCGACAGCCTCAAGTACATTTTGTAGGGTAGACCATCAAGTCCCAAAGACTTGCCTCTGCCGACCTTCTTCAATGCTAAATAAACTTAGCCCTCTGTGATTTCACCCTCGCAGCTAGCCGCTTCATTCGGCGAAAGCCGAGGAAAGTCAGCCAAATAGCTGCGAAACTCGTCGCCATATATATGTTTCATTAAAAACGACAGACAAGGTACTCCGGTTAAGCTTTTTATTTAATTTTTCTTTTGTTCGAAAAAGAGCTTTCTTTGCTGGACAAAGAGTGTGTAAAAACTGTTCAAATGTTTTATATTTCCGAGCTATGTTTGCCTGGCTCTTTAGGTTCATAGTTAAATTATATATATATATATATATATATATATATATATATATATATATATATATATATATATATATATATATATATATCTTATGCAGTGTTACATTAGGACATGCATATATCCACTACAAAATTCTACAATTTTGTTTCAACGTCACAAAAAAGGGAAAACCTTTTTTTGACGTCACATCAGGTGAAGAATCACTAAAAACTTTTATTCAGAAATACAGTTATCGAAGCAAATATCCCCCCCCCACCTCCGTTGGTTCCACGTAGGTGCAACCTAGGTAGGTTTGCCTGGCTCTTTAGGTTCATAGTTAGATTTGCTCTACTTACTTACTTTTGCTTTACTCGTTTTGGAGTTTTTTTTCTTTGGACTCTGAGCTTGGATTCTGGACGATTGTTTTCGCCTCAATTACATGTTCTTAGTTCTTTCTTTTTTCATCCCTTATTTTTCCTTGGGTATTTTCCAGACGAGTATAATTACTTATATTTATAAGATTATATACATATATATATATAAAACGTCCTACGAGGCTGGCATCCCGTTCCCACCCCTTCACCGTTGAAACTGTTAGATGTAGACGTCTCTTCTACCCCAATAGCTTCATGTCTCGCACATCTCGCCTGTGGAACTCACTTCCCTATCCCTGTTTCCCTGACAAATACAATCTCCAACTATTTAAGTGTAACGTCAATCGACATCTCCAGTTGCCTTGATCTATCCACTTCCCTTCTCCACATCCTTTCACCTTTCATTCCTATCTGCTCTCGCTCCAAATTTTCTGTAACCCCCTTGCCTTGATCGATCCACTATCTTTCTCTTTCTCCACATCCTCTCCTTTACCACTCCTATCTGCTCTTCCTCCAACCCTTCTGTAACCCCTTGCGTGATAGTGGCCTCCAGCCTTGCTTGGGGTGATACGCTTAAAATATATATATATATATATATATATATATATATATATATATATATATATATATATATATATATATATATATATATATATATATATATATATGATCTCATGTCACCCAAAAACTTACTGTCAATATTTCTAATAAAAGCAGAAATTCATTTAATATATTTATAAGATAAATATGAATATATCACGAAAATTTTCAACATCGTTTGGTTAATACATATTCCGTTGTGAAAACATTGACTTGCGTAATAAAATTTGTCACGGTGGAGTAATGGATAGCGGCTCGGATTGAGGAATCGGAGTGCTGAGTTCGAATTCCAGCCGAATCCATTACATCCACTTACGTGCTAATACTCTTCGGAAAGATATTAATCCTCTTCTTCTCCCCCTAGCTATGGGTAAATAGCAGGACAGACCGGGTTCTATAGCCTTGGATGGCAATTGGTCTATTGCAGAAAGAAATGGCAACCTACTGAGGGAAAAAAATCTACCTCGTTAGTCATGTATCGAAATGAGCGTATATGGCACATAATTGACTGTACAAGTATAACGTATCACTCTTTCTGTTTCATTTGCTCTCCTTTTTATCAAACCAAGAGCCTTACTCTCCATTTTTCTTCTTTTTTTTTTTTCTTTTTATCGATACTCTTCCTAAGACCTCATACACTTTCTTCTTTGCTCTTGCTTTTTTTTTCGAAAAACATACAAATGAAACCTTACTCGTTCCTGTTTTCAGCATTCTCCAAGTTACCCACACGCCGCTTTCCTGCCGAACCACCCACCCACCTAGCCTTATCAACCGACCCGACTTATAATACTGTTTCCCCTGTCCCATGCACAAAAAAAACGGACTATCATCTTTCATAATGGCAGCTCCAAGATCATCCATTCGATAAATCTTAGGCAAGATAATTTGGCCCTCGTGAAAAGCATTTGTTGAGTCATGTCGTCTCTTGTTGAGAGCTTCGTGGTTTGATCATTAGGCTGGAAGTCGTAAGGGTCTGGGTTCGAGTCCCCGCAGGCGAAAAAAAGGAAGAAGCCTAATAATAAGAGATTGTTAAAATTTAAACAAGAACCTTTCTACCAAATGAGGTGAATTCTGATCAGTTCGATAAGGTCCAATTGACAGCTGATACCAGAAATGACCTACAATCTGCTATTAACTAGGATAAGGAATGGCTTGTTAATTCTTAAAGCCGGCAAAACTAAACTACTCTCTATTAACCGAGAGAATCCTTCCTGTCTTTCATCAGCATGGCTGATGCTAACCTCCAGGAGAGTGACGCATTGCGCCTTATCGAGCTATCATTTTCCGCTGGCGTGATGCGGAATAATTATATTGAATCAATTGCTAGGTCAGCTGTTTGGAATGTTGGTTCACTGCGGCCGCAGAATCAATCTTTCATATTCGTCCATATGGCCTGGTGCTCCTGCTATACATTTAGAGGTTCCTGATAGCAAAGAAGAATCTGCAATTTTATTGGTCCTGAGCTGCCATTCTGGTTTCATTCTCTTTCCGACCGCCATTATGCAGCTTCCCTGTAGATATCCATCAAATTGAGAATTGATCTTAAAGGTCCTGACCTGGCATCTCATCTTTAACCACAATCCCCATTGTTCCCCTGTGCATTTTTGCTCTGTGGGATCAGGTTGAAATCATAGACAAAGAACATCATTGGAAAATTCGTAAACTTAAGGAATCAGCACATATGCTAGGCCACAAAAATCTCCTGAGCCAACCAAGCATAGAAATGAATACAGTATGGAAACCAGTAATAAGGAATGCCAGAGAAAAGCGATAATAACAACAAAGATTGCAATATTAGCACTGGTAAAAAATGTTTGCTAAAGACATTAGGTTTATAATATCTCAAAATACAAACACAGATGTCATCAAGGACACAAGGCACAATGGATAAAGGCGTTACTTAGATCCAATGACTGGGCCCAAAGAGTGTGAGTACCTGGTTAAGACGGTGGAGAACTTGGAGAGGGGAATTAACAGATAACTGATAACTGATATCCATTACAACTGACATCCATTAGACATGGCACGTGGAACTAGAACAGTCTACCCCAGTGAGCCAGTGTGCGAAATAAAGGGTTCAGTTCGACATTCCAACCACCTGAAGAAAGCCGGAGAGTACAACGGCCGAAACGTTGTGATAAATATGGCCACAAAGATGAGGACAATAGTCCGAATAATGTAAATAGACCTGATACTCCAAAGAGTTAATATTAATGGCACTGACCTGGCACCTCACCTTTAATGTCGTTTCCCCGTGCCTTTTCTATAAATAGTTCCACGGTAATTGTTCCGATGGGCTTTCTTCTTTGGTACATAGACTCCATGAATTTCAGCGCTGTACTAGATTGGCAGATAGGCCTCATCATTTTACTATTGAAATTGATAGATGTAACCGTAAGTTCTATGCTAACAGTTTCTTCTATCGCACTTATTTCTTGTCTAATTCTCTTCTGGCTTCTTGCTTTCCAGTCAAGTTTAGTCTAACAATCTGCAATGTTATTGGTCCTGACCTGGTATCTCGGCTTCAGTCACTTTTCAACCTTTATAACGGATATTCCCTGTGGCTTTTCTTCAAATATTTTCATGGTAATTGTTCTGGTGAACTTTCCATCGTGCTACCTATACTTCATGAATTTAAGCGCAGTACTAGATTGGCAGCTAGGTCTCATCATTTTACAGTTGAAATGGATAGATGTCACCGTAAGTTCTATGCTAACAGTTTCTTCTATCGCGCTTCTCGCTTGTTTAACTGACTTCCGGCTTCTTGCTTCCCAGTCAAGTTTGATCTTCAAAAATTTAAATGCAATGTCCATCGTTATCTTCTGTTTTCTCAATTCCTGTTCTTTTATTGTTCTCTCTGCTTAATAGTATCTTTTTCTCATATTCTCAACAAAACAAAAGACAAATTCGGAACAAAGATTATAATGTCAGCTAGTGCCATGTATACTTGGGAGATATCGTGGAATGGCGTCCCGTTGCCTTCTACACAGTTTCCTTTTTTTTTTTTTGAATAGTTACCAAGCAAAACTAGAGAGCTTAGCCTACCCTGCTATTTTACCAGCAGCCGTGGAAAATTGAATAGCTATTAATCATCGAGAAAATATGGGGTTAGTTTCCCACTGACTTCTTCAACGTGTTGAATTCAGAATTTTCCTTCTTTTAGACTGCTTACGAACCAAGGTTAGAGATCCATAACTGAAGTCCTTATATATATATATATATATACATACATATATATACATACATACATATATATACATACATATATAAATACATATATATACATACATATATATACATACATATATATACATACATACATACATACATACATTTATATATACATACATATATACATACATACATACATACATATATACATACATATATATATACATACATACATACATATATACATACATACATATATACATATATACATACATACATACATATATACATACATATACATACATACATATATATATATATATATATATATTTATATATATATTACTTCAAATGTTATTTTTCATAGATACCCTGTATTTGAGTAGACATCTTATTTTTATTTTTTTTAAACAACGTTTATTTCATCTACCAGTCTGCAAACTTCAGAAAATGTGCCCTCCACTAGGATTTGGACCTGTGTACACCTCTTGTAGGAAAAACCACCATCTGATCTATTATGCTTTGACAACTCAGTTACAAAGAGCTTCACAACCAAGCAAGGTTCTATTTGCCTTCAAAGCACATTCACTTTTTCAGATTTTGTCAAAAGCCATATCTGCTCAGTTGAGTATCTGAAACATGAACAAAGCAATTTCTGAATTCTGAATGATAAGTATTTTGAGAAAAAGCTTTTACGATAAAAAGATTTTTCAATTTCGCTTTTAATGGTCATTATCTTAAAGGGATGAACTAGCTTTAGTTTTTCTTGTGTTCGAACAAGAGCTTTCTTTTCTGGACAAAGAGTGTGTAAAAACTGTTTTATATTTCCGACAGCTTTCGGCTATACCTTTAGCCATTATCAAGGACGATTCGATTTTTCAGCTTAATTGAGTTTGTGTATGACTTGGGTGTAGTAGAATTGTTTTAATTTCCGAATACTGTTAGCACATTGTGGCCTTGTTCGGAGTTAATATTGTTACGAGTTGTTTTTTTTTCTTTTTTATTGTGCTAACCGTAAAAAATTTCATAAAATGGCTTCTAGAATTTACATGTAGAGATGGAAGGGAATCTAATGCATTAAGTAATTTTTTGTGACGTTGAAACAAAAATGTATAATTTTGTAGTGGATATGTGCATGTTCTAATGTAACACTGCATAAGATAAATAAATATTTACGGCTCTACTTTGTGCCTTGAGCACTATTTTTAAATTCATGTTCTGAACGCTGTAGTCCTACTGTTCGTTCTCATACAATTTGATATAAAATGAAATGTGCATGAAAGAAGGATTGCTGTCTAAATATATATATATATATATATATATATATATATATATATATATATATATATATATATATATATATATATGAGGAAAAATATGGAAAAACAAAAAATCCGAATATGCAAGTTTACTGTTTTTAATGTTGTTTCAATGTCGACGTCAGACGTTTCGGTCTAGTAGACCTTCTTCAGGACATAGTTATTAAAACATAATTAAAATTAGACGATATTCAAGTCAACATGAAAAGACGATAGCCATAAGAATAATCAAAACAAAATGACTGAATTTTAAGATCAGCGTTCCGTTTTGAAATGCGATCACGTCGGCGTCACGTGGGCGATGTTGGGAAAACGTATTCCTAAAACAGTGTTTATTATTAATGAAAAAGAAGAATTTACGGAAAAGACAGAGGGAGGCCACATTACGTCCGTGTGAAAGTGACTGGTATTGAGATGCCAAGTCAGGATCCATCACATTGCATATCCGTCTTTGAATTTTGTCGAGAGGAAGAGCGAGGGCACCAGACCATATAAGGTAACGGCCATCTGGAAAGAGGATTGAATTTTTATTTAATAAGCCGACAGTTTTTTATTACTTAAAAATTACTTTTCGTCGATACTCGTTCCGTTTACTGATTAAACAGTATATTTAGTTTCGTCTACCGGCTTGATTCTTCGAGAAATCTTATGATAGGAAAGAATGTGCTCTTCGACAGGATTCGAACATAACTTCCCGTTCGGAAAACCGACATTAGATGCTTTGAACTAATTGATTTATTATATGATTACCTCTTTATTATGTTAATATATATATATATATATATATATATATATATATATATATATATATATATATATATATATATATATATATATATATATATATTAGTAATATATATATATGCATATATATATATTACTAATTTATTGTATGATTACCTCTTTATAATATGAATATATATATATATAATACTAATTGATATATATATATAAATATATATATATATATATATATATAAATATATATATATATTTATATTACTAATTGATTTATTGTATAAATACCTCTGTATAATAGTGAATATATATATATTACTAATTGATATATAAATATATATATCTATTACTAATTGATTTATTGTATGTTTACCGCTTTATAATAATTATATATATATTACTATTACTATTATATATTACTAATATACTATTATTATATACACACACACACACACACACACACACACACACACACATATATATATATATATATTAATTGATATATATATATATCACAAACTGATTTATTGTATGATTACCTATTTATAATATGAATATATATATTACTAATTGATATATATATATATATATATATTACAAATTGATTTATTGTATGATTACCTCTTTATTTGTATATATATATATATACATATATGTATGTATACATATATATATATATATATATATATATATATATATATATATATATATATATATATATCAAAATACAAGGAGAATGAAAATAGCATAAATTCTAACGTTCACAGCATTAATTCAATAGAGGGCTCAATACCAAGAATAGAGCAATAATTTTTCATTATGTTTTTTTAGATGCAGACAAAAACAACTTACTCACTACAAATATGCGCTCTTGTTTCGATGCGGCTGCATCTCGACTGGTGAGAACCAAATAGAATCGTTCATAACCATCGAAACAAGAATCTTTGTAGTGAGTAATTTTTTCTCCGTATGTATATATATATATATATATATATATATATATATATATATACAAATGTATGAGGGCTAAAATAATAAAGATTCTAACGGCATTAATTCAAAAGGGACCTCAATACCAATTATTTATTATAGAGTTTTGTATGTGGACTAAAACAATTACTCACTACAAAGATGCAGTCTTGCTTCGATGCATTATGTGCATCTCGACTGGTGAGAACCAAAAATAGTTATCTAAAATGTCTAACCATTTTTGTCTCTCACCATTCGAAATGCACATAATGCGTCGAAACAAGAATGCATCTTTACAATGAGCATTTTTTTGTCCGCATGTAAAAATCTATAATATATAACGGCTTCATGGTAAAATTTCCGACTGACGCAAATTCAGTCGGTTTTCGATTCTAGACAGAGGCAACGGGACGTCTAGCCACACTGATGAGCTGTGATACAGCGAAACAGTCTGTCTGTGGATGACAATATATATGCCCCTGAAAAAATTATTTCGGTTGAGCTCTCTGGGGAGGATGTGTGGGTTTGTAAACAGTGACTATTACGGCCATTAATGCAAGACTCTTCGGTAAATCGAATCGAGTTCTCTCAGTCACCGTGTTTTTATCTAAATATAAAATACGCTTAAATTCGCCCTCTTCTCTGCCGTGCGCCAACGGCTTCAGGGTAAAATTTCCGACTGACGCAAATTCAGCCGGTTTTCGACTCTAGCCAGAGGCAACCGGACGTCTAGCCACACTGATGAGCTGTGATACAGCGAAACAGTCTGTCTGTGGATGACAATATATATATATATATAAACCCGGAATTTATGAACAAGGATCACACCATTCATTAGCAAATTCGAAATAAAATATAATATTGTTTGTGAGAGTGATTCTCGCCATATAATTAGCTTCAGTATTTGTTTTTCGTTTGAATGATTTAAGTTACATAAATTGAATACGCACTACAAAACCGATATATATATATATATATATATATATATATATATATATATATATATATATATATATATATATATATATATCTTATACAACAAAATCCAAAATAGCCTCACGTCAATTTTATTAAGCCCCGGTGTATGGACAGTCTACGTACTGCGATAACTTTGTACCTGAAAAATAAGATGCAGAAAACGTTCTGATGTATTTGTTTTAAGCTAGTTCTATGTCTTGCGAACAGGCTGATGTTTTTCAACTGAAATGTTTACGAATATCACGTGAAATGGAGTCATGGCAATTCTGTGAATTTTAAGTTACGCATTTCGCGTCCTGGCCTACTTGCCAAAAATTAGGACTTCAATGACGAAACATAAAAATACTGATTTCGGCAACTGGGTCACTTCGAGAATTTTATCAACAACCCGTCATAAATACGCGCTTTCGCGTACACACATACACACTCACACACACACACACACACACAGATATATGAAGTTAAAAATATCTTTTAAATATTAATATATTTCCCACTGATACCAATAAAAAAAAAAATAATTATATACTATACTAAATTTAACACAACCAACTTAATCATACGCAATAATTCTTCGCCGTCAACTAGTATTTCTAAAAAAAAAAAAAATCAACATTGTATAGCAGTTTATATGTCCTTGGGGAGATTGTATCGCTGACAAAAAAGTAATTACAAACGTATTACATTTTTTTTTTGTCGGAGATATGACCACAACGTTATCAAGACGTCTTACACTATATTTGTTGGATACAAGTTCCATTGCAAAATATCTAAAAACACATTCCTTTTCCACCTTCACTATACAGGAAGGTACTTGCTGGCAACACCAATATACTACAACACGAAAATAATGAGTGTACAGTCTTTGTTCAAACTGCTGATCACGAGAGATTATGCGTTATCTCCCAGGAACTGTAACTAAGGTCTACTCAGGATAGTTGCAGTATAAACCATCAGGTTGTCCTTGTGGGCACAACTTCCCCTGAACAGGTGTAACTTCACACACACACACACACACACACACACACACACACACACACACACACACATATATATATATATATATATATATATATATATATATATATATATATATATAATAAAAAGAAAGAAAAGTAAGATATATAAGCCTGTGTTCTTACTGATATTTTTATTTTTACAAAACAGTGCTCAATGTAAATTTACAGAGCATAAATATTATAAATTAACTGATTTAGAATATGGTTTCTTCGCTACACAGGAATTACCATGTTTCACATTCCGAAGCTAAAAACTTCAAATGTAATTATATAATTAAATTAAAAGCATTAGTTCTGTTTCATCTTCAAGAGAATTTTGGAATAACTTAGTTTTAAATTTACTGAGTTTTAAACGCACATAGAATTCATAATTTTTTGTTTCCAATGTTACAGAGAAATCCAATCATTTAGACGGGGGCAGTAGCGTGTTCATTTTTATTAACTATTATTGTATTATTTATGAGTTACGTTCGAAAAAGAGGTTAAATTTAGTTATGGTAGGAGTGCATTTTTCAACGAATTTTGACATCCGTTAAACGCATTTCGTCTGTTTTTTTTTTATCAACGACAAGTTTTTTCCCGTTAAATTCGTACTTGTATACTTAAAGATTCTTTCTAAAAGGGGTGTTTTTATATGTATGATGAAAAGGTAAAGAACAATTAGGAAACGATTATCAAGCGTTTCACTTTTATTAAAGCTTCATCAAAGAAAAGAGAAATTGACCAAAAGAAGAAAGATATTCTGGTATTGTTTTATTTTTGTGCTGTTTCATGTTCATTGGTTAATCAGGTTACACGTGAATTCGACTTGTTAAACAAACGTTAGTATAATTTATGATGTGTGTTTGTGTGTGTGTGTGTGTGTGTGTGTAAGACGTTTTTGGAAAGATTTTTACGTACATACCGATTGTTTTAAATAAATATACGTTAGATTCTTTAAGAATGGATTCAATAAAAGGTGGGTGATGTAATATGTTTTTGATGTGCGTTTATAGTTGGTAATATATTTAATAGTAATCCCTCAAAGTATTTTCGACGTATAGAATTATGTTCTTTTTTAATTAGGGTGGCATTGTTAAAATCAAAGTTATGGCCAGTTTTGTTCTTGCGTATTACGAGCGAATTTGAATAGTTTTCTATGTTACAGTTTTTCGTGTACCTATGTAACTAGGATATTTATTTTGTAATATTACAAAATTGTGGCACAAGGCCGAAAAAGGGGAGGGGTAGAGGCTGGTCTTCACTAACTATCTTATACCTAGCTAATCGGATTCATGACCCTTTCATACGTTACAATTTACACATTCACCAAAAGAACTCGTCCGTCACCATTCAATCCTCCATACACCATAATACCGCATCCTCACAAGGGGAACCTACAAAACGCGCCCCACACCATAAACATTTGATGATAATAATTAATACATAAAATTCTAATAATTCTAATAATGAAGAATGAGAGGGGAGGGAGATGAACTCAATAATCAACTAAAAATAACCAATATAAACTAAACATAACTGATGTTAGTAGGGCCCGTCCAACCCTCAAAACATAAAAGGCTGACCCAATCGAGATAGAAGGGGGCCAAAAACAAACTGGGGAGGTTGGGAATCTCGACTTGGATCATAACTAAAGAGATAGCCGGGAACAGGCCAGGAACAACACTTACTCAAATTAACTAGGTACACTGAAGCTTGTCTAACCTAACCAAGGAGAGGGTTCCACAGGATGTGACCTAGGTTGACCTAGAAAAGTAAATCTAGGCTAGCCCCGTTCAAACGAACCAATCTTGTCTCTTTCACCCACATTTCGCTAAAGACTGTCGAATGCAATCGTTTTCTATCAGTTCTAATCTTCATCTTGAGCTGATGCTCAAAGAATCGGATTAGATCCTGATGAGAAAGACGGTTGACTCGCAAGACTTCCTCCTTTCGCCTCATCCAAATCACCATTCGGGCCGTGGTTAGCAGCGTTAGAAACACCATTCGTTTCACCCCGGAATACGTGGGCGACACATTGTCACACGCATATGCGCGATCAATGGACACAAGTTCTTCGGGAGCGAGACGAGCCGTCAGCTCGCCGACATGGTTCCATAAGGGGCGAACCCGGGGGCAATGGTAGAAGGCGTGCGAAGCCGTTTCTTCTAAACCAAGGCCACACCGTTCACAGTCTGGCAAATCCGCCAATCCCCATATGAAAGCCTTGTCGTTGAGAGGCAGCCGATTCCGAGCCAATCGCCAGGTAAGCGAAAACTCAGCGTTACTGAGGTAATCCACCGCTGGCGCCCAAGACCAGTAGGAGCAAAACTCCTCCTCAGACAAGCAGAGCGTATCACGTAGGGTGTCCTTCGCGGGACCCTCTACTAATTCCCGATAGAAGAGCTTCCTAGACTGTGAAAGGTCACTGGATCGCGGAACAGCCAGCAAGGTCGACCGACACTCGCAAAGGAAATACGACTGATCCCGGGGTTTACGACGGCGCTAAACCCGCGTGATGGGGGGACTGATAGTAAGGCAAAGGAACGCGTCCCTAACAATCCCTGCCAAAATCGGATCTCCTCCTGTCAATGCGCGGCGTAGGAAAGCCAACCGAGAGGCACGAATGTGGCTCTTCAAGTATGGCATTCCCAGCCCCCAACGACACGGACGTTTAGTGCAGACTAGTCTGTCGACCCGATTCACGCGTCCCCGCCATAAAATGGAGGATAGCGATCGCTCGAGCGGCTTCCTGTGGTCGTCACAGAAAGGAAGTACGGACAATCGATAAAGGAGGAGGACGTATGTAGCACACACCTCCGCCCTGCCCTTCACGGACAACCTCCGTCGATGCCAAATCTGACCGGCAGAATCGACCTTTGCTTGTATTTCAAACCAATTTTTCTCTAGCTGGAGGTCGGGTCCAAACCACACTCCAAGAATGCGGACAGGACCGTCCGTCCAACCGAAGCGGCCCAGAAGATCGACCCCCTTCCAGGCACCTAACCGCAAGCCGGACGACTTGCCACGGTTTATCTTGGCCCCTGTCACCTTCTCGTACCGATCAAGCGCCTTCTGTACCGCCTCAATGTCGCTAGACAGCACAAAAGCGCCCGACAACTTTCCGTTCACCTGTACCACAGCACTGGGGGAGCGATACAGGAGGCTAATCCAGCGGCAGAAGTCGGGTGCGAATCCAGCGGCCTGCAGGACAGTAGCAAAGTAGCGATGGTCACCCCTATCAA
>OZ038517.1:41214325-41249325 GCA_964036315.1 Acanthosepion esculentum | reverse complement strand
AATATGTACTCTACGCAGGGCCGGCGCGTCTTACCCAAGACTGTTTTTTGTTCAGCGCTGTCTTATGGCCATTCGCCGTTTTTAAAAAATGATTTTTAAACTGATTTTACATTGTCAGTCATCAACTAATAATGTCCAATGTGTATCTGAATGGCCGGTGCAGTGCCTACTACGCAGGAACCCCCGACGAGGGTGGAACCCCAAAAGGGCTAATTTCAGCAGCGTACTACGCAGGAACCCCCTACGAGGTTTGAACCGCAAAAGGGCGTTATTTTTTTTGCTTTTGTATTTTTATTTTTTTTTTCTCCCTAGGTTATATTGTCAATCATCAACTATAATAATCCACAGGGCCGGTGCTTACTACCCCTGAACCTCTCAACCGCGTGGAGCTCCATGCCTATTGGTAAACCGTTGCAAAAGTGCTAATTTCAGTAGCGCTTATTTTTTAAATTGCAATTTTCTTTCTGAACTGTTCTTTTAAATCGATTTTGACGGTAATATATCTCGGTAAAATCATTTTTTATTCCTATATCATCCACTAAGGAGGATATTTGTTTCTTTTTTTTACTAATATTAATACTAACCAGAAGTCCACGGCTAGTAATTAAAATAAAACTTCTAGTCCCTATCTTTTACATTTCTAGAAAGATAAAATAATCGCTTAAAAAATTAAAGTCTTTAAAGATTTCAACACATCAATAAATTTTCCCGAAAAATGAAATCCTCCTTTTTAAAACATATTTTTAAGGCACTCCCGTTTTTGCTGTATTGGAATCTTTGTTATTTTAAATATATAAGATAGAAAATAAAATTAAAATTAAATAAAAACAAGCAAAATAATTTGACACAAATAAATAAATAAACAAATAAACTACTTCCGGTAAAATAAACCGCCAAAATAGACTACCCACAATGCACCACTGACCCGTATATATAAATAGCCGAGAAAAATAACAGCACTCATGGCCTGACGATTGCATCTAGCATGAAACAGGCTGTCGCCTGTAGAAGTGTTAACTTCTATGTTCACTTTTATATTTATATATATACATATATATATATTTATATATATATATATATATATATATATATATATATATATATATATATATATATATATATATTCACATACGCACACACTTGCATGCGCGCGCGCACGCACACATTCATATCCATACCTACTGGTATTTTATATCTAAGTGGATATTCACTCTTAAAATTAAGATGGCAGGAGTTTCTGCTCGTGGGTTTATGCTCATTTTACATAATGAGGTGATGAAAGTGTTGTTACTGTATTCTACAAGATCCTCTAAGAGTGGGAGTATAAATTCTCGTCTATTCTCTTTGTTGATGTGCATTTGGCTTCTGTAGATGTTAATGTTACTGTTTTTGTCGACGTGCTCAGTAACGTTATTCGTTACTTTGGAGAGAAATAGTTTAATCTGGTGGTCGATGTGGTAGTTAGGAAAACCATTGTTAACTAGTGTCTATTTTGCATTGTTGAATTCTTTAAGGAAAAGTAGACAAGAATTCTCGTGTGCTCTCTTTTGGACATTTTTATAACTGATATTTTATATCTAAGTGGACATTCACTCTTAAAATTAAGATGGCAGGAGTTTCTGAACGTGGGTTTTTATATAATGAGGTGATGAAAGTGTTGTTACTGTATTTTTTTAAGAATGGGAGTTTATTCTTTTGACTCAGCTCGTAGGTAAAGCTATGGACAGATATGTTTTCAAATGTGGTTTTGAGATTATCTATTTCTTGTTTTTTCGCTAAAATAAAAATATAGTTGATGGGTGTGCTGAAATTTTCATTTAAACTGGATAATTCCGCCCCTCCCAATTTTCCTTACTACCCTGAACCTCTTAACTGTGTGGGGGCCCCATGCCTGCCAGAGCGTGATAGAGGAAATGAAATTCAGTAAAATTTAGTTATGAAAATATTGGTGGTTATTACAAAAAGAATAACATTTTCTCAGATTTTGTTTAAATAAAAAAAAATTTAATCCTTATAAAAATAAATAATTAATGAACATGTACTGAAATTTTCATTTGAATTCGATAATTCCCTGAATTTTGGCAATTTAAAAAAAAGCCCTGCCCTCCACACCCAATTTTCTTTCGAGGGTTTGTGGCCCCCAGGTGGTGAAACTTTGAAATCGATGTGCAGTAGAAAGTGGGTCCCTATATCAAATTTTCGGGGTGGGGGTGCGAGACCCTATCACCGGCCCTGTCGCTATATAGACAATATATATATAATGAATATGTGCGTGTGTGTGTGTGTGTGTGCGTGTGTTTATAGATAGTTATGTATCTCCCAAGAGATAATGTAGTAGCAAGTGGTACGGCACATGCTCGTTAAAGTTTTTTCACTACAACTCTTGGAAAGTGCATTCAATCTACTTCCTTCTACGACGACCCCATCCCTGGATATTTTGATAAAAAACGATCTTGTTGCCGGCATGTCATGTTTAGTTTCAAGTTCGAATTATGGGATTAATGGAACCATGTAAAGATTAAGTGCATTGACAAGGAAAGAAATTATATTGCATTTTTTTTTTTGCGCAATAAATATATATTTTATGATTAACGGATTGGAAGCTACACTGACACTTACACACACGCACACACACACACCTTGTCTCTCACACAAATCCATATATATATATATATATATATATATATATATATATATATATATATATATATATATATATATATATATGTATATATAAAGATAGATAGATAGATAGATTTAGAGGGAGAGAGATTGAAGGAAGAAATAAAGTTGTACATACGTACCTATTTCTTTCTTTCTCTCTCTCTCTCTCTCCCTCTCTCTCTCTCTCTCTCTCTCTCTCTATATATATATATATATATATATATATATATATAAAGGGAGACTGAAGAACGATGTTGATCAAAAACAAAGATAGAGAGAGACAGAGGGCAAATACCACCGTAAGAATCAAAGGTAAAAAGATGTGAAGAAAGAAACAAAGAAACAAAAGAAAGAAAGAAAAAAAGAAAGAAGGAAAGAAAAAGGAAAGAAAGAAAAAAAGAGAGAAAGAGAGAAAGAATGAATGTATGGAAGAAAGAAAGAAAGAAAGAAAGAAAGAAAAAAGAGAGTAAAGATAGAGGAAGTGGCTGCGCTGTCAGCCGCTTAACGTCTGCTTCAATGAAATGAAGGAATAAAGAAAGAAAGAACGAAAAAAAGAACGAAAGTAAAAAGAAAAAATGAATGAATGAATGAAAGAAAGAAAAAATTAAAGAAAAGATGGAGGAAGTGGTAGCGCTGTCGGTCGCTTAACGTCTTCTACAGTGAAAGAAAGAAAGAAAGAAAGAAAGAAAGGAAGGAAGGAAGGAAGGAAGGAAGGAAGGAAGGAAGGAAGGAAGGAAGAAGAAAGAAAGAAAGAAAGAAAGAAAGAAAGAAAGAAAGAAAGAGAGTAAAGATAGAGGAAGTGGCAGGGCTGTCAGCCGCTTAACATCTGCTTCAATGAAATGAAGGAAGAAAGAAAGAAAGAAAGAACGAAAGAAAGAACGAAAGAAAGAACGAAAGTAAAAAGAAAGAATGAATGAATGAATGAAAGAAAGAAAGAATTAAAGAAAAGATGGAGGAAGTGGTAGCGCTGTCGGTCGCTTAACGTCTGCTACAGTGAAAGAAAGAAAGAAAGAAAGAAAGAAAGGAAGAAAGAAAGACAAAAGAAACGAAGGAAGGAAGGAAGGAAGGAAGAATGAAAGAAAGAAAGAAAGGAGGGGAATAGAGAATAGTGGGGAAGAAAAAAATAACAAAAAATAAAAGAAATAAATAAAGAAAATATGAATAAGGGGAGAAATAAAGAGAGGGAGAGAGGGGGAGAAGGGGGAGAGGTATAAAGTGATTGAGGATAAAATATATGTGATGGGTGTGCTGAAAATGTCTCGATCAGATTAACATCCCAAAATTTGACCAAACTTCAGGCAATTTTTTCTTGGAAAAATCATATTTTTTGCCCGAGCTGAGCACCTTCCTTTAATACGTCGTTTCGTTCTATACGCATGCGCGTTTTGTTTGTGAGAGAAAGAGAGAATGTGCGTGAGAGTGAGAGCGAGAGAGAGAGAGAGTAAGAAAGAGGGGGAGAGAAAGTGTGAGAGTGAGAAAGAGAGAGAAGGAGAGAGTGAGAAAGAGAGGGAGATAAATACAACGAAAGCGAAAGAGAGAGAGAGAGACATAGCGCGAGAAAGACAGAATAAGATAGAATAGGAGTGTACAATAAGAGAGAGAGAGAAAGAGAAGGAGAGTGGAGAGCAATGCAACAGGAGAAAGAGAGCGACAGAGTGCAAGATAGAGACTAAATGTGTACGCTAAAAGAGAGAGATAATGACAGAAACAGAGAGAGAGAGAGAGAGAGGGAAGGAAAGAGAAAGAGAGACAGATAAATTGATTTGTTAACCCTAAAGATACTCTCGACCTTAAAAGAAGAAGAAGAAGAAGAAAAAAGAAAAACAAAATTCCTGCATATTAATTAGGTTACAAATTTATAGCTTAGTAGGCCTGACCAAAATTCTGACCACTGGTATCGCGCCTCGGCTTCGATTCCTGTCACAGAATTACCATATATGGTAAGTAGGAAGATTACGAACAATGCTCTGCCGCGATCCCCTTACCACCACTTTCCCCCTCCCATCCCTCCTGGAATATCGCCCTGACAATTCGGTCACTCCCCTGGAAGCACTCCCCACCTCTTTTCATGTCTTTTCGATCGATACGGGTGAGCTTGCTGATTTTCCCGCCTTTCTTATTCCGCAAATTTCAGATGCAAGTTGCAACAGCAAAATAAATTTATAATACACTTTGAACAAGTAAAGAAGCATATATATATATATATATATACATATATATATATAAATTCGATTTTGGCAGCAACTTTGACTATTATTCCAGACCACCAACAATACCCTTTTCATGATGTTCAACGAATGTTTGTTTTTTTATAGTAGATTCGTTACAAAATGAATTTTTAATAAAATCGTTTATACGTCTATGGTAAAATAATTAGAAGTATTTTCGGATGATACGTGTACCAGAAATAATGCATCAGTAATGTCTGACTTAATTCACTACTGATGCTTGTCACTTTCTTCCGGATATTCAGTAGTGAATAATTTCCAATGCATTAATCCAAGAATATCATTTCTAATCATATTCCTTTAATAAAATCATTTCCAATGCATTCCTAATAATAAAATCATTTCCAATGCATTCCTAATAGAAAAATCATTTCCAATGTATTCTTAATAGTAAAATTATTTCCAATGTATTCCTAATAGTAAAATCATTTCCAATGCATTCCTAATAATAAAATAATTTCCAATGCATTCCTAATGGAAAAATCATTTCCAATGTATTCTTAATAGTAAAATCATTTCCAATGTATTCCTAACAGTAAAATCATTTGCAATGCATTCCTAATAATAAAATCATTTCCAATGCATTCCTAATAATAAAATCATTTCCATTGCATTCCTAATAATAAAATAATTTCCAATGCATTCCTAATAGTAAAATCATTTCCAATGCATTCCTAATAATAAAATCATTTCCAATGCATTCCTTATAATAATATAATTTCCAATGAATTCCTAATAGTAAAATCATTTCCAATGCATTCCTTATAATAATATAATTTCCAGTGCATTCCTAATAGTAAAATCATTTCCAATGCATTCCTTATAATAATATAATTTCCATTGCATTCCTAATAGTAATGTCATTTCGAATGAATTCCTAATACTAAAATTATATCCAGTGTCTTCCATTAGTAAAAATATTAGAATTGTATTTACAATGCATTTCTAATAGTAAAACCTTTTCCAGTGCATTTCTAAATTTCCAATGTATTCTTAATAGTAAAATAATTTCCAATGCATTCCTATAGTTAAATCAATTCCTAGTAGTAAAACAATTTATAATGCATTCGTCATATTAAAATCATTTGCAATCTATTTCTAATAGTTAAATAATTTTTAATGCATTCGCAATAGTAAATTCATTTTGAATGCACTCCCAATAATACAGAAGGATGCTGAGGATAGCATGGACCGGACAGGTGGGGTTTTATAGAAAATAGAAACTGCTGTAACCTAGGAAGGGTTACTGAATGAGAAATAACCAAAATTGATGTTGCAAATGAAATGGTAATCTTTATAACATCAACAAAATACAATACTCGCCAGCGGCGTGAAGTAGGTAAACCACTTCTAGTGGTGGACTACTTACAAAGCATTATTACCCGCACTTACAATAGTGTCCAACGTATTTATGTGGATTGGGACATAACCATTAGTATTCATAAGTACGGTATATAACATTTTCTTTCGTTTTCTTTCTTTTTTCTTATTCTATGTCCTCTTTATTTATTTCTAATGTCATCATTTCATTCTTTTTACTTCTTTGCCTTCTTTCTTTCTTTCTTTCTTTCTTTCTTTCTTTCTTAAGCGTCTGCTCTTTCTCTCTTTCTCTTGTGTTTAAGATTTCTTTCCCTACAGTCTATCTTTCTTTCTTTCTTTCTTTCTGTCTGTCTTTCTTTCTTTCTTTCTTTCTTTCTTTCTTTCTTTCTTTCTTTCTTTCTTTCTTTCTTTCTTCAGTGTCTGCTCTTTCTCTCTTTATCTAGTGTTTGGGACTTTTTTCTCTACAGTCTTTTTTTCTTTCTTTCTTTCTTCATCGTTTTTTCTTTCTTCCTTCCTTTCTAAGTCTTTCTTTCTTTCTTTTTTCTTATTCTATGTCCTCTTTATTTATTTCTAATGTCATCATTTCTTTCTTTTTACTTCTTTGCCCTCTGTCTTCTTTCTTTCTTTCTTTCTTTCTTTCTTTCTTAAGCGTCTGCTCTTTCTCTCTTTCTCTTGTGTTTAAGATTTCTTTCCCTACAGTCTATCTTTCTTTCTTTCTTTCTGTCTTTCTTTCTTTCTTTCTTTCTTTCTTTCTTTCTTTCTTTCTTTCTTTCTTTCTTCAGTGTCTGCTCTTTCTCTCTTTATCTAGTGTTTGGGACTTTTTTCCCTACAGTCTTTTTTTCTTTCTTTCTTTCTTCATCGTTTTTTCTTTCTTCCTTCCTTTCTAAGTCTTTCTTTCTTTCTTTTTTCTTATTCTATGTCCTCTTTATTTATTTCTAATGTCATCATTTCATTCTTTTTACTTCTTTGCCCTCTGTCTTCTTTCTTTCTTTCTTTCTTTCTTTCTTTCTTAAGCGTCTGCTCTTTCTCTCTTTCTCTTGTGTTTAAGATTTCTTTCCCTACAGTCTATCTTTCTTTCTTTCTTTCTGTCTTTCTTTCTTTCTTTCTTTCTTTCTTTCTTTCTTTCTTTCTTTCTTTCTTTCTTCAGTGTCTGCTCTTTCTCTCTTTATCTAGTGTTTGGGACTTTTTTCCCTACAGTCTTTTTTTCTTTCTTTCTTTCTTCATCGTTTTTTCTTTCTTCCTTCCTTTCTAAGTCTTTCTTTCTTTCTTTTTTCTTATTCTATGTCCTCTTTATTTATTTCTAATGTCATCATTTCATTCTTTTTACTTCTTTGCCCTCTGTCTTCTTTCTTTCTTTCTTTCTTTCTTTCTTTCTTAAGCGTCTGCTCTTTCTCTCTTTCTCTTGTGTTTAAGATTTCTTTCCCTACAGTCTATCTTTCTTTCTTTCTTTCTGTCTTTCTTTCTTTCTTTCTTTCTTTCTTTCTTTCTTTCTTTCTTTCTTTCTTTCTTCAGTGTCTGCTCTTTCTCTCTTTATCTAGTGTTTGGGACTTTTTTCCCTACAGTCTTTTTTTCTTTCTTTCTTTCTTCATCGTTTTTTCTTTCTTCCTTCCTTTCTAAGTCTTTCTTTCTTTCTTTTTTCTTATTCTATGTCCTCTTTATTTATTTCTAATGTCATCATTTCTTTCTTTTTACTTCTTTGCCCTCTGTCTTCTTTCTTTCTTTCTTTCTTTCATTCTTTCTTTCTTTCTTTCTTCAGTGTCTGCTCTTTCTCTCATTCTCTAGTGTTTGGGACTTCTTTCCCTACAGTCTTTCTTTCTTTCTTTCTTTATCGATTTTTTCTTTCTTCCTTGCTTTCTAAGTCGTTCTTTCTTTCTTTCTTTCTTTCTTTCTTTATCGTGTTTTTTTCATTCTTCCTTCCTTTCTAATTCTTTCTTTCTTTCTTTCTTTCTTTCTTTCTTTCTTTCTTTCTTTCTTTCTTTCTTTCTTTCTTTCTTTCTTCAGTGTCTGCTCTTTCTCTCTTTCTCTAGTGTTTGGGACTTCTTTCCCTACAGTCTTTCCTTCTTTCTTTCGTTCTTTCTTTCTGTTGTAACCTAGAAAGGGTTACTGAATGAGGAATAACCAAAACGGAGGTTGGAAATGAAATGGTAATCTTTATAACATCAACAAAATACAATACTCGCCAGCGGCGTGAAGTAGGTAAACCACTGCTAGTGGTGGACCTCTTACACAGCATATTTCCCCCACTTACAATAGTGTGCAACGTATTTATGAGGATTGCGATATACACATTAGTGTTCATAGGTACGGTAGAAACAGAAACAAAAGGAAACATATTTTCCATCAAGAAGAGACAATTGAAATTTCTGTGGCACATGATGAGGAAGGAGGGCTTGGAAAATCTGATACTCGCAAGACAGATTGAAGAAAAGAGGTAAACAGCGCACGACGTACTTAATGAGCTTGAGTGAAATTGATGGCGGAACAGGGTTTAGGAGAAATGACAAAAAGACAGCGTTTATTAAGAGCTTTTGGAGGGCCGTGATCGCCTACGTCCTGAGGGGAGACGGCACAGAAAGAAGAAGGAATTATGACACCCAGCTTGATCAAAGTATACAAGGCACATGCATCACAGCCAAATGTGGATACGATAACATGTTTTGATAAAAAAAAACAGTTCATATCCTGGGCGGGGGGTTCATTCAGAAGAATCTTCAAACCGTTTCCAATCGTCCGTGTGAAATATGACCTCCAAGTTGCCTTGATTGCATCATCCTTAGAAACTAAAAGAGGGCCTTCTAGACACCCAGGCGTGATACTACCAAACGACTTCCTCTTATGAACCTAGATGTACAGAGCATCAGGTCCTGGGGGCCATGGCCAATTGGTTTTGGCCGGGCAACTGGCAAGTAAATCTGGTGTATTGAATGGGGTATTTACTTAATTTACCAAGACTAAACCTGTATATTTTAAGAACACCAATCAGTTATAACCTGAAGTCATAAGATCCATGCTTGGTGGAGCATCAAGGCATTTATTATTATTATTATTATTTTTATTTCCTTTGATATCTGGCGTTTACACATTTCTTTCCGGGTCCCGCCCAGGGACCTAAGGTTAGAAATGGCATCATGAAACTTTCCACTGCAAAAATAAAATAAAATAAAATAAAAAATAATTACATAGATAAAGGCCTTCGTAAAGTGTGGGCTGTACTTGTTAGAACAATTTTTTGTATCTCTTTGAGGCATGGACTTCCAGGGATCACTTCAATTAGTCTACTGGAATCTTTTCCAACCAGTCCAAGGGCTCCAACTACAACAGGAATTATTGATGTTCCCATGTGCCACATTTTTGAGATTTCTATTTCAAGGTCCTTGTATTTTGACAGTTTTTCGAATATCTTCAAAGATACATTGCAGTCTGCAGGGACTGCCATATCTTATTATTATTATTATTATTATTATTATTATTATTATTATTATTATTATTATTATTATTATTATTAACATTATTAATATTATTATTAATATTATTATTAATAATATTTTTATTATTATTATTAATATAATTATTATTATTAATATTTTTATTTTCTTTGATATCTGGCGTTTACACATTTCTTTCCCTTGTCAGAAAACATTTTTTGTATCTCTTTGAGGCATGAACTTCCAGGAATCCCTTTAATTAGTCTACTGGAATCTTTTCCAATCAATCTGAGGGCTCCAACTACAACAGGGATTGTTGATGTTCCCATGTGCCACATTTTTGAGATTTCTATTTCAAGGTCCTTGTATTTTGACAGCTTTTCGAATATTTTTCAGATAAATTTCTTCTTCAAAAAACAAAATTACCAGCAATAAAGGAAAGAAAAAATTACCAGCAATAAATTAAAAAAAAATTACCAGCAATAAAAAAAGAAGAAATTACCAGCAATAAATGAAAAAAAAATGTACAGCAATAAATTTAAAAACAGAAAAATTACTAGCAATAAATTTCTTCTTCAAAAAACAAAATTACCAGCAATAAATTTTTAAAAACTTACCAGCAATAAATTAAAAAAAAAAAATTACCAGCAATAATAAAAAAAAAAAATTACCAGCAATAAATTAAAAACATCAATTACCAGCAATAAATTTTAAAAAAAACCCAATTAACAGCGATACATTTTTTGAAAAAACAAAAAACAAAAAAAAACACCAACAATAAATTTGTGGGAAAAAAAAAATTACCAACAATGCATCTTTGAAGAAAAAATTACCAGCAATAACAAAAATTGTCGTCATTAAATAACCCCTTGAGGTTGATATCCCATAAACCAAACCAAACTAAACCAAACCAAACTAAACTAAAGCAGAGTCTGTCTATATTTCTGAGATGAGGTATTATGTACAGTATTTACATTAGTCGGACTATTGTCCTCATCTTTGTCGCCATATTTGTCACAACGTTTCGGCCGTTGTACGCTCCGGCCATTTTCAGGAGGTTGGTTACTGCCAGTGGAGAACTTTCAGAGGGAAAAATTAGCAGGAGATAACTGATAACTGACATCCATCAAACATGGCACTTGGAACTAGAACAGTCTACCCCAGTGATCGAAATAAAGGGCTCAGTTCGAAATTCCAACCAACTGAAGAAGGCTGGAGCGTACAACGGCCGAAACGTTGTGACAAATATGGCGAAAAAAAGATGAGGACAATAGTCCGACTAATGTAAATACTAAACTAAAGCGGCATTCCTGTTTATGACCGGAATATTTTTGTAAAAGTTATTTAACGATGCGATAGTTGAATTTCTACGTATATTTTTTTTTTGTCGTAGAAATTAGCCATAAACTTATTCAGTCATTAACTTAAAAGCAAAGAATTAAGACTCATCATAAAATTTAAATAGGAAAAGTGCAAAAATTTCAGGGGTCTTTTTAGTTATTATTGTTTGGACTCATTGAATTTTCAAAGAGTATCAAGGTTCTTCAATCCTGGAGCAATCTCCACAGTAATAACGTTGCTTCTGCTTTTGTCTGGATGTTCTTGATCCTTTCTAAGTTTTACCAATTCTTACAAACCCTTTTACAAAACATTTCAGACTGCTCCATGTGCTCCGACAATGATGGGCACTACTATGTCCATAGTGTTTTCCCGTTGTCTTTCGTGGTTTAGACATCTGTCCATGCTTTCACTGACCTTCAGTTTTATTTTATTTTTTATTTTATTTTCGTGCCTTTTTTTTTTTGTTTATGATAACTAGATCTGGTCTGTTGGCCTGGACTGGGTAACAGTTGGAATTTCAGAATTCCGAACCATTTGTTTAATTCGTTCAGTTGTTAATATATTTAGGATATTTTTTTTTTCTGTTTCTTGCGAACCCTTCAAAAAACTCTTCAGACTGCTCCACGTGTTCCGGAAATAATGGGCACTACTGTCAGAATTCTTAAACTTTATTTTATTTTTTTTTAATTTTAAGTGTGTATATATATATTTTTTCTTATTTTCTTTCCTTTTCTTTGCCTTTGAAAATTATTCTATCTTTATTTTTCAGTCTGGTGTTTATCTCCGAAGACGATAGATCTGCGACTCTCACCCGATACCCAGGCCGGATCTTAGTATTTATACCGACTTCGGCAGTATTTCTTCTAGGTGCCGCTTCCCCTCAGTACATAGACGATCACGGCTTTGTGTCTCGTGTGGCTCTCGGCAGTTTTTCGCCCTTTGCAAAGGACCCCTCGCGCCGTTCCGCCATCCCCTCACACAAGCTCGTTAAGTTTTTTTTTTAAAGCTTATCACCCCAAGCAAGGCTAGAAGCCACTAGCACGCAAGGGGTTACAGAAGGTTTGGAGGAAGAGCAGATAGGATTGGTAAAGGAGAGGATGGGGAGAAAGATAGTGGATCGATCAAGGCAAGGGGGTTACAGAAGATTTGGAGCGAGAGCAGATAGGAATGAAAGGTGAAAGGATGTGGAGAAGGGGAGTGGATAGATCAAGGCAACTGGAGATGTCGATTGACGTTACCCTTAAATAGTTGGAGATTGTATTTGTCAGGGAAACAGGAATAGGGAAGGGAGTTCCACAGGCGAGATGTGCGAGACATGAAGCTATTGGAGTAGAAGAGACGTCTACATCTAACAGTTTCAACGGTGAAGGGGTGGGAACGGGATGCCAGCCTCGTAGGACGTTTAAATTCATACGTGGCTTTTGGCCCCCCACCATCACACTTGCGCTGAATATGCCCCGAGAGGTTTAAGTTTTTCAAACCCCAATTCTTCATTAGGTGTCCAAGGAATTTCTGTTCTCTTTCTTTTTCTTTTTTTTTTTTTTTTTGATGGCGCTTCGATGTGGAATAGTTAGCAAGCTTGCCTCGCGAAATCGATTACGTTCGATCTTCACTCGGTGCCCCATATCTTCCGCCTTTTGCCATAACTAATCTAATCTAAGGACACATATTTTCGATGAAAATTTCTCGGACATTCAGGCCGGTAAATGCCGTTAATACTGTTTATTATAAACAGAGCATTTACTGAAATATTTGTAGCTGTAAAAATAACGTATGAAAAATATATTAAAATAATTGTCGGACTTTGTCCATTTCATAATGTGTGACGTCATTTCTTTACATTTGGATACGCATCGAGCAGATATGAATGTATGAGAGAAAATCATGGAGAATTGTAGTTTAAAAATAGTAAAGTCGACCTTGCTAACCGAAAAGCTCCTTTGTGGCGAAATCGGTAAAAGCACGTCAGGCTATATGACGGATCCGAGTTAGGATACAGTTTCGATATATATATATATTATGAAATGAACTAAGTCCGACAATTATATTAATATATTTTTCATATTTTTCGTGGCCTGACGATTGCATCTAGCATGAAAATGCCTGTCGCCTCTAAGTGAAGACTTCAATGTTCATTTTTATATTTACACATACTCTATCTCTGATATTGAGCACTTTATCCCATAAATATAGCACACCATAAGAGTATATTTCGTCATATACGAGGGTCATTCAATAAATACGGTGAATTATTCAGTATAAGGTCTTCTAATACAGATAGAAGCTTTCTTTTTTTTAATTTTTCAGCGTAGTCTCTCAGCACTGTCACACACTTTTCCCATCTGTGCAAAAGCTTCCGTATTCCCTCAGCGTAAAAATCTTTGGACTGATGTCTCAGCCAGTCGCTCACAACACTTTTGACTTCATCGTCACTTTTAAACTTCGTGCCTCTCGTGAACGCTTTCAAGGGACCAGACAGGTGGAAGTCTGAAGGGGCAAGGTCTGGGCTGTAAGGGGGATGAGGGAGCAGTTCCCAGCCCAGCTTGTTGATGGTCTGCACCGTTTGGGCTGCTGTGTGAGGCCTTGCGCTGTCATGATGCAAGATACTCCTTCTGACTGATGACCTCTGCGTTTGTTCCAACAGATAAGCTCAAAGTCCTTGCAATGTCATCCACTGTCACCCTTCTGTCAGACTGAATGAGGTCATTGACTGATTCGATCACCTCAGGAGACCTTACTTCTGTAGGCCTCCCAAGCCTGTCTTCATCCCCAACACTGCTCCGTCCTTCTTTAAACAATTTAGCCCACTTGTAGACATTTTTTTTTCTGAAACATGTGGCACCATACACAGTTGACATTCTCCTATGAATTTCAACTGGTTTGCACCCTTCAGCAACCAAAAACTTAATAACTGACCGCTGTTCAATCCTGGAGCATGCTTCTTGGTCGGCCATCTTTGTTAATCGCCAAAAGTTTTTTTTTAATCTGCAAAAGAAATTAAATCCATGTGAAAAAGTAGTAAAACAAAAATAAAAAATAAAAAGAGTAAGCTTCTATCTGTATTAGAAGTCCTTATACCGAAAAATTCAACTTATTTATTGAATGACCCTCGTATATATACATACATATATATATATATATATATATATATATATATATATATATATATATATATATATATATATATATATGTATGTATGTATATATTATTATTATTATTATTATTATTATTTAAAAAATAGTGTTCATCGCGACACAGAAATTACCATGTTTTGGAACTAAAAACTACTTTGAATATACGCTCTTTAGCGCGGGAGGGCCTCGTCAGTGATGTTCTGATTTGAATCATTCGGCAGTTTCGGGTCTTTCAAACATCATACTGCCCTCACCAAGTCGACCCCATCAGAGCTGATCAGACTCTGATCCACCCTCTACTAAAACTACACTTTAAATTAAACTTAAAAATAAAGCTTTTGATTCCAATCACATGAGATGTTGAATTTCCACTGTGTATCGAGCACTGGTTTTAAAAATAAATACTAAAGAATTGTGGATTATAAATCTGACTGTTCTTTCTTATATCTATCTATCTATCTATCTATCTATCTATCTATCTATATATATATATATATATATATTGATATATATTGATATATATATAGATATTGATAGATTCTGATTTCAGTTCCACATACACACGCAGAAAAAAAGAAAAATACTAAAAATACTTAAAATTAAATACATATAAACTAGGGTTAAATAAAGACTTGGGTATTTTAAATCTTTATAAATATTTCAATAGTTAAACAAAAAAGTCTTTTTAGATATAGTTAAAAAATTTTTTAAACAACATCTAAAATATTACTACAGTTAGATTTACGTTAGAAATATTCAAACACAGTTGTATTCCATATCACGTGACGTCCGCGTCTCGCGACGGACGCTACTTAATGTAAACAAACTTTTGAAAACAGTCATTTCTGATGAAAGATCGGGGTCGATCTGAAATATCAAATATATATATATATATATATATATATATATATATATATATAAATACTTTCACAAAAAACATTCAATTTTTTAAAATTTGCAACTTTTCAGTTGTTTTTTCTATATTATATATATATATATATATATATATATCTGTATATTGAGTCAGTTATGTGTCATGCGTGATACACTCTTAGGCGATCATGTATCTTTCTATACGTGACTGACGAGGCAGACTTTTTTTCCTGCTGTAGGTTGCCATTTCTTTCTTCGGTAGTCCAGTTGCCATCCAAGGCTATAGAACCCGGTCTGTCACGCTAATTTAATTTCAATATTAAACTTAACATTTGGAGCACAGTTTCATTCTCAAGCGATGTTTTGAATAACTAACTTTATTTAGTTATACCAAACATCTCTTGAGAATGAAACTGCCCCAAATTTCAAGTTTAATATTGAAATTAAACTTTATAACTTGAGTCAGTTTCGAAACATAATAAATTCTGTGTCACGATGAAATCATATTTTAAAAAAAGAATTATTATAATTTTAAGCTCTCCTTCTGTATTGCGCACCTGTTTATAAATACTAAAGAACTTTGAATCATTAATCTGGCAGTTCTTTTCTATTACATCAATACACATACACACATATTGTTTTTATTTTTATTTTTAGTGGACAACCATATTTCAGTAGGCGCCCCGTTTAATCTAGACAGTATTTTATTCCGTCTATCGACCTGGATGTTCGAGAAATCTTATTAAAGAAATTGGCGCCTCCGTCATGATTCGAGTCTGCGTCCTCCTTTGCAGGAGAAACTGTCATTTGATCCGACCACTTCAAAATCAAACAAGGGCCTATTTGCGTTTAAATCACGCCTTGCTTTCCTTTATTTAATTATTGATTAATTTTTCAAAATCTATTTATTCCTTTAAAATTTAAATTATTCGTTTATTTATATATTTATTGATTCATTTATTATTAATTATTCATTTAATATTTAATTATTCATTATTCATTAAACCGGCATATTTTTCTTTTCTTTAATAAGATTTCTCGTATGTTCAGGCTGGTGGACAAAATAAAATACCGTTTAAAATAATCTAATCAAATATGGGTATCCACTAAAAGTAAGGTCTAAAAACGTGCTAAAATATGTCGGTTAAAATAAACAAAATCCATTAAATCTTTTTATATTTATTTCAACCGAGCGCTGATAGCTCAGGGCTAAAATCTCCGACCGATGCCAAATCAGTCGGGTTTTGCTCCCAGCTTGAAGCGATCGGAAGTCTAGCCACACTGATGAGTTGTGAAACAGGGAAACAGTCTGTCTGTAGATGACATTATATACGGCCCCGGAAAATTAAATTCCGGTCGAGCACTCTTGAGAGAAAACGTGATTTTTTAAACAATGACTACTACTGCTGCTAATATTGCAATGCTCTCCCATGAATTGAGCCCTCACGGTCATTGGCGTGTTTATTCAAAGAGTAAGTACGTAAAAATTCGCCTTCGTTGGAACAGTTGGTATGGCGTTTGCTTGATAACTCAACTGTCAGGGTTTCAATTCTCGGTAGTGGATGCGCACTGCTGATGAGACCCAAATATAGGACGAAACGGACGTCCACTGCTTTCTGCATTCTGTTGAAGCTTCTTCTAAAACTCGATGAATTACTTAATTATAATTATCAAATCCTCCTAACAATTTCTATCGTGTATATATATATATATATATATATATATATATATATAAGTAAACATTGACGTCAATATATATATATGTGTGTGTGTGTGTGTGTGTGTGTGTGTGTGTGTATAAGTAAATATTGAAGTCAAAGCCCAGAGACGAGAGTCTGTTTCCTACTAAACGCCATCGTCAGGCTGTTTATTTATATTTACATACGCTCTATCAATGATACTGAACACTTTAGCTCATAAATATAGCATACCTTAAAATTATATTGTATGAATTACTGGGAGTCCTCGACTTACGTCGGAGATCCTTTCCTCCGGCGCGACGTAACGTGATTTTTGACGTAGCTCGGTACTCACCTACATAAGCAACCACTTGTCTGCCTTACGCTTGGGGGCCATAATGAAGGGCAAAAAGTCCCCTCCCCCAAAGAAAACGAGACAAACGAGTGATAGTTAATGAAGCACAATCCAATATGGCGTACAGCCGGTGAAGAAAACAACGCCGTCTTCCTCATATAGGCGCCGTCGTATTATATGACGGGAGACAGCACCGTAATCACGAAACGATGTGCGTCAGGTCCGACGTAACCCGAGGACTTTCTGTATTCTCAAGCGCTTCACCCATCTAAGTACTGACCTGGCTCGGCGCTCACGAGGCAGACTGAAGGGAAGAGGACAGCATTGAGTGAATTACCAGCCGAGAGATGGCAGATAGAGGAAAAATAGTGATGACAACAAACCAAAGGATGCTTAGAGCGGTAAGGGGCAAGAAATTGGGAAGGGCAAGGGTCACCCACAGTAATGATCATTATTCCCAGGCATTTATTGTTTACTTCTCATTTGCTATTATTATTTGATAACCTTTCCGACTCTGAGATGCTTAGGACTGGTGACGTGAATCATATCTCAGCTCTTACTCGCAGCTTAGCTAACCAACACCTTCATCAGCACATGAGCTGTTCCAGGGATCACTGCCACCTGAACACACCCAATAATATCTTGCACCATCAAGGTGTGCTGCATATTATTACTATTATTATTTGATTCGATATCCTCTACTCAAGTCTGCGTGATATGAATGCCACCTCATGCAGTCATCGCATCTATACCGGCAAGTAAATCAAAGCCTAGAGGTTTATCATGCACCAAGAGAACTTCAACCGTAGGTGAGATGCCATTGTCTGCATAGATATTAACGCCACAGCTTGCTTTCATTCTGCCACCGATCGTTTCCACATCTACGTGCTTTCCGGTGCACGATCGGCATCGTTCTGCACAAACAATCGAACGAGAGCAGCCAGAGTCAATGAGAGCTGAACGCCATTCCCCGTCGACCAATACACTGACTCCAAGTAGCGGCGCATTTATTGATCATTGGCGGAAGTCAAGTCTGTACCCAGTTGCCCAGGCTACCGCAATCAATTCCGCCGCCGATGTATCATCATTCAGTATGGCTGTAGCCCGGTCTGATAGCTGGTTGATATCCAGTACATCCATTTGAGAGCGCGAAGCAGCCACCTGACGTGAAGCAGCCTCCTGAAGTGAAGGGGACTCCTGACGTTAAGCAGCCACCTGACGTGAAGCATACTCCTGACGGGAAGAAGCCACCTGATGTGTAGGAGCCTTCTGACGTAAAGCAGCCACCTGACGTGAACAATCCTCCTGAGGTGAAGCAGCCACCTGACGTGAAGCAGCCACCTGACGCAACGCAGCCTCACGACGTGAAGCAGCCACCTGACGTGAACAAGCCTCCTGACGTAACGCAGCCTCCCGACGTGAAGCAGCCACCTGACGTGAACAAGGCTCCTGGCGTAAAGCAGCCTCCTGACGTAAAGCAGCCCCCTGACGTGAAGCAGCCACCTGACGTGAAGCAGCCACCCGACGTGAACAAGCCTGCTGAAGTAACGCAGCCTCCCGACGTGAAGCAGCTACCTGGCGTGAACAAAGCTCCTGACGTAAAGCAGCCTCCTGACGTGAAGCAGCCCCCTGACGTGAAGCAGCCCCCAGACGTGAACAAGCCACCTGACGTAAAGCAACCTCCTGACGTGAAGCAGCCACCTGACGTGAAGCAGCCACCTGACGTGAACAAGCCTCCTGACGTGAAGCAGCCACCTTACGTAAAGCAGTCTCCTGACATGAACAAGCCTCTTGGCGTGAAGCAGCCACCTGACGTGAAGCAGCCACCTGACGTGAAGCAGCAACATAACGAGAACAAGCCTCCTGACGTAATGCAGCTTCCTGACGTGAAGCAGCCACCTTACGTAAAGCAGCCTCCTGACGTGAAGCAGCCTCCTGACGTGAAGCACACACCTGAGGTGAAGCAGCCACTTAACGCGAACAAGCCTTCAGACGTGAAGCAGCCACCTTACGTTAAGCAGTCTCCTGACGTGAAGCAGCCTCCTGACGTGAAGCGGACTCCTGACGTTAAGCAGCCACCTGACGTGAAGCATACTCCTAACGTGAAGAAGCCACCTGATGTGTAGCAGCCTTCTGACGTAAAGCAGCCACCTGACGTGAACAATCCTCCTGACGTGAAGCAGCCACCTGACGTGAAGCAGCCACCTGACGTGAACAAACCTCCTGACGAAAAGCAGCTTCCTGACATGAAGCAGCCACCTGACGTGAAGCAGCCACCTGACGTGAACAAGCCTCCTGACGTAACGCAGCCTCCTGACGCGAAGCAGCAACCTGACGTGAACAAGTCTCCTGACGTAAAGCAGCTTCCGGACGTGAATCAGCCACCTGACGTCTGTATCGACGGGTGTTCGCCACAAGGTCCTCTCCGACACTGGGATGTTTGGCCGACTAATGATCACCATATCTCAGCTCCAAGTCGCAGCTGAGAGTTCCAACCCGTTCATCAGCACATGGGACGCCGCAACATCTCTTGTTCCAATTTATTATTATTATTATTTGTTGGCATGTAGATCTTGGCCAATGCAGCAAGTCTCCGAGTTATGACGGTCGCAACCTACAACGATTCAGGGTTACGACGTAATCTCCATCAATTTTGTTTTCATTAGGACGTTTACCCGGTACCTGTTCCTGACAGAAGAATGGCGGTAGAATACATTGTGGCAGAAGATTATCGTAGGGTGACAGAGTGAGAAAGTCGATGTGGGTCAGTTCCGGAAAAGTTATGGACGGATTTTGATGTTAATATAACCGACCCACACACAACGTAGACGCACAAGATTTTCCTCAGCGCAAGAGGCGTTCCAAGTAGTGTTGCCACCGGTATACGCCCATTGACGTCTTGCATCATCACGGTAGCCAGCGTATTATTATTATTTAATTTGGTATTCTCTCCGACACTGCGATGTTTCAGTCGCATGTTGAGGATAATATCCCAGCATTTACATGCAATTTATATCCAATAAAATAAAAGAATTATAGGAATATACTGTAATAAATTTTATGTGACGGATAGAAGATACGTCCTTCTTACCGTAGATCTTATTAGGCACAATAAGAGATTAAGAACGATGACTAATAATAAAACAGAACGATTTTAACAATATATTGTAATTAAAGCTATGTGACGGATAGAAGATTCGTTCTTCTTACCGTAGATCTTATTAGGCACAATAAAAGATTAAGAACAATGACTAATAATAAAACAGAACAATTTTAACAATATATTGTAATTAAAGCTGTGTGACGGATAGAAGATTCGTTCTTCTTACCGTAGATCTTATTAGGCACAATAAGAGATTATGAACAATGACTAATAAGAAAACAGAACAATTTTAACCAAATATTGTAATTAAAGCTATGTGACAGATAGAAGATTCGTTCTTCTTACCGTAAATCTTATTAGGCACAATAAGAGATTAAGAACAATGACTAATAATAAAACAGAACAATTTTAACAATATATTGTAATTAAAGCTATGTGACGGATAGAAGATTCGTTCTTCTTACCGTAGATCTTATTAGGCACAATAAGAGATTAAGAACAATGACTAATAATAAAACAGAACAATTTTAACAATATATTGTAATTAAAGCTATGTGACGCATAGAAGATTCGTTCTTCTTACCGTAGATCTTATTAGGCACAATAAGAGATTAAGAACAATGACTAATAATAAAACAGAACAATTTTAACAATATATTGTAAATAAAGCTATGTGACGGATAGAAGATTCGTTCTTCTTACCGTAGATCTTATTAGGCACAATAAGAGATTAAGAACAATGACTAATAATAAAACAGAACAATTTTAACAATATATTGTAATTAAAGCTGTGTGACGGATAGAAGATTCGTTCTTCTTACCGTAGATCTTATTAGGCACAATGAGAGATTAAGAACAATGACTAATAATAAAACAGAACAATTTTAACAATATATTGTAATTAAAGCAATGTGACGGATAGAAGATTCGTTCTTCTTACCGTAGATCTTATTAGGCACAATAAGAGATTAAGAACAATGACTAATAATAAACCAGAACAATTTTAACAATATATTGTAATTAAAGCTATGTGACGGATAGAAGATTCGTTCTTCTTACCGTAGATCTTATTAGGCACAATAAGAGATTAAGAACAATGACTAATAATAAAACAGAACAATTTTAACAATATATTGTAATTAAAGCTATGTGACGCATAGAAGATTCGTTCTTCTTACCGTAGATCTTATTAGGCACAATAAGAGATTAAGAACAATGACTAATAATAAAACAGAACAATTTTAACAATATATTGTAATTAAAGCTATGTGACGGATAGAAGATTCGTTCTTCTTACCGTAGATCTTATTAGGCACAATAAGAGATTAAGAACGATGACTAATAATAAAAGAGAACCATTTTAACAATATATTGTAATTAAAGCTATGTGACGGATAGAAGATTCGTTCTTCTTACCGTAGATCTTATTAGGCACAAGAAGAGATTAAGAACGATGACTAATAATAAAACAGAACAATTTTAACAATATATTGTAATTAAAGCTATGTGACGGATAGAAGATTCGTTCTTCTTACCGTAGATCTTATTTGTCACAATAAGAGATTAAGAACAATGACTAATAATGAAACTGAAAAATTTTAACAATATATTGTAATTAAAGCTATGTGACGGATAGAAGATTCGTTCTTTTTACCGTAGATCTTATTAGGCACAATAAGAGATTAAGAACAATGACTAATAATAAAACAGAACAATTTTAACAATATATTGTAATTAAAGCTATGTGACGGATAGAAGATTCGTTCTTCTTACCGTAGATCTTATTAGGCACAATAAGAGATTAAGAACAATGACTAATAATAAAACAGAACAATTTTAACAATATATTGTAATTAAAGCTATGTGACGCATAGAAGATTCGTTCTTCTTACCGTAGATCTTATTAGGCACAATAAGAGATTAAGAACAATGACTAATAATAAAACAGAACAATTTTAACAATATATTGTAATTAAAGCTATGTGACGGATAGAAGATTCGTTCTTCTTACCGTAGATCTTATTAGGCACAATAAGAGATTAAGAACGATGACTAATAATAAAAGAGAACCATTTTAACAATATATTGTAATTAAAGCTATGTGACGGATAGAAGATTCGTTCTTCTTACCGTAGATCTTATTAGGCACAAGAAGAGATTAAGAACGATGACTAATAATAAAACAGAACAATTTTAACAATATATTGTAATTAAAGCTATGTGACGGATAGAAGATTCGTTCTTCTTACCGTAGATCTTATTTGTCACAATAAGAGATTAAGAACAATGACTAATAATAAAACAGAACAATTTTAACAATATATTGTAATTAAAGCTATGTGACGGATAGAAGATTCGTTCTTCTTACCGTAGATCTTATTAGGCACAATAAGAGATTAAGAACGATGACTAATAATAAAACTGAACAATTTTAACAATATATTGTAATTAAAGATATGTGACGGATAGAAGATTCGTTCTTCTTACCGTAGATCTTATTAGGTACAATAAGAGATTAAGAACGATGACTAATAATAAAACAGACCGATTTTAACAATATATTGTAATTAAAGCTATGTGACGGATAGAAGATTCGTTCCTCTTACCGTAGATCTTATTAGGCACAATAAGAGATTAAGAACAATGACTAATAATAAAAGAGAACCATTTTAACAATATATTGTAATTAAAGCTATGTGACGGATAGAAGATTCGTTCTTCTTACCGTAGATCTTATTAGGCACAATAAGAGATTAAGACCGATGACTAATAATAAAACAGAACAATTTTAACAATATATTGTAATTAAAGCTATGTGACGGATAGAAGATTCGTTCTTCTTACCGTAGATCTTATTTGTCACAATAAGAGATTAAGAACAATGACTAATAATAAAACTGAAAAATTTTAACAATATATTGTAATTAAAGCTGTGTGACGGATAGAAGATTCGTTCTTCTTACCGTAGATCTTATTAGGCACAATAAGAGATTAAGAACGATGACTAATAATAAAACAGAACAATTTTAACAATATATTGTAATTAAAGCTGTGTGACGGATAGAAGATTCGTTCTTCTTACCGTAGATCTTATTAGGCACAATAAGAGATTAAGAACAATGACTAATAAGAAAACAGAACAATTTTAACCAAATATTGTAATTAAAGCTATGTGACGGATAGAAGATTCGTACTTCTTACCGTAGATCTTATTAGGCACAATAAGAGATTAAGAACGATGACTAATAATAAAACAGAACAATTTTAACAATATATTGTAATTAAAGATATGTGACGGATAGAAGATTCGTTCTTCTTACCGTAGATCTTATTAGGCACTATAAGAGATTAAGAACAATGACTAATAATAAAACTGAAACATTTTCACAATATATTGTAATTAAAGCTGTGTGACGGATAGAATATTCGTTCTTCTTAACGTAGATCTTATTAGGCACAATAAGAGATTAAGAACAATGACTAATAATAAAACAGAACAATTTTAACAATGTATTGTAATTAAAGCTATGTGACGGATAGAAGATTCGTTCTTCTTACCGCAGATCTTATTAGGCACAATAAGAGATTAAGAACGATGACTAATAATAAAACTGAAAAATTTTAACAATATATTGTAATTAAAGCTGTGTGACGGATAGAAGATTCGTTCTTCTTACCGTAGATCTTGTTAGGCACTATAAAAGATTAAGAACAACGACTAATAATAAAATTGAACAATTTTAACAATATAATGTAATTAAATCTATATGACGGATAGAATATTCGTTCTTCTTAACGTAGATCTTATTAGGCACAATAAGAGATTAAGAACAATGACTAATAATAAAACAGAACAATTTTAACAATGTATTGTAATTAAAGCTATGTGACGGATAGAAGATTCGTTCTTCTTAGCGTAGATCTTATTAGGCACTATAAAAGATTAAGAACAATGACTAATAATAAAACAGAACAATTTTAACAATATATTGTAATTAAAACTGTGTGGCGGATAGAAGATTCGATCTTCCTACCGCAGATCTTATTAGGCACAATAAGAGATTAAGAACAATGACTAATAATAAAACAGAACCATTTTAACAATATATTGTAATTAAAGCTGTGTGACGGATAGAAGATTCGTTCTTCTTACCGTAGATCTTATTAGGCACAATAAGAGATTATGAACACTGACTAATAAGAAAACAGAACAATTTTAACCAAATATTGTAATTAAAGCTATGTGACAGATAGAAGATTCGTTCTTCTTACCGTAAATCTTATTAGGCACAATAAGAGATTAAGAACAATGACTAATAATAAAACAGAACAATTTTAACAATATATTGTAATTAAAGCTGTGTGACGGATAGAAGATTCGTTCTTCTTACCGTAGATCTTATTAGGCACAATGAGAGATTAAGAACAATGACTAATAATAAAACAGAACAATTTTAACAATATATTGTAATTAAAGCTATGTGACGGATAGAAGATTCGTTCTTCTTACCGTAGATCTTATTAGGCACAATAAGAGATTAAGAACAATGACTAATAATAAAACAGATCAATTTTAACAATATATTGTAATTAAAGCTATGTGACGCATAGAAGATTCGTTCTTCTTACCGTAGATCTTATTAGGCACAATAAGAGATTAAGAACAATGACTAATAATAAAACAGAACAATTTTAACAATATATTGTAATTAAAGCTATGTGACGGATAGAAGATTCGTTCTTCTTACCGTAGATCTTATTAGGCACAATAAGAGATTAAGAACGATGACTAATAATAAAAGAGAACCATTTTAACAATATATTGTAATTAAAGCTATGTGACGGATAGAAGATTCGTTCTTCTTACCGTAGATCTTATTAGGCACAAGAAGAGATTAAGAACGATGACTAATAATAAAACAGAACAATTTTAACAATATATTGTAATTAAAGCTATGTGACGGATAGAAGATTCGTTCTTCTTACCGTAGATCTTATTTGTCACAATAAGAGATTAAGAACAATGACTAATAATGAAACTGAAAAATTTTAACAATATATTGTAATTAAAGCTATGTGACGGATAGAAGATTTGTTCTGTTTACCGTAGATCTTATTAGGCACAAGAAGAGATTAAGAACAATGACTAATAATAAAACAGAACAATTTTAACAATATATTGTAATTAAAGATATGTGACGGATAGAAGATTCGTTATTCTTACCGTAGATCTTATTAGGCACTATAGGAGATTAAGAACAATGACTAATAATAAAACAGAACAATTTTAACAATATATTGTAATTAAAGCTATGTGACGGATAGAAGATTCGTTCTTCTTAACGTAGATCTTATTAGGCACAATAAGAGATTAAGAACGATGACTAATAATAAAAGAGAACCATTTTAACAATATATTGTAATTAAAGCTATGTGACGGATAGAAGATTCGTTCTTCTTAGCGTAGATCTTGTTAGGCACTATAAAAGATTAAGAACAACGACTAATAATAAAATTGAACAATTTTAACAATATAATGTAATTAAAGCTGTATGACGGATAGAATATTCGTTCTTCTTAACGTAGATCTTATTAGGCACAATAAGAGATTAAGAACAATGACTAATAATAAAACAGAACAATTTTAACAATGTATTGTAATTAAAGCTATGTGACGGATAGAAGATTCGTTCTTCTTAGCGTAGATCTTATTAGGCACTATAAAAGATTAAGAACAATGACTAATAATAAAACAGAACAATTTTAACAATATATTGTAATTAAAACTGTGTGGCGGATAGAAGATTCGATCTTCCTACCGCAGATCTTATTAGGCACAATAAGAGATTAAGAACAATGACTAATAATAAAACAGAACCATTTTAACAATATATTGTAATTAAAGCTATGTGACGGATAGAAGATTCGTTCTTCTTACCGTAGATCTTATTAGGTAAAATAAGAGATTAAGAACGATGACTAATAATAAAACAGAACAATTTTAACAATATATTGTAATTAAAGCTATGTGACGGATAGAAGATTCGTTCTTCTTACCGTAGATCTTATTAGGTACAATAAGAGATTAAGAACGATGACTAATAATAAAACAGAACAATTTTAACAATATATTGTAATTAAAGCTATGTGACGGATAGAAGATTCGTTCTTCTTACCGTAGATCTTATTAGGCACAATAAGAGATTAAGAACGATGACTAATTATAAAACTGAACAATTTTAACAATATATTGTAATTAAAGATATGTGTCGGATAGAAGATTCGTTCTTCTTACCGTAGATCTTATTAGGCACTATAGGAGATTAAGAACAATGACTAATAATAAAACAGAACAATTTTAACAATATATTGTAATTAAAGCTATGTGACGGATAGAAGATTCGTTCTTCTTACCGTAGATCTTATTAGGCACAATAAGAGATTAAGAACGATGACTAATAATAAAAGAGAACCATTTCAACAATATATATTAATTAAAGCTATGTGACGGATAGAAGATTCGTTCTTCTTACCGTAGATCTTATTAATCACAATAAGAGATTAAGAACGATGACTAATAATAAAACAGAACAATTTTAACAATATATTGTAATTAAAGCTATGTGACGGATAGAAGATTCGTTCTTCTTACCGTAGATCTTATTTGTCACAATAAGAGATTAAGAACAATGACTAATAATAAAACTGAAAAATTTTAACAATATATTGTAATTAAAGCTGTGTGACGGATAGAAGATTCGTTCTTCTTACCGTAGATCTTATTAGGCACAATAAGAGATTAAGAACGATGACTAATAATAAAAGAGAACAATTTTAACAATATATTGTAATTAAAGCTGTGTGACGGATAGAAGATTCGTTCTTCTTACCGTAGATCTTATTAGGCACAATAAGAGATTATGAACACTGACTAATAAGAAAACAGAACAATTTTAACCAAATATTGTAATTAAAGCTATGTGACAGATAGAAGATTCGTTCTTCTTACCGTAAATCTTATTAGGCACAATAAGAGATTAAGAACAATGACTAATAATAAAACAGAACAATTTTAACAATATATTGTAATTAAAGCTGTGTGACGGATAGAAGATTCGTACTTCTTACCGTAGATCTTATTAGGCACAATGAGAGATTAAGAACAATGACTAATAATAAAACAGAACAATTTTAACAATATATTGTAATTAAAGCTATGTGACGGATAGAAGATTCGTTCTTCTTACCGTAGATCTTATTAGGCACAATAAGAGATTAAGAACAATGACTAATAATAAAACAGATCAATTTTAACAATATATTGTAATTAAAGCTATGTGACGCATAGAAGATTCGTTCTTCTTACCGTAGATCTTATTAGGCACAATAAGAGATTAAGAACAATGACTAATAATAAAACAGAACAATTTTAACAATATATTGTAATTAAAGCTATGTGACGGATAGAAGATTCGTTCTTCTTACCGTAGATCTTATTAGGCACAATAAGAGATTAAGAACGATGACTAATAATAAAAGAGAACCATTTTAACAATATATTGTAATTAAAGCTATGTGACGGATAGAAGATTCGTTCTTCTTACCGTAGATCTTATTAGGCACAAGAAGAGATTAAGAACGATGACTAATAATAAAACAGAACAATTTTAACAATATATTGTAATTAAAGCTATGTGACGGATAGAAGATTCGTTCTTCTTACCGTAGATCTTATTTGTCACAATAAGAGATTAAGAACAATGACTAATAATGAAACTGAAAAATTTTAACAATATATTGTAATTAAAGCTATGTGACGGATAGAAGATTTGTTCTGTTTACCGTAGATCTTATTAGGCACAATAAGAGATTAAGAACAATGACTAATAATAAAACAGAACAATTTTAACAATATATTGTAATTAAAGATATGTGACGGATAGAAGATTCGTTATTCTTACCGTAGATCTTATTAGGCACTATAAGAGATTAAGAACAATGACTAATAATAAAACAGAACAATTTTAACAATATATTGTAATTAAAGCTATGTGACGGATAGAAGATTCGTTCTTCTTACCGTAGATCTTATTAGGCACAATAAGAGATTAAGAACGATGACTAATAATAAAACAGAACAATTTTAACAATATATTGTAATTAAAGCTGTGTGACGGATAGAAGATTCGTTCTTCTTACCGTAGATCTTATTAGGCACAATAAGAGATTAAGAAGAAAGACTAATAAGAAAACAGAACAATTTTAACCAAATATTGTAATTAAAGCTATGTGACGGATAGAAGATTCGTTCTTCTTACCGTAGATCTTATTAGGCACAATAAGAGATTAAGAACAATGACTAATAATAAAACAGAACAATTTTAACAATATATTGTAATTAAAGCTGTGTGACGGATAGAAGATTCGTTCTTCTTACCGTAGATCTTATTAGGCACAATGAGAGATTAAGAACAATGACGAATAATAAAACAGAACAATTTTAACAATATATTGTAATTAAAGCTGTGTGACGGATAGAAGATTCGTTCTTCTTACCGTAGATCTTATTTGTCACATTAAGAGATTTAGAACAATGACTAATAATAAAACAGAACAATTTTAAAAATATATTGTAATTAAAGCTATGTGACGGATAGAAGATTCGTTCTTCTTAACGTAGATCTTATTAGGCACAATAAGAGATTAAAAACAATGACTAATAATAAAACAGAACAATTTTAACAATATATTGTAATTAAAGCTGTGTGGCGGATAGAAGATTCGATCTTCTTACCGCAGATCTTATTAGGCACAATAAGAGATTAAGAACGATGACTAATAATAAAACAGAACAATTTTAACAATATATTGTAATTAAAGCTATGTGACGGATAGAAGATTCGTTCTTCTTACCGTAGATCTTATTAGGTACAATAAGAGATTAAGAACGATGACTAATAATAAAACAGAACAATTTTAACAATATATTGTAATTAAAGATATGTGACGGATAGAAGATTCGTTCTTCTTACCGTAGATCTTATTAGGCACAATAAGAGATTAAGAACAATGACTAATAATATAACAGAACAATTTTAACAATATATTGTAATTAAAGCTGTGTGACGGATAGAAGATTCGTTCTTCTTACCGTAGATCTTATTAGGCACAATAAGAGATTAAGAACAATGAATAATAATAAAACAGAACAATTTTAACAATATATTGTAATTAAAGATATGTGACGGACAGAAGATTCGTTCTTCTTACCGTAGATCTTATTAGGCACTATAAGAGATTAAGAACAATGACTAATAATAAAACAGATCAGTTTTAACAATATATTGTAATTAAAGCTATGTGACGGATAGAATATTCGTTCTTCTTACCGTAGATATTATTAGGCACAATAAGAGATTAAGAACGATGACTAATAATAAAAGAGAACAATTTTAACAATATATTGTAATTAAAGCTATGTGACGGATAGAAGATTCGTTCTTCATACCGTAGATCTTATTAGGCACAATAAGAGATTAAGAACAATGACGAATAATAAAACAGAACAATTTTAACAATATATTGTAATTAAAGCTGTGTGACGGATAGAAGATTCGTTCTTCTTACCGTAGATCTTATTAGGCACAATAAGAGATTAAGAACAATGACAAATAATAAAAGAGAACCATTTTAACAATATATTGTAATTAAAGCTATGTGACGGATAGAAGATTCGTTCTTCTTACCGTAGATCTTATTAGGCACAATAAGAGATTATGAACAATGACTAATAAGAAAACAGAACAATTTTAACCAAATATTGTAATTAAAGCTATGTGACAGATAGAAGATTCGTTCTTCTTACCGTAGATCTTATTAGGCACAATAAGAGATTAAGTACAATGACTAATAATAAAACAGAACACTTTTAACAATATATTGTAATTAAAGCTTTGTGACGGATAGAAGATTCGTTCTTCTTACCGTAGATCTTATTAGGCACAATAAGAGATTAAGAACGATGACTAATAATAAAAGAGAACAATTTTAACAATATATTGTAATTAAAGCTATGTGACGGATAGAAGATTCGTTCTTCTTACCGTAGATCTTATTAGGCACTATAAGAGATTAAGAACAATGACTAATAATAAAACAGAACAATTTTAACAATATATTGTAATTAAAGCTGTGTGACGGATAGAAGATTCGTTCTTCTTACCGTAGATCTTATTAGGCACTATAAGAGATTAAGAACAATGACTAATAATAAAACAACAATTTTAACAATATATTGTAATTAAAGCTATGTGACGGATAGAAGATTCGTTCTTACCGTAGATCCTATTAGGCAAAATAAGAGATTAAGAACAAGGACTAATAATAAAACAGAACAATTTTAACAATATATTGTAATTAAAGCTATGTGACGATAGAAGATTCCTTCTTACCGTAGATCTTATTAGGCACAATATGAGATTAAGAACAATGACTAATAATAAAACAACAATTTTAACAATATATTGTAATTAAAGCTATGTGACGGATAGAAGATTCGTTCTTACCGTAGATCTTATTTGAGCACAATAAGAGATTAAGAACAATGACTAATAATAAAACAGAACAATTTTAACAATATATTCTAATTAAACCTATGTGACGGATAGAAGATTCGTTCTTCTTACCGTAGATCTTATTAGGAACAATAAGAGATTAAGAACAATGACTAATAATAAAACAGAACAATTTTAACAATATATTGTAATTAAACCTATGTGACGGATAGAAGATTCGTTCTTCTTACCGTAGATCATATTAGGCACAATAAGAGATTAAGTACAATGACTAATAATAAAACAACAATTTTAACAATATATTGTAATTAAAGCTATGTGACGGATAGAAGATTCGTTCTTACCGTAGATCTTATTAGGCACAATAAGATATTAAGAACAATGACTAATAATAAAAAAGAACAATTTTAACAATATATTGTAATTAAAGCTATGTGACGGATAGAAGATTCGATCTTCTTACCGTAGAATTTATTAGGCACAATAAGAGATTAAATACAATTACTAATAATAAAACAGAACAATTTTAACAATATATTGTAATTAAAGCTATGTGACGGATAGAAGATTCGATCTTCTTACCGTAGAATTTTTTAGGCACAATAAGTGATTAAGTACAATGACTAATAATAAAACAGAACAATTTTAACAATATATTGTAATTAAAGCTATGTGACGGATAGAAGATTCGTTCTTCTTACCGTAGATCTTATTAGGCACAATAAGAGAAAAAAAACAATGACTAATAATAAAATAGAACAATTTTAACAATATATTGTAATTAAAGCTATGTGAAGGATATAAGATTCGTTATTTATATAGAATTTCGTAACCCCAGGATTTAATTTTTTCTTTCCATAATAAAGGAAGTATTTTACCCAACTTGCCAGTATCACTACCCTTGGGGTTTGGGATTATTATGAAGCTAAACTTAGCATTTGTTTCTAATTGTTCTTAACCCAGGCTAGCCGAAACCATGATATGATAAACTTTATTTAAATTTTTTTTTTTAAACATCCCAAGCTAGTAGGGAGTGCCACTAGCATGCAAGGTGTTACAGAAAATGGAAGCAAGAGTAAAGAGGCCTGGTAGGGGAAAGGATGAAGTGAATCACGGGGAATTAGATCAAGGCATCTGGAGATGTCGATTGCCATTGAATTTGAATAGTTGGATATTATATCTATCAGGGAAACATGTAAGAGAAAGGGAGTTCCACTGATGAGAAGTGCGAGACATGAAGCTACTGGAGTAGAAGAGAAGTCTACATGTAACTGTTTCGACAGTTAAAGTGTGGGGCCGAGATGACAACCTAGTGGCACGTTTAAATTCATGTAGTTTTGGAATTAACGAAAGTATCTCGTCGAAGCAGTTACCTTAAAAGTATTTGTAGAAAAGGCAGAGGGAAGCGAAGGCACGTCTGTGAGAGAGCGACTGCAAACGAGATGCCAGATCAGGGCCAATTACATTGCATATCCGTCTCTGGATTTTGTCGAGGACCGTAAGACCGACAGAGGGGGTTCAGACCAGATATGGCAGCAGTATTTATTCCATGCAAGGGCGGATGGTTGATTTATAGATTTTAAGGATGGACTCGAGCAAGATTTTGAAGCTCTACTGCGACAGTGAGGAAAAGATTGAATCCAAGATTCTTAATTCTCTTTTGGATTTTGTCAAGAATCCTCAAGATCACTGATTCCTAACCGCCGCGTCGCGATCCTCTTCAGTGTGCCGATGTGTTTCGATGGCCCTCTTTTATGGGCCCACGTGGTCGAGTGGTTAGAACGTTCGCCTTCTGACCATGAGACAAGGGCGAATGGTTGATTTATAGATTTGAAGAATGGACTCGGGCGAGAAAATCTTTCTGGCGCTACACAGAGTACCAACTGTATATAAACTGTACAAGTGGCGGGAAGTAATATATTTTGTTACGAGTTTTTTTAGAAATTATGTTGGGTAGAACCCGTCGGAGGGCATCACGTGAACGCCTAGAAGCGGCATCTGGAAAATGAATGTAGACGATTCAATAGAGAATCATTATATATATATATATATATATATATATATATATATATATATATATATATATATATTCAAGGAACGAGATAAGAGTGGAAAAATTAATCATTCAAACAGACCTAATAAAGATAAGAACGGATAACTGGCAATCAATCCAAATTCGATTAATTCATTATTTATTTGGGCAGCTTTTCCGTTCTTTTTTTTTAACCCGTTTTAAAATCGATTTGTTGTCCTTTGTACAAAACTACGCCGCCTGACTTGACGCCATTTTGTTTTGGCGTCGGCCCCAGTGTATTTGCCGCTTGCTGGCATCGCAGTTCAGTTGTTTCTCCCTTGTTGTTTGCAGCCGATAAATTAAGGGCTCCAACGGTGGATGTTTGGCTTTTAGTGTCTGCTTTTCTTTGTGTTTAATCGGACGAGAATGTTTCAGTGTTCAAATAGATTCTTGTACCGATACAACAATAGGAGGCAAAAAATTAATATATTAATATGTATGAAAATTATTAGGTCATACTTATATATATATATATATATATATATATATATATATAATCACGCAGATATATACATATATATATATATATATGTGTGAATATATATATATATATATATATATATATAGGGAGAGAGATTTAATGGGCAACTTAATGAAATTTGAAGAATAAAAAGAACAAAATTATAACAATATTGGCAATAAGATTGCTGATATTTATTATAATATATATATATATATATATATATATATATATATATGAAGAAATATAGTCTTAAAGTGTGCTATATTTATGGGATAAAGTGCTCAATATCAGAGATAGAGCGTGTGTAAATATAAAAGTGAACATAGAAGTCAACACTTAGAGGCGACAGTCTGTTTCATGCTAGATGCAATCGTCTTTACACGTGACCTGACGATTGCATCTAGCATGAAACGCCTGTCTCCTTTTTCAAACAGAGGAGAATTAAACAAAGAAGAGAAACTTCTAGTCCTGTTGATCTTATTAATTCCACATTTTATAAGGAACACACGTCGACGAACTTTCGTTTCAATTATATATATATATATATATATATATATATGCGAGTGTGTGTGTGTGTGGGTGGGTGTGTCTATATATATGTGGGTGTGTGTGTATATATATATGTGGGGGTGTGCATATATATATATATATATATTTATATATATATATATATATATATAGAGAGAGAGAGATAGATAGATAGATAGATAGATAGATAGATAGATAGATAGATAGATATGCTCATCTATTTTGAGTTCTTTGAAATATGTTTACATGTAATTTCTGCTCTATCCTTAGTTACAACTGGTTATATATATATATATATATATATATATATATATATATATATATATATATATATATATATATATGTGTGTATGTGTGTGTGTGTGTGTGTGTGTGTGTGTGGGTGTTTGTGGGTAGGTGAGTATATATATATATGTGGGTGTGTGCATATATATATATATATATACATATACATATATATATATATATTTATATATATATATACTCACCTACCCACAAACACCCACCCACCCACACAGGGGAAATTATATGTAAACATATTTCAGAGTACTCAAAATAGACGAGCATATCTATCTATCTATCTATCTATCTATCTATCTATATATATATATATATATATATATATATATATATATATATATCTACTGAGGGGTAGTACTGAAGATGTGGTATGCTAAAATGTTTTGTTTTTTTTTAGTTTAGATATTCAAAACCTGCGGAGGGTCGTTTGGGGAAGTTGTGCACCAGGTCTCTGTATTCGGCCCTTCAAAACGTGTCGTTTGTTTTGCACAAAGCCTTCACCACTATAATCAAATAATATGTGCTGATGTCTGGGCGGTCGGTTCCTAGGAACTGAGTTGCTTGACGCTCATACGTCGAATACGACTGGATGTAGGGTGTATCAAAAGTACTTTTACAAACTTTGGGGGCAGGTTCCTCACACCGAAAATCCTTTGTTTTCGAGTTATTAAGTTTAAGGAAAGTTCACGGTAGATGACGCTGTATTGTCATGTAGACTAGGGTACATTTGTCATTCGTGTACATTTTTGTTAGTCTATCTTCAACATTTAACGTGTGTAGTAGTGAGTTAATTAAGAAGTGTTCCCTTTAACAATGCCCGCATATTCATATCGTGATACGATTTTTACATTCGGCAGCGCGAATGGTAATGGACGCGAGGCTGCACGGCTGTATCAGATTGTGTTTCTAGGCCGAAGGCAGCCGAATCATCCAAATTG